>OZ023334.1:24386660-24421660 GCA_964007535.1 Brachyptera risi | reverse complement strand
TTGCCAACACAAAGCGTCAACAAAAATGGCTGACTAAGTACAAATGTCAGATCAGAAACCATCAACTTCAAGTAAGTAAAAAACACAATAAACAAACAAAACACAAAATGTCCAAACACCACACAATATATATGAACAAGATCTTTCAGAAAACACCAAAAACAAGAATATCGAACAAAAATTGGCGATGGTAGGCCTACGTTAATCAGTAAAATTACCCATTAATTTTATTACGATTATTAAGATGAAGTAATTTTTCATATTCATCCTTATGTTTCTATGATTTAATACACCCAACAAGTATTTTTCAATCACAAATGAATCAAGTTTGTCTTGCTGTCTGTCCTGTTGATACGATAGTTAACGTAAGTCATAACATACCCACAGATTAGTGTCATCATCACTAGTAGTACCGGTATTGAACTACTGAATGTGAAGTGTACTGCTGTAATACAAAATTACCATTTAAAAAAAATATATATTTTTTGCTCTAGCATAGTTATGAACTTATGATGTTGTCTTGCAGTTTAATTAATCAACATTTTCACTCCATTTTCCAGCAGTCGCTACCGTCGACATGGCAACTGTGTCTGGTACGACGATGTCCGCTGTCGAGATAAAGATGGAAGGTCATGAAAATCCTGAGACAATTTCTGACATTCAGAATTATCTGGCAACATTCAATAAGGAGATTCAAGTTGGCGACCAATCAATACAGCACGTTACAGGTACCGTAGCATAAATTGTGTATTTAATTATGCTTTTTGGTTCAAATGTAAATTCGAGATGCACAAAATGTCTTGAAAAATTAGAAGTTTGTCTTCTTTATTGCCAATGGGGTTGTGATTTTATTGTTAATAATGATCATAGTAGGCCTAATTGAGGTAAATGAGAGTTTTAAAAAAAATTGGAAGTGTTTATGTAAAGAGTAGGGCCCCTATGTATTATCCATACCGGTAATGTAATTCAAAGTGATGTAGACCTTCAGTTGGTTTAAAGAGTGATGTGCTACGGTAGGCATAAGTACGGAATTCTTATTAATGTGGGATGTTGAAATGTTTCATATTAGGCCAATCATCTTTCAAGTTTCAAAGACCTGGATATAATACCGTATAGTTAGGATCTTGCCTCTTTGGCTAAACCACAAAATATTATAGGTTTTACTTCATTTGGTTTAATCTTATTTTTTCAGTTCAACAAGTGGTAACAGAAGGCCAGGAAGATGAAGGCGGTACTTATTTTGTCGACCAATCAGGCCACTACTACTATCAAGCTAGTTCAGATCAGCAACCTGTCATGACGGTTGTGTCTGGTAAGTATTACTATGCCTGTAACAAGGAAAACACACCATACACATTGTCAGATTTAAGCAATATATAGATCTATTTATATGAAATGAAATAGAAAGCTGTACACACACCTTGATTTTGAAACTAATGAATCAGTGGCTTCCTTTTTATGCGTCGATTACAGTAAACCCTCGTTAATCCAAACTCGGTTAATCCAAAATTTGACATATTTCGAACTTGAAGTCAGTCCCCGGCTGAAGGTATAGGCATTTCAATGTTAATGAATATGGTTAATCCAAATTCCAGCTAATCCGTAATTCGAACTAATATTTCGACCCCTCAATTGCTTTAGCACTGTTTTCGGATTGGATAATCCGAAATAGATCGAGTGAATTCCTTGAATTGATAATTATTTTTGTAAATTCCATCCTTTTTATTTGACGCGTAACAATAGGCCGAAGCCAGCTCAGCTGTTCGCTGCCACTGAATACGTCATTCGACTCCGAGTGCGCTCGGGCCGCTCCAAAGACCTTTGTATCTAACTTCGTTAGGTTAAATTCTAAGGTCTTTGGCCGCTCTGTTTGCCACTCTGTCTTGACGAGCGGTAAGCTCGGAACACTCAATCACTCGGAACGGCCGAGCGCCAATGTAAGCTCGCCATCTAACGTTCGTTGCTGTCGAATATAGCCGAATACACACGATCAGTGATTCGGTTCCTCGCACGTGTGGCATCTAGCTTTCTCTCGCGCTCAATACAAAATTGCTTCAATTCTAACCGTTAAGTGTGATGATTTTCGTGGAAAAGGAGTTTTTTGGTTAATCCGAATTTTTATGAATCAAAATCACTTTTTGGGGTCCCTTGAATTTCGCATGAACGAGAGTTTACTATATATTAATCGTTTCACAATCTAATTGATTTTCCCTATTGATTGTCTCAATAACTTTGGGCCTAATTGATCTAAACAATTACATCATCATTTTTCCTTCAAAACGGTTGATCCGATTGAGGCCTATATGTTAGAGTTCGGAATAACAAGTATCATTCATTCTTGTCCTCAAATTTAAGAAAAAATTGGTTTATTTGAAGAAAATATTTTTCCAAATTTTTCTTCTTTGGGTTACTTCTACTGTTGGGCCTACATACCATCCTAAATCTCGACTTTTAAATTCTCGACTTTTTCTTCTTAAGTAGGCCTACGGTATTTCGCTTTCATGATATAAAATTGGTGTATCAGATTCCAGTGGCTTGACCACCGTAGAACTAACTCCTAGAAAACTGGGCTAAAAAAAACAACGATTTAGTAGACCTACCTTATCATGCTGGGTTAGTAGCTTCGTGGCTTGTCAACTGTTGTCAAATCATGAAATGATGAAGTTCAATCTCTGAATTGGTTTCCAATTTGTTTAGTGATGGTATGATCGCCCTTGTGGTGCGCTAACCAAATGATCCTCTACTTTCATCCTTCACCTCAATATATAGGGAAACAATGACTTTGTGTCAAAGTTTTGATGTTCATGAAAAAAAGAATTGTTTAGTACAGTAGGCCTAGGCCCAGAAGTAATTTAGTCTTCATAATGTTCAATTTTTTTTTTTGTCACAGGAATAGCTGACCCGACAGAAGAAGGGGAAGGTGACTCGGAGCCCACGTACGTAGCCATGCAACCTCAAGACGAACAAATGGAAGACCAACTAGCGATGGAAGCCTCGGACGAAGTAAATATACTCGGATTGTGTATTTTCTGTCTGTGGTTTTTGAACATATTCAGAAAAGAAGTAGCCTAAATCAAGATATCATTAATAAAATGATGAGCCACCTGCCTGACTCCAAGCCAGTGAAGGCACTGCCTTGGAAACTGGAGTAGTTTCAAGTCTTATGTTGGGTCGTTTTTGGCGTTTAAATCTTTGTTCACTTAGAACTATCTTTCGCTCATTCGTACACCCAAATTATTTAGCCGCTGGTAGGGCGGTGAGCAAATGATGATTAAGTCCAAAGCAATGTAGGCTACATGAGAAATAGAATGTAGCTGACTACTGGTAGTTCGTTTGGCCTGCTCATGCGCTATCAACTGATGACCTACTAGTGGAAAGTAGGATTTGATTTAAAGAATATTATTTTGTGATGGTCGATATGAGTTGGGTACAGGTTGGAGGAATTTAATGACAGCACAAAAAACACACACATATTGTGTGGACTGGATAATGCAAGTACTGTCATTTATTTCCTCCAACCTGTACGCACCTCATCGTTCTCACATCACTAGTTTCTCTTACCCTGAATCATCATCTACCATTCATCTCATATCGTCCATCACAAAATAATATTCTGATGACCTACTAGATCATTCATCGTTTATTAATATCAAATATTACGCTGCAAAATGCTCTGATTTATGTAAACATAAAATGAGGATGTTCATAATTTTTCTCGAGGTGCTCGTGCTTGATCCAGGTACATAGGCCTACAGTAAACCCTCTTTAAACTTGAATTCTATGTGCCCCAAGAAATGTTTCATGAATAATAAAAGTTTGAAATTTTGTTATCAAAATGTTCACATTGAGCTTATGAGTCGAAATTGTGTAGGGATTCTTTCTAGATTCTTCATCGTGTATAAGAATTAATTATTCTTTGAATTACCGGCAGGCCTACTACAAAATTGGAATTATCAGAGCTGGAAATTAACAAGGCATTACTGTAATAGTCTGAGAGTCTCTATATTTAATTGCCACCCTCGGTAGCTCGGTCAGCTGAGGCACCGCTTCAGAAACCGAAGTCACCGTTGGGTGTGGGTTCGAATCCCGCATAAGGCATGGGTTTTTGTAAATGTCCTCTCACTGATCATCACTTCATACATTCATAATCACCAGCTCATTCGTACCCCCGTATAACCTAGCTGTTGGTGGGGTCGTTAAGCAAACAATAATCATAATCATCTAATTTCTCAATACCAGGGGTTCAATCATTGAAGTTGTAGTCCATCTCCATTATTTAATTGTGGATTCGCTTATATGCTGACGAAAATACTGTAGTATTGGATACTGTCCTTTGAAGTTTGAACTATTTATCAATACAGTGGACCTCTTTAGAACTTGGGCCTACTAATGAACCTATGTCAAAACTTATTAAAGGCACCATTTAACATGAGGAGCATATGGTTGGGATCAAAAAATGAAACTTATAAATATAGTGAATGTATAAACGAAGTTTTACTATATTCACCTAGGTTGTAGGTACTCAGTCATTCAGACTTGCCATTCATGCTTTGTGGACCTTGTAGGTAATTGATTTGTTGTTCAACTATTATTTTTTGTAAATAGGTGATGTGTCTGATGACAAAAGTGATTCCTGTACTTCACTCACATCTTGTCACTAACTGCCACTATTTGCTGTAATCCAGGGCGAGATTGTGACCGGCGATCCGACAGGTCAGATGATTCTCAACTCGAACGACGCGTATCAGACGGTGACGATCGTCCCGTCTGACACAAATCCGGGGGAAGTTAGTTACGTGCTCATCGTGCAGCAACCCGACGACAAGGACGGCGATAAAATGGACGACCAAGATCTCACTGTGTACGACTTTGACGAGGGAGAAGAAGTCAACAATCCGGTGGTAAGTTTGGTTTCAAGTGATCTTAATTCTAAGTGTATTTTTGATTAGTGTCTTGTTCTTCAAGTATACCCAGTCATTAAATAAGATAATGACCTTGGTGGTGTGTGATCATTGATTGGGCCTACTGATAATCATTAAATGGTCTCAGGCCTACAGTAATTAATTGGTAATAAATTAGCAACAGTAATTGAAGTAAGAGAAGAAGATATTTTAAATTTTTAATACAAGCTGCATTTGCTCTCCAGCTGCAAATCCAGGCTGGACATGCATTAGTACCTACCTAATCATCTCAACTTATTCATCATTCATACTGTTTACCAAGTATTTTTTATATCTTTGTCATGACATTTTATGTCTCACCAGTTCCAAACAGAGAATCATTGTTGTTGCTTGCAAACTTTGCATATTGTGAGCGTTGTTGTGCGACCCCACGGCACTAGACCGCTAAATTAGGCCCATAACATTGGAAAAAGTTGAAAACATAAACTGTTGTACAGTACCGAGAATATTTTATCCCCCAGATTACAAAGTGTGTTTGTTTTAAATTTCGATTTCAGTTTTACGCTCGTCCCACGTCTTATCTACAATCCATATGTTTTTTTGGCAATTTCCAATGCCCATTGCATTGCGCCCAAAGTAATCAAATTGTTGGTATGCGTCCGTATCTTGCGTCTTTGGATCATCTCTGTTACGTTCGGCACTAACAACTAGTCGACTACACACGGGAAATTATGAACGATCACAATTGAGCGTGTACTACCCATCCTAACATAGGCATTTTTCTTTCAATTCTTCTTCAGGTAAATTCAAATGTTATAATGCAAAATGTATTTTCTTATGGTCCCAAATTTGCGAGGATTTACTGAAATGAACTAACTACAGGTACCTCTTCCTCAGCTAATTTCCTCAGCTCACTCATTCTACAAAAATCAGCGTCTTTTGATATATGTGGTAAATTTCTGATATCACCACCGTAAATTAAAATCTTCAATTTATAAAACCACCATAGAATGAAATTTCAGATTTTAAAAACAAAATTACAGATGATTTATAATAGCACAAAATCTAAGCGCTAGCCCTAGTAGGCAGTGAAAGTACTAGGCCAATTGTTTTTCAAGGGACGAGGAAAATAAAAACATCCATCTAGGAGAATTTATGAGAGTAGGGTACAAAAAATGAATAATAAAGGCGGAAAACAATGAATCCGGGAACAATGCTTAGAGGTTCAACAGTATTTGCAATGTTTGTTTTGTGTGCAATTTCAGGAGTCTGAGAATGAAGACGACAAAACGAAGATCATCAAGATAATACCGAAGAAGTCCCAGACTGTCACGCAGGCTCACATGTGCAACTACTGCAATTACACAAGTCCGAAAAGGTGAGCTAGATAGTAAGGCCTAGATATCAGATGTGGAAACATATTTGGACCTACTAGTTTCTTGAATTTTACCGGACCCATCTATATGATGTACGGTCGCTCTAACCTGCAAGTATTTCAATTCACTTTGAATATTGAACACCATTATTTTAATGAAAAGGCAGCCTACCAGTGTTGCCTTCGGGTACCCCGCTCGAGTACGGGTAATGCATCACTTGGGTATTATTGTGCTACTTACAATATAGAAAAGATATAGAAAAGACTAAAAGAGCATGTATAAATAAATCGCTGGAACAAGAGCTACTTCAACAGGTATTGTTATTGTACAAATTAGTTGATAATTTCCCTCCTGCCACCTGCTATTTAGTTGTAATGCCAAATATAATATACTGTATATGTAATAAATAACTAAATAATTGTAAGCCTTGCTGAGAATCGTCATATAGCATATCATATCGTCATACATAGCATATCGTCATATTTACCTCATGAAAGATTATTTACGTTGTTGTTGGGGAAGGACACATACGACCGTTAGGACTAATGCATAGGGTGGACAGTTGATCAAATCCTTCACATATTGATATAATTTGGGGTGGAAAAAGATACCGGTAATGATTTAATTATCGATAATCTTTTCAATATCCCCTCTATCCCCTCTTATCTCATTGATTAGGGCTTATACCAAAATTATCGTTCTATGGTATATTTGAATTCCCACCATAAAATCGTTGATCTTGTATCAGATAGGCCTAGATAGATTGTAGATTGAATGCTAGGAAGTGGAGTCTTTTTTCGCTAATAAAAGTTGCTACGGTTGGTAATAAAAGTTGGCAATAGAAGTTGTTTTGGTCAGTAGGCCTACAGTAATAGAAGTTTTTTATGAACTCATTTAAGTAACAATAATGTCGATATTAAAAGTAATATTGATTATCGTAATCAATTTGCATCATTTGGTGAATCAATATTGTTGATAATCTTGCTCACCCCTAGATATAATATATCTATATATAGGTAATTCTTGCCAGCTATGAACTAAGAAGTGAAAAGATGATCCTTCACATATGTTTCTTTTGTCAAGTAACAACATTTTCTCTCTATATTTGTTCATCAATTGATATTAGGCAAGATCACAATCTTTGATAGTCTACTAGCTCACTCTATCACTAACGTAACAATTGTTTGACATTCGTTACTTGACAGAAGCCTATATAACTCACGACAAGCTTTTCAGTTCTGGTCTGTTTACGAAAAAATTACGATTCGGGAGTTGAACCTCGCTGGCTTCAAATGGTCAGACATCGAGACTGAACTTGCTAGTATGCAATAACACAGGAGACATTTTATCGAAAATGACCAAAACTCAAGTGCTTATCTCGGGCCATTGGATGTTGCAATTTCGATGCGGTCCCCATTTTCGCCGTACTCGTACATCCCCGAGTGGTTTCTGAATGTGAAATGTCGCCAGGTACCTGTTGTCGCGCCACATGAAGTCCCACTCGGAGGAGCGGCCGCACAAGTGCAGTGTGTGCGAGCGCGGCTTCAAGACGCTCGCCTCGCTCCAGAACCACGTCAACACTCACACGGGCACCAAGCCGCATCGCTGCAAGTTCTGCGACAGCGCTTTCACCACTTCAGGTAGGCCACGCCCCACGATTAACCGCGCATTATAGTCGCATAGATACGCAACTTATGCTGATTTCTAATGCAGTACTCTCTCCAGAGCTTGGTAAAGTGAGGGTAAATTGGTGGATCTTTCAGTTATTTTGGGGGGATTTAAGTTCATGTTAAATACAGTATTGCGATTATTGTAATCTTCGGCGCTTTTTTGTTTGCGTAATTTTGTTGATTTGTGCGGTAAATGTTCTACATAGAACATTGTATACAGATGGAATGCGCCTCATGTTGCTCTTTTGTTTTTATGAATGAAAAGATGATGAAGTATACAGTGAAACCTCTATGCATCGTTCTCGGATACATCGTTTTCCTGCTTGTACCATTCATTTTTTTCACCCCATACCTAGACCTATATAATCACTCCTATATATAATCAATGTTAAATCTTCCTGGATGATACATTTTCCTGCTTGGATGGTTTTATTTTCCTGGTCCCTTAAAAAACGATAGATAGAGGTTTTACTGTAGTTGAAACTAAATGTTAGATGTGTAGGCCCTAGTGCAGTATAGAAGAAACTAGTAACTTTTTCAGCACATTTTGGGTTTCTGGTAGGTCTGATGACAGAGCTCCGGAACACTGATGCCTATCCTTCGGTACGATAGCTATAATCAAAAGATTAACCAATCTCACCTCGACGTTCATAATTTGGGCAGTTATCGCCTTTTGTATTCCTTTAGAGCCTTGGTAATGGCAGAAACTTGGACTGAGAAATTCTGCCCAAGAGACTTGCCACTTTTTCTCACTGTTGTGCAACTTTTTTCAGAATTCCACTGTTGTGCTTCCTAAATCAATTAGGTATTTCAGACTGGAAGCCACTATACTCTTTAGTGCACTTTTTTCGTCAATCTTGAGTCAATTCCATAGTGTTGATTTCTTTTATGTTTTCAAAAATTGTATACTTTAATGTTTTGTCACCTCTTTGACTAGGATACCTAAATTCATTTTTTGCTTGCCCATGAAGCTGGCCTTTCATACACATCAGAACATGAAAATATTATGTTCTACCATTCTTTAGTAGCCTACTTTGTTAGGCCTAGTACTGTACCGTGAAATATTTTGTTAATACTCTGCTGGTTTCGTGATAATAATGCGTTGTCTGTGTAAGGTGTTCTTCATTCCATGCACCTTGCATATATCCAATCTTATAATCATATTATATTGGTCATCACATTGATGTGTCATTGCATCGCATCTTGGAGAATAAAGAATTTTTTTTTTTTTTAATAACATCGAAACTTGATACAAAATCATTGTTCCCCAATTAAGGCTAAGGATGAAAAGTACCACTATTAACTACCACTCTTTAAAATGAGATAGGCCTCTTCACATTAGACTTGAAGAACAATATTGATTTCAATTCCGCTGATTGTTTTAAAATTTCCATCATATCATCAATAATACCGAAAATATCAGTTTTCAAAGATTTGAATATTTCTTGCCTGGACAGAAAAAAAAGTAAAAAACTGTTGGCATTACTGCATGAGCTTGAAACTAGGTAGAGTTACTCATTTATCTGATACCTCCCCCATTTTTTGACAATTATTTTACAGTCAATGGAAATAAGTTATTTACTTTCGTCTGAACACCTTCCTCACGGACAGACGTTGTCAATGCAGCTCATCTGTTCGAGTAGGCTTGCAAATTAGTCGGGCTCGCAGTATATTCAACAGGCCTAGA
Source organism: Brachyptera risi (assembly GCA_964007535.1). Classification (NCBI taxonomy): domain Eukaryota; kingdom Metazoa; phylum Arthropoda; class Insecta; order Plecoptera; family Taeniopterygidae; genus Brachyptera; species Brachyptera risi. The sequence continues at coordinate 24,412,026 of OZ023334.1, read as the reverse complement.
GCCTATCCCAATGTCGCCATGAATGAACTTGCTTCATCATATCATCAACAATGTGTCGCGAGTTTGGTTACACATTGAATCCAAATTTAGATTCCACTTTAATTTGCAATTTCTGTGGAGATGAATAATGTGGGATGCATTGAAGTATTAAAAAAGCACAAAAATGAGTCATTTCAATGTATAAACGATGGCACAACAAAACATGGCCTGTAAAGATGGCATTGATTGCCAACGCAATGATTTCGAGCTTGAACAACTTGTTCAAATTCGAGCGAACTTGTGGATTCAGTGGGCGCACTGCTAAAGCTCTGGGTTCTGCTCGCTCCAAACAGAGTGAGCTAGCGATCACTCTCGAGTAAGTGAGTGAAATAGACTAGTAGCTCTATCATATTATAACCAAATAACTAATAAGTGACTGAAGTATGAACAGATTTGAAATTACAGGCGCCATATACCTCTTGACACGGCGCAAAATACACACAAACAAAAACCAATATCGTCGATCTTATAACTAATATCGATTAAATCGTTTTTTGGGGGAAAACGAATATTGAAGCGATATTATCGATTATCGTTTTTACCCCTACTTGAAATGCCACTATCCCTCTTTTATGCTCTTTTATGAAAAGTGATGAGCCTACCCTACCGAAAGTGAAAAAAATGAATTCAGCGCATGGTTTCTCGTGGCTGTCAGTAATGGTTTATGCTGAGTATAACATGTGTAGGCCTATGTAGGGGAAAGAGCTTGTCATGCTCGTAATGTACCGGTATACCGTATAGCTACCGGTCGGTATAAGATTGTTTTATAAGATAACTACCAGATTGTCAATGAATGAGTCAACAACTTTCTCCTTTGAAAATATCCATCTTCAAGGGTGGAGTTAATTTCCGATGATTAATTTTTCACCTAATGGGTGGAGAATGAACTGAAACTAAAACTGCATTACATGATTGAGAGTCGTGACTTCCAATGCCGCATTTTTCCCATTTGATATTTTCCATTGGATTTGATTTTTATTTGATTCGATATTGATTAAAATGTCAATATATTTTGACTGATATTCAATATTGAAGTTTCAATATTGTTTGGGCTACAATGTTCATATCAAATATTCAACCCTAGTTTTCAAATATTTCAGTTTGAAAAGGTTCAGTTGACTACTCCCTTCATGTTGTAAGCCTATATACCAATAATGTTGGAAAATATTTGTTATTGAATACATTTTACATTTCTGTGTTGGAATAAAAGGATTGCCAAGATTTTGATGATCTATTTATTAGTCTATTACCGTACATTTGTATGTTTCCTGAAACATTGCTGTGTGGCATGCGCTTTTTTGGTTCTATTGCCTTGTTGGAAAACAAGATCGTCATATCTGACTACAAATGCGATATATGTTATAAAATAACATGCGTAATATTGTATTGATGTTTTACTGGGAATGCACTTTCTTTGAAAATTGAACTTCGACTTTCTAAATAGGCCTACTTGCGTATTTTATTTTTATCATTTTGTGACGTCCTACATTTCTTTTCAATTGACGTCTGTAAATACCAAGAATATTTAATGCATGCTACAAGCGTATTCATTTCAAGACTTTCGAACTAAAAGTTGAGATAGGCCTACTCGTCAACAATTCTTATTGAAATTTTGTTGTTTTGGAAACCTTTATCGGAATATAAACATACTGCATGTTTGCGTGTAATGTGTATGCATGTCAAAATTTCCACGGCTCGACGTGTATTGTGCTCGGCCGTCACAACTCTGCGGGAAACGGAAAGGTTGCCCGAAGGCTTCTATTTTGTTGTAAAATGTTGCCTTTGGTGTCTTCCGCAGGTGAGCTCGTAAGGCATGTTCGGTACAGGCATACCCACGAGAAACCACATAAATGTACCGAGTGCGAATACTCGAGCGTGGAATTGAGTAAATTGAAGCGTCACATGCGCAGCCACACGGGCGAACGACCCTATCAGGTGAGCCGACCCATTTATACGTACGTCGTTGTTTTTCTTTCCCCGCAGGCGAGCTCGTAAGACACGTGCGCTACAAACATACGCATGAGAAACCGCACAAGTGCACGATATGTGATTACGCGAGCGTGGAGTTAAGCAAGATGAGGAATCACATGCGGTGTCATACGGGCGAACGGCCGTATCAGGTGAGTACCCAGCGGGCGTCGGTCGCGAGTCCACTCGATCGAGTAAGGTTGCCAGTTAATGCTCGATGGATATTTATCCAGTTTTAATAATCGATTGTGCTTTTAGTATCGATACAATAAATGGAATCGATATATGGACATTTTCAATTTGAACTACTACTATCTGATAATAGGGTAAGGAGGAAACATTTTAAAACAAGATTGGCCATAAAAAATTTAAACTGCTTGCAAGATGAGATGTGTACTCCTACTTATTTTTTAAATTTGGTTCTACTTTGAACTGAACTGAAGCGGGAGCAGTAAACATTGATACATTCAGTTAGCAGTTATTTCAGCTTGATTATTGTATCTTGTTTGAAATGATCGATATTTCTCTATTTTGTAATAGATAATATGAATTAAATGATTTTCGATCATGAAAATCAATTCGAACGGGAACCCTAATTTTAAAGTCGCCGAGTCATCTTTCCTAAAACTGAAGTGTATTCCATCATATTTTCAGTTGGCTTGTAAGAATTCTCAACTCTTTTTATCTTATTCTCTGTTGGTTGGCATGTACAGTATGTAACTGTACATGTAGTTACAGTATTGTTGAATATTCTTTGCTAGCAGTGAAAAAAATAGGTAAGAGTTTACTTCCTTTTCATTTTTTAAATCGTTACATTGTCCTGTGCCCATTCTAACATATTGTAGTAACCCTTACTTTAGTAAGAATTGTCATTGAAAGTTGATTTGAACTATGCCCTAAAATATATGTTATATCCCTCTTGAGGTTTCATAACCACAATTTATTTAAAACCGTATTAGGTACTGAACTGGTTGAATTACCTTTTCGAATTCAGACACTGAGACATGTGGCCATATGGTTAATACACTGAACCGTCATTCAGGAGACCAGGGTTCGATTCCCGCCATGTCGACCATCCTGACTGGGGGTTTACGTGGTTTCCCTCTGTCATTCAGGTCAATACTGAGATGGTTCCTTGACAACAGGCCACGATCGACTCCTTCCCACGATCCATAAACACTTGATAAAATAACCTTTCATTACATCATCTCATATATTATATCATTCACCGACGTCAATAGATTGTAGTCATCAGTACATTGCGTCATTGAACCCAATTTAGATGAAAGAAATATAAGAAATATATGATTTAAGAATCAAGCCTTAGACCAAGTTCCCGCTGTACATTATCTCGGACTTATTGTGCATAATGTTTGTCGTAGTGCCCTCACTGCACGTACGCCAGTCCGGACACATTCAAGCTCAAACGACATCTCCGGATACACACGGGTGAGAAACCGTACGAGTGCGACATATGCCACGCTCGCTTCACCCAGTCCAACAGTCTCAAGGCTCACAAACTCATTCACAGCGGTAAGTCAGTCATATTCATACCTCCTAATCTAGACGACAATTTGCAACCTTGGGTAGACACCAACTAGAATGTAAAAACCGTACCAATAATGTGGAATAAAAGTAGATGGGTAGATGGATCTTTCCAATGGGTAATCATGGCCCATCATGAGTAATTTTCAAAGACTATGACATAGATACACTACATATTTAAAGATGAACCTGTACTGAGGTCCCTGTAAAAGTGTCATGTATGGTCGGTCTACTTTTACTATTTGACTACTTTTACCAATAAAAAGCATTTGTTTCTCTGAAAACTGTTGCCAGAATTCAGGCCACTTCCGTTTCAAAAACGTTTCAATATTATCTTGTAGGCCTACGTCATCAATTTACTGTTTGTTATTGTATATAGCTGCCCTCTATAACTCAGTCAACTGAGGCACCGCTTCAGAAACTGATGTCACCGTTGGGCTTGGGTTCAAGTCCTGCACAAGGCATGAGTTTTTGTAAACGTCTTTTCACTTATCATAGTTGTCAATTCATAGTTTCATTGTTACCTGCTCATTTGTACCTCTTAATAACCTAGCTGTTGATGGGGTCGTTGAGCAAACAATGATAATTTTAAAATGTCTCTAGAATTCAGGCTAGTTCCGTTTCAAATTGATCTTGTACATCACCGACGTACATTTTTTTGTAACGTGTGTCGTTGCCCCCTAGTCAGCGAAACCTGTACTCTATCGGTAAAAGTGTCAAGTAGGGCCTATTGCACATACGTATATAATTCTAGATAGCCTTTGTTTCTTCTAAACATGTTGCTAGAATTCAGACTAGTTCAGTTTCAAATTGATCTCGTACATCACTGACGTAGTTTGTTTGTAACGCATGTGGTTGCCCCCCCAGTCGGCGATAAGCCCGTGTTCCACTGCGAGCTGTGCCCGACGACGTGCGGTCGCAAGACGGACCTGCGCATCCACGTCCAGAAGCTGCACACGTCCGACAAGCCGCTCAAATGCCGTCGGTGCGGCAAGTCATTCCCCGACCGTTACACCTACAAGATCCACAACAAGTCGCACGAGGGCGAGAAGTGCTTCAAGTGCGACCTCTGTCCGTACGCGTCCATCTCCCAGCGCCACCTCGAGTCGCATATGCTTATACACACCGACCAGAAGCCGTACCAGTGTGACCAGTGCGATCAGGTAAACTGGCTGGCGACGTAGCTCGATGATCGATCGAGACTTGTAAAAACAGCAATTACAGTGAAACCTCTATCCATCGTTTTTCAAGGGACCAGGTAAATAAAACCATCCATCCAGGAAAACCTTCCAACCAGGAAAATTTAACATTGATTATATAGGAGTGGGGCTAGAAAAAATGAATGATACAAGCAGGAAAACGATAGATCCGGGAACGATGCATAGAGGTTTCACTGTACTATAAAAGGAATGAAATCCCAAAATGCTTTGATTCACGTTTTTTAATATTTATTCAAATTTCAATACATTTTACGTTCTTTGATCATGTTTTTGAAAAGACGACAACGAGCTACAAAGTACAAACGTCTGATTCCGCTACGTGTATTGGCAATATAGACGCTATATTCGGGATGAAAGTATTATAGACGCTGTGCTCTCCTGAATTATATCAATCGAGGAGCAAAAGGGTGAATTTAGTGAATTTAGTTGAATTAGAGAGAATTGGAAAACCAAAGTCCAGCTGCAAATGCAAGCAGCAAATGAGGAGTAGGTTTATACCGCTGGTTGACAATATTTGTCTAAAAAAATCTAGGCCCACTGTTGTGCTATTGTATGTTATAGAATGGTTTTACTTACCATACTGTTGTTCCAAGGCTACAGAAAGTTGTTGTGCTACAAAACACGATGCCAAAAAATAATAGATGCACCAAAGTGCTAGGCCTACTTTTAAAATTCTAAATGCTATGAGAAGAAATAATAGACGCCATGTTTACATGTCTCTAATGATCGATCATCATTTATTGCAATAACTGTTGACGACTTGACTACGTTTTTATTTTTCATTTGTACTTTTTATTCGACAGTTATTCACTTTGAGCAATCTTATATCTTATGTTAACTACTTGACAGCCGTGGACCCGTACATGCGCCCACGCTCGGTAGTGCTGCCGTGGACACATGTGGGCATTCTTACACTTTCCAATTTGTTTCATTTAATATCTCGACAGCATTGCACTTGATATTACACTCGACAGTATGGGACTTGTACTGACATCTAGGAGGTAGATTGAGAAAGTAGTGTTCATTTTTTTTTCGCTGACAGAATATGCTGATGTATTGAAAATTATTACAATACAGTTAGCTGTTATACCCCAAAACCTCGTTCATGTGTCAATTGACGAGCCTCCGAGTGCTAAATAGCAGTGATATCGGCAAATTTATTGTTCCACATATCAAGTACTGGTACAACAATACGGTATATCACTGTACCCATACCCATGATATAACCATCTGTTACTGCTATAAATGTTTTAAAAAGTCATATAAACACAAGTATCCATGCAATATAACCTGAAAATAGCCTGGCATGGGAGGTAAGGTGGTGATTTCGTAACATGGCTGTCAAGTGATTTAACTGTGTAAATTATTACGTTTTTATTCTTTAAATTTATATTTCAGCTTTAGCTTATTTACTTTCAAGTGCGATCTTGTATCTTATGTTAATAATTATTATCATGAATTTCGATAATTTCTAAAGAAGAGCAAACCCAAAATCAAGTGGGAACCAAGATGAGTTGATATTATCCAAACTGATCGTATAGTGTATTTATTTGGGTTTATTGTTGCAGTCATTTCGCCAGAAGCAGCTTCTGCGACGCCATCAGAATCTCTATCACAACCCGAACTACGTACCGCCGCCGCCGCGGGAGAAGACCCACGAGTGTCCGGAGTGTGGCCGAGCGTTCCGGCACAAGGGCAACCTCATCCGGCACATGGCCGTCCATGACCCCGAGTCGTCGGCTCAGGAGAAGGCGCTGGCGCTGAAGCTCGGCAGGCAGAAGAAGATCCAGATCATCGACGGACAACAGGTGAGAGCCGAGCCGCATTTCATTCGATTTGTACCGTCAGTCGAGCATGCGTTCATCAATCGGTCCTACATGCGTTACATATATCTTATATGCCTCACACATTACAGTGGATGTCACACACAGTCACACATTACATTTTTCAGGGGACCAGACTAATAATCTTATTGAAGTGAAAAAAATTACTTGTGAAACTAGTCATTTATTATTAATATGGGAAATATATACTAGATGGATCACTGAGACGAGAGGTCAGGTCGAGTGCCTAGCACGCTGAGCCGTCATTCAGGAGACCAGGTTTCGACTACCTTCAAGATCGACCATCCTGACAGGGGTTTTTCGCGGTTTCCCTCTGTCTTTTAGGTTAATACTGGGATGGTATTTTTTTTTAAAACAAAAGCAGGCTGTGACCAACTTCTTTCCACTATCCAAAAACACCTAATAAAATAACCTTGATCATCTCATCATTTTGTATATCATTCAGCGACGCCAATAGATCATTGTCATCAGTCCAATGCTTTGTTTGTTAAACCCAATGTAAAAAAATATATAATAGAAAAGTTCATATTGATCGCTTATACTGTGCAATTTGTGAAGTGTCAAAAATGTCGCGAATGATTATCTTCCCTATCACTCTCGATCATTTGGGGTGACCAATACCATCATGAAGCGTTCCTCGTGACGAGAAACAGTCTCCGGCGAACAGTATTCGTACCGTCGGGTGTTTTGTCGCCGTGTGCTGATTGTTGCCGTTTGTGCGCGCAGGTGGAGGTGATGGCGGGTGACGACGACGAAGACGAGGATGAGGACACGGACGCGGAGATGATGGCGGTGGAGGGGCAGGACGGAGAGCAGTATGTCGTGCTCGAGGTGATACAGCTGCAGGAGGGGGAGGACGGTGAACAGCAGCTGGCGGTGATGACCGGCGACGGGCTCGAGGGGGTCACGCTCGGTGACAGCGATGACGAGATGCTGTCAGGTCAGCACATCACGCCCGATTCACGTGAGTCGCGCGATCTTGATGCCAGTCAGTTGTTCGATCAACTTCATTGTCGCTCTTTGTATCTATCAATTTATTAGGGTTCGCTTTCTACATTTTTGAATAATTGTCTTTTTTTATTCTCCATTCTGAATCAATCTTGTGTTGAAAGTATTTGTAGTTCCGATTAATTACATACCAAAATAATCTAATTTTCAATCTAGCCTACTTCAATGATTTATAATCAATTAATCATTCTAATTTCAATTGATCAAGATACAAATTTTAATTTCAAAGTCTGAACCTTTTTGAGTGTGGTTTTTTAAATCCCCACATATCCATTACAGGGGTATACGAAAATGATAGGCTAGGCCTTGTGTTTGGAAATTTGTATAATTATTTATTAACCAGTCACTTTGTGCTCTAATCCATGTCATCTTTTGTTTAGACCTTACAGACGATGAAGATGTCATACAGACAATTAGAAACAGCAGAAAGTTATCGAGAAAAGATGCAATCGCTTTTAGGAAACGAATTGAAACTGAGAAAGACATGCAGACTTGTTTTGGATTCGACGTAAGTACTTACGTAGACTATACAGTGTAACCTCTATCCATCGTTTTTCAAGGGACCAGGAAAATGAAACCATCCATCCAGGAAAATTCAACATTGATTGAATGGGAGTGGGGTGAGAAAAAAATGAATGAAGTAAGCGGGAAAACTATGGATGAGGGAACGGTGCATAGAGGTTTCATTGTACATTATTATATTACGGAGATCAATTTCTATACAGTAAAATATTTATATTATTTGTATACATTTTTTCTAGTGAGATTTCTGTACAACTATTACTCTCACAGATGTATTAATTTGGTGTAAGTCTCGAGTGTTTTGAAGAAGGCTATATATTTTTGTTCTTCCAATCAGACTGACGGAGATGAAGATGACTTACTATCCATTGCCACTATTCCTTCTCCTGAAATTCCATCCACTCCAACTGACCACAACTGCAAAGATCCAGTCATTGTACATTCAGTGGAATCCAACTAGAAACGATCAAAGAGTGTATGTAATTGTAAGCCACTCGTACGCACGAAGGTCGTAGTTTTTTGGCCATATAAAAGTTTGGTTATTATTACTTTTTTAGTTACCAATGTTGCATAGTAATCTATGTTGATTTTTTTTTGTGATGGATGATATGAGAGATGAATGATACATTGTAAGAGAAGCTAAAGTGATAGAAGAAGGCACATGAAGAAGAAGAAGGCAAGTGACATGAAAAATAATGAGGTGGGTACAGGTTGGAGGAAACACATGGATAGAGTATAAAATAGCCAAATGGACCGGACATTTCTTCAGAGAACAATTAGAATATTCAGGACATTTCGTTATTTCCTTCAGAGACCATGGTAAACTTTTTTGATTTGTTGATTCTTGTGGAACCTACCTCCCAGTACTGTCCATATCTAATGTAGGCCTATTTCGTCCATTTTGTTATTTTGTACTCCAAGTGTTTCCTCCAGTCTGTACCCACCTCATTATTTCTCATATCACTTGCTTCTCTTACTACGCATCATCATCCCTCACATCATCCATCACACAAATTATGACAAATGAATACAGTGGAACCTCTTTAGTACATTTTTCAGGGGACCAGACTGAAAAGACTTACTAAAGTGAAAAACTTACTAAAGAGACTATTTAACATGTAGAAGCTTATAGATGGGATTAAAAAATAAAACTTACCAAGGAGAAAAATGCACTAACGAGGGACTTACTAAAGAGGTTCTACTGTACTTCAAATCAAGTCCCACTTCACAATAATAATTATGAATTTATGATAGATATACCGGTATATGATAGTTGCCCACGTTATATATTGTGTAGGCCTAGCAACTTCACTAGTAAATTGAGTTATTCCTAATTTTGTTTGTGAAGGACGAAGAAGGGGAAGAGGAAGAGGAGGATCTGGAAGAAGAGCAGGAAGAAGAGGATGTGGATGACGAAGCAGCCTCCAAGTCGACTATCCAACTTTTAGAATCGATTCAAGAATAAGTGTTGAGAACATGACATGTGCCAGCTGTATCTAGGACTAGAGTACCGTTTTCTAGCGAAGACAACAGCTGTGTACACTCCTTTCAACGACAAACAATTTCACCTAATATATAGTGTCTTTTTATCAACGTCATCATCTTGCAACAAAATCGTGGTAAATTTAAGTATTCTCGTTTGAATATGATTGCATATAGGCTAATCTGTGTTCTCAATTAAATAATCATAAAGTTTCAATGTGTTGAACATTTATCCCGAGATAGTTCTCTCCCATTATATCGGGTCTATATCCGTAATACAAACAACTCTATGTCCTAATTAATTCAACGTAATTGGCTGTCGGTTTCTAATCTCAACCAATAAACTTGAGACTTCACGATGATCAACCTTTCCAATTTCCAAATTATCCAATTTATGATCTTAGACTGAAACTATTAATCCTACTGTACATCTAGTATATCAACACTTTGTATCTTGTAACATCAGATTACGGGGCCTAGTACTAGAGCACGTAATATAATTTTTTTATTCTGATGATTAATCGTCAAGTGTTGAGAAATGGAGTAATATTGAAAATGCTAGAATTTGTCAAGATTTTGTTGTCTGGTGCTGATTCGTGCGTGATAAGTGTGCGGTTGTGTATCATAGTGGGTGAGATAGAGCCTTATTTGTTGGCTAACGTAAATCTTTTATACGAACTGAGTTCCTCCGAATAGCTCTCATTCGTAACACGTATTTGTGTGTTTGTACGCGAAGTTGAAAACTTATTTAAATAAAAGTCGATGCATCTGTGTAGATATTTTTAACGTTTACCTGGCAATTGTACAATTACTTGAATTCTTCATTTTCGAAGATACTTACATTCTTATTTATTACGTCAAGACTTGGAAATATAATTATGGTAGGCCTATATTTAAATTAAACTAATTTGATTTTTTTTTATAAAACGAGTTTTGGTGCACATTACATGTTTCCTGTGTATTATTTATATATATATATATATATTTGTGTTAATACTTATATCTCTAGGTAATCTTAACATTATTGTTTTTACGTAATATTCATATTTCTCGTAATCAAAACTTTCGTATTCAAACTTCATAACTCAAACAAAATTCTGACATGTTTAGATGGTACCTGTCATTACATAATTATTATACTGGAACATCTTTATGTGTATACATGTGATTGTACGATATGTTGCTAGAGTTTTTAGACTAATGATTAACAAATATGAAATATCCATTATTCGGTTCAATCAAAATGATGAAATAATTATATACCGTACGTAATACCCAACCATACAATTATTTTTTAAACAGTAAATCATATCTGCAATGGTGGAATTTTTCCTGAGGCCTGAAATAAAGTTACTTTCAGGTACCGGTAATTTTAAAACTTGTTATAGGCACCTAATCCTACCAAAAATATTACCTTATAATTAGCCTGATACAAGAATGTGAATTGTAAGTAGTACGACCTCATGTATGTACTTAACTTGGTGATATCAGGACATAGATTTTTGTACTTGATTATGGGTTTTTGTTTGCAAAATTGAGATCATTTTCCCACTTGAATCGTTTCATTATACCCTATATACCACTATCATATCTCATAAGGCATAATAGGCCTAATACAATAATAATTGATGGCAACATGTTTCCAATTATTCACTACAGCAGGCCTACTCTTTGTGCGATACAATCTATGACATATTTAAATCTCGTGTACATAACGTGATGCAGATATGTGAAAGTTATTGTCTTTGGTTACCGGTACTAACGTTTATTATTTTCACTTTTGTGGTCAGATGAAATGTTGCATTTCCAAATTCAAATTTAAATCAAGAATCTGTGCATATTCTACTGCTGATTTTTACTTAGACTATACGTGGTGTATAGGCCCTACAGTATTATTATTTTTTTTAATAACATCGAAACTTGGTACAAAATCATTGTTCCCCAATTAAGGCTATGGATGAAGAGTAGGATCATTTGGACGGGGCACCACAAGGGCGATCTTACCACCCCATTTTAATTATTTAAAACCAATGAACTTCAACACCAGGACTGTGCTGTTGGTGACCATAAAATACAGTATAGATATGAATATAGACATGAAGTACAGACCTACAGTATACAGTATAGTACATTGTTTGCTAATTCTTGTGTGTATAATGCATTCAGGCGCTTTAGGACTCGTTGCAATGTGTCTTGATCGACTACCTTTTGTGACCACAAATGAAAATAATAATACATCCTCGTTTTTTGGAGGATTATAACTAGAGACATGTAAATATAGCAATTGCTATAAAAGTGATGAAATTTGGAAGTGCTCTTTCACATGTTTTTCTGATATTTCTTCATGTTTCAATATGTTTGATGTCGTTCTATCATCTTTTTGAAAAGGGAACAAAGCGCTACAAACGTGTGAATCCGCCATGTTCCAATGTATTGGCGATACAGACGCTATAATTGAAATAGAAGCATTGTACATGCTATATGACATATACATGCTATTCTCCCAAAAATTATTCTAATTGAGGTGTAAACAGGTGAAGTTGGTTGAGAAATTTGTAAAAAAAAGTGCAAATGCAGATGACAGGTGAGGCGTAGGTTTAACCCACTTGTAGAGAGTATTTTTCTGAAAATATCAATTGAGGTCTTCGTCTTGTATGCCTATTGTACATTATATAATGGTTTTGAAGGTACAGTACTGTTGTTACGCTACAAAACACTTTGTTTCAAATTAATAGATGCATGAAAGTGCTACTTTTAACATTCTAAATACAAAATACTATGAAAACAAAAAATAGAAGCTATGTTTACATGTCTCTAATTATAACAAAGATTGATCATGATTTTATTCAGAATTTTGTGCTCTACTTCAACAGTATTTATTTTGCGCACTTGTTGTGGGCAACGAATCATTTCAGAAGTGTTGACAGTTATATAGATCGAAACTGTACGTTCACGAGTCAATTTTGTATATACTATATCTGATTCTTTAGTCCGAAAGTGTAGCCTGTGTGCTTCACTTGAACGTATTCTTCATTACCGGTTCATTGCTACGTACGTACTATGTAGAAAGTACAATACATTATAATTAATAAAACTGGTCCATTTAAAAACTCACGTTGGATTAACGATTACTATTTTACGCGATATCTTATTATTAAGTTCTAGGGTTTTGTTTCGATTTCATTGTGGTATCTCTAATTGTTTTTTGATAACCTACTTGCTGCACATTCTTCTGCACATAAAGCCTGGGGTTTATATGACCACATAAATCCCCTAATTAACCAGTTATATTATGATAACTTCTGTTGTTGGACTTTTTTCCAAAGGGTATGGTAAACCATATTATGTCATTAGCAACGTAAATTTGATTTAATTCATAATATTTATGAATTTGACCTATGTGTCTGTTGTTTACGCTGCTCGATGATTTGCCCAGTCGATAACTACCATAATACGATTATAACATGATTATGAAATAAAAGTACAGTTCTTTGAACTGTGTAATTCTTTGTAATAATCAGTAGTTTATTTGTATTTAATCATTCTACACTGCCGACAAGTTGCATAGGCTTGCTTACCTGGAAAAATGTAATACAATGTTTGCCAAACCAAAGAACTCGTTTGTTCATATTTGTAATTCTACGGTACAGTATAAAAATAATGTATAAAACCTTGTTGAAGGTGTCTTTTGAGAACCTGAAATTGAAAACCGCAATAAAATTGTATAATAAAATAAAACTGATGACTTATTAATCATTATAATTATTATGAATCTTGAATTAAATTAGCTTTCCCCAAATTATTTAGCTTTTAGATGAGTCCTTGTATCGTGTTTTACACTCAAAGTTTTGCTAACTCATAAAAGTGTAGCTCAAGGTATTCTGTTGCTAATGCATTTATTTCAGAAACATTATTTTTTATTTCTCTGTAGGCCTACCCAAATCTCTGGTACTATTGAATTTAATCACTTCAAACTTTCACCCCCATGTAAGTATATTATATATAATTATTAATTACATGGCGCTTTTTTGCACAACAGAAAATGAAAAATATTCTACGTTCAAAATTGTTGGCGTAGTATTTTTAAGATGGTAGAAAAACATTTCCTCATCAATTTTTTTTAAATATTCTGTTGTATGCATGTGTACTTAAGTGCAACTAACACTTGCAAGTGTGATGTTATGCAACCACCTACATACTCTCAATAATTTTAAGAATATAACTTATGATTTGAGAAACAGGTGCATATGCCAAAATAGTGTAGGTCCATATATAAGTGTTGACATTGTTTGTGTAGGGTGCGATCATTTTCAAAATTTTGATATGATATTTCAATATTGGTATTTCAACATCAAATGTTGATACTATAATGCCACAAGCAATAATCACAGAGGCTCTGAATCAATCAATTTTCTGCGACAAATTTATATTCAGTTTAATAATTTCATCTCATTTAAGGCACTCATAACAATTTAGTACCGGTACCTGTATTTTGAAATCAATTTGTTGCTAAAGCTTTTTTGAACAGTAACATAAAAAATTGGAAGTTACTTTTCATGATTTGTGTGGAGGAAGGATGATGAACTAATTTTGATCATACTGTATACATATATTACATCTGTTTATTTTTATATTTACTTTTTTATTAGAGTGCATGGGAGTCGATTCAGCGAAATATCAGTCTATTAGTGTTGACTTTTGATTGCTATGAAATATCAAAATTTTGATAAGAGATAGTGAGGGAAACACATATAGTTTCAATTCCTTTGAGATGGTATAAGAGTAAAAACTATTCAACTTATATCGCACAATTTTCACATGCATACATGTAAAGAAACACATATTTCAGCTGTACTCATGTGAAAATGTATATTATCAATTTAAATAATATCAAGACTCATGTAGGTAAAAAAACCTCCGAAAAAATAATTATTCGATACTGTGGTCACCTATTCATAAAAGACAGTTTAATTTCGTAGTCTCGAATATTATTGCATGTGAATTTAATTCCCAACTGATTTGTAAAGTGATCAATTGATTGCGATATGGGCGTTGGCTCTTCACGCTCACAGAATCATGACAGCATAAAAAGTGCTCATGAAGGGTGGCTTTATCCCCTATTTCACTATATATCTGGTTATCTACTTAAACGAAATGACTGTCATCACTTATCACGCATTTATAATTTAATATTAGAAAGGTTGGAGGACAAAGAAAAGAATAGGGGTGGGTGGGGTGTAAAGTCACTTTCTTTTGATGGTTTTTTGCTTCATTCCCCTCTTGAAACTGATACTCTATTGTATTCACAGAGGTATTATAAAGCTTTACCTTGTATCATTCTTACATTCTATTAGCACCCCCCCCCCCCCTCCCCTCCTATCTCGTAATTAATAAGCTTACAACTTGGGGGTTGAATAACGTTTTAACTTATATACGTTTTCCTTCAGTTTAAGAAAAAAGAATACCCGCAATATCTGTAGGATTTCTCATTGGTTTTTGTGCAATGTATAATCTCGGTATAATAATAAAACCGTAACAATTTTCTTAGCACATCATAATAATAAGACGTCTCTTATACGATGTTATTGTCATTGCTAGAATAAAAATAAAATGTTGTGTAATAATGTTGAAGGATATAATTTAATATCTCCATAGGTCGTTCAGAACAAATATTACATCACTTCAGGGCTGATGAAAGTATAGGACTCCCCATACAATATTGATGTTATCTTGTATTATGGGATGTAGGATAAAAAATGGAATCCATAATACAATATTTTTGAATAAATTATCATTGTATATAATTATATTCTTCATAAAAAAATTAGGAGAACTTTACATGAAAAAATTGTTGTGTGGATAAGAAAATATCGAAATGTAGGCTATATTCTTTAACCTTCCAAAGTCCCTAACATCCAACATCCAAGTGCAATCAGTTGATTCTGTACTAAACTGATTGAACTCATTTACATCATTTTTCCATCCTGACTTGGTTTTTCGTGGTTTCCCACAGTCCTCGAAGCAAATGCTTGGATGAAGTACTAATTGGCCACGACCATTAATTAGTAGAGCGATAGGCCTAATTATAACATTATAGGCCTATCACTAATTTAATTTGTGCATTTTGTATAATGATCAATTTTACATCTGCTGTCAAGGGAAAGAAGTAATCATTGCCCAAGAGATTCAGTTCAAAGTGGAAGATATCAACATTCGTGTGTTTATACTGAAATACTTTTATCTACGGCGAAAAATTATGGTCACAGACAGCGCAGTCCTGGTGTTGAAGACCATTAGTTTCAAATAATCAAAATGGGGTGGTAAGATCGCCCTTGTGGTGCCCCGTCCAAACGATCCTATCTTTCATCCATAGCCTTAATTGGGGAACAATGATTTTGTATCAAGTTTCGATGTTATTAAAAAAAAAAAGAATAAATCTTGAGATAATCATTTCAGGAGTGTACGTGTTGTTTTCTGAATTGCCAGGAATTAGAATTAAAATTTCAATTAATTCCTCTTTTTCTGTGGCTACTGTTTTGGGATTGACTGGTGTTCGGATTCGGGGGGATATGCTATCTCCCCCCCCCCCCCCCCGAAGAGAAATGGTCATTTACACCATCCCCTCGAGAATGCATTTTTGATCTCCCATCCCCCGACAAGAAATCAACAAATTTTCATCAAAATATATGAGGTTTCACAAAATACTGTACTCGTAATATTTTTTTAAATTCATATATTCTATTCATTTATATTTAATAATAATGAGTCTTTATTTCTTTCAAAACACAACACAGTTGGGTATACATATAGTTACTTACATAGTTGGCATTTAAAAGAAAATGGCGAGGTTCGGTGGGATGCCGCTCTTCCAACTAACCATGATTAATAATAGAGATAATAAGATATATAATAATAGAATAGTTGTAATAATAAATCACTAAGAATATCTTGAAATAAGAAAATATAGAGATCATTAATTTTTAAAACTAAGAAAGTAAAGCTATATAATTTAAACACTGACAAGTAATAATAAGTGAGATGATTAAATAACTT
Source organism: Brachyptera risi (assembly GCA_964007535.1). Lineage (NCBI taxonomy): Eukaryota > Metazoa > Arthropoda > Insecta > Plecoptera > Taeniopterygidae > Brachyptera > Brachyptera risi. Next base: position 24,395,345 of record OZ023334.1, on the reverse strand, counting down.
ATAGTGACAATCTTTTCATATGAATTGAAACTTCAACTTCAAGTAACAAAACATCTTAAAGTGATGTGTTCCCCGTGTAGTGTGGATTATGGATTATACCAATCATCTTGATCTAGATCAGCGTAATTTTTCAGTACCAATAAAATAAGTGAATTAACTGAATGGCTATACAGACTCTCTGTTTTAGACTTATCACTTTTTTCTCATCGTATAATGATATAATTTGCATCTGCTTAGTGAACATTGCCCGAGAGAATTAATCAAAGTGAAAGAGACCAACACTCGTATGTTTAGTTGACTCTTGATACCACCTTGGTCATGAACGAATACCGGTATATCACAAGTACGGTTTATACTCACAATGTGGATGAACTTTTGGAATTTGAAAGTGAAGTTATTTGTTTTCGAATAATTACAATGGGGTGGTGAGATAGCCCTCGTTGTGTCTAGTCCAAACGGTCCATAACCTCAATTGGGGAACAATGATTTTGTATCAAGTTTCGATCTAAATATAACAAAATATACAGCCTCTCATCAAGACATATAAATACGAATTAAAAAAGCATGATTTATAATTTTGCCCATAATACATCTTTCCATCCGACAACTGATGATTTCATAATCAGAAATCCAAATTCGCAATCAATTCTCATAGCTTTGGCTTATGCCATTTTCTATTAGGCTATAAGACCGTCGAATCGACATTAACCATCATGATTTCAATAATGTGTGCATGTTCGTTTGCCATTATGTTGTTGTCATCTTATATACAAATCTAGATTTATCCTGCACTGTAATTTACTTTCTCCTTTGTGCTATACGAAATCGTGTGATATTATTTGAGTTGAACTCGGGCAACGATTGTAATGATATGTTCTATATAAATGTATGCATGTCTCGTCTTACAGCATTAACATATGTATCCACTTATCGAGTGCAAGTGAACTAGTATATGATGATTATATGGCTGATACTAATTAGTGTACAGTTTGTAGTTATTTACTTTGTTATTGATAATCATCGAACCACGCCATTACCTCCGAGGAAAACGCTATAGGGATACAGCTTGTGGATCAGATTACGACATCACAGCTCCAATGCGTTACTGATACTAGGAAAACGCCGTATATGCGTTGTTAGACGAGTGGATAGTAATAGTATGCCGACTTTTTTTGCCAAACTTTTGCCTACATTCTCCAATTGGGTGACATTCAAGTTGGAAATGGGTAAAAACTGCTTCGAGTGGCACCAATTTAGCACATTTGATGGTTTTTCTTCGAAATGGCTCACCCGATCAAGCTGAAAGTTTTCAGAAATGTGTATCATAATGTAACTCAACTCGACACAAAATTTCATTTTTTTTTAAATAAAAATATTTTCTTTTTTTTCGACGTGTTATTCTAATGGGTATTTTTGAAATTTCTAAAATTCATAAAAAAAAAGTTATCGTACGATGATGTCATAAAACCGTACAGATATAAGTTAGATGAGGAACCATAATGAGAAAAAGTTTGAAGTTGATAGCTGTAGCCGTTTGACCTGTGGAGAACCGACAAAAAAACATATATATATATATATAAAAAAAAAAACATAAAAACGAACACAATTTTTTTCAGTAGGCCTATGTCAAATTGAATCCTCGCTAAAGCTCGTCTATTAAACGCGATATCAATTTTGGAATTGTCAAAATCAGCGAGATATTATTTTGTGTATGAAATGTACTCGAAATTCACATACATTGATTTTGAAACTTATCCAATCTACATTAAATTTTATCAATATGCCCGTCATTACTTGTCATTAGAACCTCACATTTTATTGAAATTCGGATAATTCATTTTCATTTTTTTTCGGACTGGTATTCTTCTGATTACCGGTATTTTCAGAGTTTCAATAATCATATTCTCAAAATCTACTGATTTATATCCAAAACCAGTCAATATGAAATAGTTTTATATTGTTGTTTCATGTTTTGTCTTGCGAGCATAAACCAGATACCTAGAAAAACAAAAAAACTAATAGAACAAACAGAGAAAGACCCAATTTGAACCGAAAGAAAGTCTTCAATTACGCTCATCCAATTGTAATTATGATTAACTTTGACGCCTTGATGTCAAAGATAGTAACCATACTTCTCGCAAAGACGGCAAAGTATAAAGAAACACCATCATTATCCAAACGAGAAATACATATACCTCATTATACATTTTTTCCTCTAGCCAATTTGTTTATACTTAATACTAATTATACTTTGAACTTTTTAAGTGCATTTAGAAATTTGATCAGTCAGTTTACAGTATTCTTCTTCTCCATCCAGTTGTGTACACACGGAAACAGCTATTATTAGGATTATAATGGGGTAAAATTGACAAGATGGGGGCATGTTTGTTGATAGTGGGTGTGTGTAGCAACTTCCCGCATGCAAATGTCTATTACCACCGTCCAAGCCTCTCCACGTGCTTCTCCTCACATCTATCACGCCACGATGTTGATAAAACCGAACGACCGTCTACCTCATCCTTTAACACCGACAATCGGTAGTGTCGACTCATCAACTGTCTAGTTAGTAAATACTAAATATACTCATTGCGAGCACTCGATGTATTCACGATAAAAGGATCGAACCACCCGCGCGCTTGTGGTGTGGGATAGAGGAGACGGTCGCTCGGAATCTTATTTCGTGGCTACGAGAAGAGGCAGCTCTACTTTACCTCTTCACTGCTACACTGTCAGTATGCCACAGCAGGTGAGACCAGTCGCACGTCGGCTGCTGCGTCAACTCACACTAGTGCATGTGTTTGTTCGGTGTGCGTTTTCCTTTTAATTCGGTGCGAATATAATTAATAGTAATTTGTGTTTTATATGTTTTTAATTAGATAATTTATCTAAAGCTTTTAAATTGTATCTAAATTTACGTTGTGTGAGTTGGACAATATTGTGATTTGTGTGTTCTGTGCATTGGATTTACGATTGTGTGAGGAAGATAGGATGATATTATTATCAAAAAGTAAGTAAGAATTAGATAAGAATTACTTAAGTTGTTGGTGAACATAACTCATAAGCGTTGTTGTGTTAGTGAAAATGTCATTCAGAAATTATGTGTAGGTATATAAACGGCATATGTGTATTTATATGATAATGGTGATTAGTGAAGAAGTGTTTCCTAATGACCCTATCAACAGCTGACTTATTGGACAGGAGGGGGGGGGGGAGGGGGAGGTGAGTAAAAGAATAGTATCAAACGAATGATGGGTTCGTTCTGTGCGCACATTTTAGACATGACCCCTTGAATTGTCGTATACGGGACTCAAACCCATGCTTATCCCGATCACATAACTTGTCAATCCAGAGATAGTCATAATTTTCAATTATTGTGTATTATACTTCATTCGGAATGAACATTTTGTCAATAAAAGGATTCACTGAGACGAGTAGTCGAGTGGGTAGCACAATGAATCGTGATTCAAGATACCGGGGTTCGATTCCCGCCATGGTCGACTATCCTGACAGGGTTTTTTCGTGGTTTCCGCTCTGTCGTTCAGGTCAATAAGGGATGGTTCATTAACAACAGGCCACAACCGACTCCTTTTCACTATCCAAAACAAATCTAGTAAAATATCATAATTTCATCTCATCATCCGACCATCTAATATAGGCCTATCATTCAGCAACGTCAATATATCTTAGTTATGAGTACTGTGCGTTGTTGAACCCAATATATATATTTATGTATACAAAAAATCAATTAAACAAATTATATAAAAAGCTGTGACAAGACCAAAACGAGCGACTTCTATGTTGTATTTTACTCGACAGATATGTTCAGAGAAGTAGATACTTTTATTTGAGAGGGAGGGGGGGGGGGTGCATAATTATAAGGCAAAAGCTAATATCGGCTCGCGTAGATATTCTCTGTGGCAGAGGCCAAAACGCCGGAGGACGAAAATTTCAATCCCTTTCATTGTGCTTTGATCATCTTATAGAAACATATTTGTTTAATTCGCCGATTCACGTATCACGCCATTTTTTTGTGGTAGCGGGAAAATTGGTCTTTTGGTGGGTTGGTATTGTTTTATTTTGGTGTTCAAGGCACATTAATTAGTGGGGGTCATTTTATCCCCTATCTCACCCCCCTTCCCCCTCCCCTTCCTTCTTCTTCCTCATTAGACGAGCTTTAGCGAGGATTCAATTTGACATACTGAAAAAAATTGGTGTTCGTTTTTATATATATATATATTTTTTTAAATGTTTTTTTGTCGGTTCTCCACAGGTCAAACGGCCACAGCTATCAACTTCAAACTTTTTTCCATTATGGTTCCTCATCTAGCTTAGATCTGTATAGTTTTGTGGCATCATCGGGTGGTAACTTTCATTTTTATGAATTTTAGAAATTTCAAAAATACCCGTTAGAATGACACGGCGGAAAAAAAAATAAAAAAAAAAATTTCAAACAAATTGAAATTTTGTGTGAAGTTGAATACCATCTTGATACACATTTCTGGAAATTCTCGGCTTGATCGGGTCAGCCATTTTGAAGAAAAAACATGAAATGTGCTAAATTGGTACCACTCGAAGCCGTTTTTACCCATTTATAACTAAAATGTTACCCAATTGGCGAATTTAGGCAAAAGTTTGGCAATGAAGTCGACATACTATTACTTTCCGCTCGTCTAACAACGCGTATAGCGTTTTCCTAGTGTTATGTATAATACGTTTCTATAAATCCTGGGCTGTAATGTATAGTGAGGATCTTTTACAATAGATATCTATATTTATCTATCTATCTTACGCACCTGCCTCTAGAATACAGTAGGTTTCTCTCTCTTTTCGTTCACTTTGTGAAATTTTATTTGAAACTTTGAATAGTTAATCGATGATTTGGTTAAAAAATGGTTCATATTCCACACCCCTCATGCAGTCCGATTATGAAGAATATATTAGTATCCTACTTTTAAGCGAACCAATTCAACGAAGTGAAAACAAATTTTTTTCAAATGGTGTGTTAATATTCACTAGGAAAACGCCAAATATGCGTTGTTAGACGAGCGGATAGTAATAGGATGTCGACTTCTTTGCCAAACTTTTGCCCAAATTCGCCAATTGGGTGACATTTAAGTTATAAATGGGTAAAAACTTCTTCGAGTGGTACCAATTTAGCACATTTCATGTTTTTTCTTCAAAATGGCTGACCCGATCGAGCTGAGAATTTCCAGAAATGTGTATCAAGATGTGATTCAACTTCACACAAAACTTCATTCTTTTTGAAAATATTTTTTTCTTCCCGCCGTGTTATTCTAATGGGTATTTTTGAAATTTCTAAAATTCATAAAAAAAAGTTAACATCCGATAATGCCGCAAAACTATACAGATCTAAGTTAGATGAGGAACCTTAACGAAAAAAAGTTTGAAGTTGATAGCTGTAGCCGTTTGACCTGTGGAGAACCGACAAAAAAACATGGAAAAATAAAAAACATAAAAACGAACAACAATTTTTTTCAGTATGTCAAATTGAATCCTCGCTAAAGCTCGTCTAATAAGTCGAGTACTGTACTATTTTATATGACTGGACTAATTTAATTTAATGACATACATGGAAAGATGATATTTGTGATTCTGATTATGTGCATTTAAGCTTGCATTTAAGTTACTGATTGCTTTGAACTTGTACGCATATGGCATGAAATGAACTTCGCGATGCAAAGCGTACCATGCACAATTCAGAGCATTAATGAAGACGTTTTACTATAGAAGCTGACTCATTAGTTTTTGATTGAATAATTACCAATAATCTCCCCATACAAATACTTGCGTACTCTTACGGTTTTTCTCGTGCTCTCGGGCTATGCCACTTATACGATCAATTCATCAAAGTAGGCCTACACATTTGAAGTTCAAAACATATCACATCACACATCAAATATCAAAACATATCGTCTAGATGACGGTGAAATCATGAAGTTTAGTTGATCATTAGCCCTGTGACAATGGCGAGCAATTCCAACTTTCAGTATCAACTCTATAAAGTATATAAACCGAGTTTTATAATTAAAAGAAATTTCAACCCTGAAACTCTAGATTTGAACGGATAATTACGATATTTATTTCCCTAATTTTAGAAAACTAGAGATAATCTCAGTTTCAAAAATTATATTAAATTTATTTTCCCCCTAGGATCCAGTCTTTCTTCTGAGTCGTGACGTAGACATTACTTGATACAGAATCGGTAATGCCCACATCATGACCCATGGTCTCTTGAGGACAAAAAATTGATCATGATTACTGAAATTCAGATGATAATTTCCAATTTTCTTTAATATTATGGAAATAAAACAATATTATGTATCAAAATATAGTTTCAGGGTTGTGAGGTCCTTTAAATTTCCGAATGCACACCTGAGAACTACGTGGCTCCCAACTGGTACTACACTAATTGAACCAGAGCATACGAAACATTTACTACCAAAAGACACTTAATTCTCACGACCTATGATAATATCATAACTAGGAAAACGTCATATATGCGTTGTTAGACGAGCGGATAGTAATAGTATGTCAACTTTTTCGCCAAACTTTAGCCTGCATTCGCCAATTGGGTGACATTTAAGTTAGAAATGGGTAAAAACTGCTTCGAGTGTTACCAATGTAGCACATTTTATGGTTTTTCTTCAAAATGGCTCACCCGATCAAGCTGAAAGTTCTCAGAAATGTGTATCAGAATGTACTTCAACTTCTTGAAAAATGTCATGTCTTTTGAAAATAAAAATATTTTCTTTTTTTTCCCGCTGTGTTATTCTAATGAGTATTTTTTAAATTTCTAAAAATCATTAAAAAAAAGTTAACATCCTATAATACCACAAAACTATGCAGATCTAAGTTAGATGAGCAACCATAAGGAAAAAAAGTTTGAAGTTGAGAGCTGTAGCCGTTTGACCTGTGGAGAACCGTCAAAAAAACATAAAAAAGAACAAACAAAAAAACAACATAAAAACGAACACCATTTTTTTTTCAGTATGTCAAATTGAATCCTCGCTAAAGCTCGTCTAATTATGAATGATTTATGATGGTAAATTCCCATGTACAAACATCCCATTTTCCTCGCCTACGTTCCAGTAGTCCGCTGGAGGAGCGGGCTGTACGGTCTGGCCGATTACCAATCACAATTCACACTAAATTCAGTACGCTTGTAGCACTTTATATCGGCTTGTGCTCACCGAACTACAGGGTGAGGTGTTAGAAGGGAGTAGTGATAAAGATCATGGGGTAAAAGTAGGGATGAGTTTTATTTCAATATTGCTTGAGATGTTATGACGTATGACTCTTCTGTATGGTTTAGATCAGGGCTTTCCAACTAGATAGTTCAAAGGGCCATTTTTCACTGAAAAAGTGGAGGTGGGCCACACAATTGATTGCTCAATGATTTTTCATTCATTATTCAATTGTTTTCAATATGGATATGGTACGCTGGTATACAAACAACATATTTTTTCATAAAATCAAAATTCAACTACTTTAATTTTCACCTCTCTTCTTTATATCTTCATTTCGGTCTATATTACTGATATGGTGCAAGAGGGGAAGCTCACAATATTGCCAAATGGATGCGCCTGCTGTCACAAGCCAAATGGTACGACAGAATACGAACATTTTGTCAGAAATTATCAACTATGATGTCAGTTTATAAACACCACCCCTACTTTTTGGCTTGTTACAACAGTTCAACTCTTGCCAAATATATTCTCAATTTGACTACACAGAATGTTATAATAAATTGCAATGATTTTACATTGGTTCATAAGATCCTACTGCGGGCCATTTGAAAAGGTCCCGCGGGCCGGAGTTGGCCCGCGGGCCGCCAGTTGAGAAGCCATGACTTTAGAACTGGCCCGTCCCATAAACCGATCCGGAAACATAAATATTATTTTCATTTTGTTTCTTGTGATATGAGTAGCCTGTATCATTTAATTTAAGTCGTCAATAATCATTTGTAAAATTTTACCATGCAAATGTGTCTGGTTATAGATATTATTTGCGTTATATTTGAAATATTTAACTGTATAATATAAAATGAAATGCTGAAGTACTCATGGTAGAATATCTTATCTTTAGCATGGTCACTACATTTTTATGTAAGCCTACCGATTCTCTAGGAAGAGAGTCAATGGTTGAAATAATGAATGAAAGATCTAGTGTAGATTTAGTTTGCTGTTGCACTATAATTTTGAAACTTTGACTTCTGGAATGAAAACAATCTATACCGGCATATATATAAATTAATATCGAAAGTAATTTAACTGGAAATAGAAAACTAGACACTCCAAGTGGGATCTTACGTTTATTCAATTATAATTCATCTTGTAAGAGGGGTCAATAACATTGAGATGATTACCCCCCCCCCCCCACGGTTCCACCCCCACAGCCACCTCTTCCACGTATACAAGTCCATTTTTTTGACGTGTTGTGTGGATTGGTTGACGTATTCACCTCGCCAATTGTAAGGTGTGAATTATTGTTAATATAATATTTTCTGTTCGGTAAACGTTAAAAGTTTTCGACTTATGATGGATAGCTGTTAAAGTTACAAGCGATCGAGTTACTGATAGTAAATGTCTATACAACAAACTGGTAATATATAAAGCAACATGAAAACACGTCTAATAAATTTGTAAATATGAATATTTTAGCATA
>OZ023334.1:24286660-24381660 GCA_964007535.1 Brachyptera risi | reverse complement strand
ATACTGAAAATAATAAGAAACGCTGTATAATAGGCTATAATTTCACCGTGATGGATAAACATAATAATAACTATAAGAACGCATACGTCATTTCATGCATTATATATAGGCCTAATACAAAATTTGATGAATTTTTCAATAAAGATTTATTCGTTCTTCTTCATAGTTTTTATAGTTTTCATAGTTTCATACTCTTTCGGACGTATTTGTCATGTCATTTTCGTGGGATTTCACTCATACTTGATTCTACATGTTTGATTGTCCCAACTGATATTCAGTGAATTAAAGTAATTATTAACGAATTAACTTGTTATCACCTTCATGTTATCACCTGTTCCTATTAATGTTATTTTAGTACCTTGACTAATGATGCACGAAGGAATAAAGGCTGAAGCTTCAAAGGTAATACAGCTGACTCAATTTACAAATTAGTGAAATTATACACCCAAGTGTTTTAAAAACGTATTCTATATTCTGTGTATTAGATCCGAGTAATGATTTTGCCGAGCAGGCAATTTCATATGAGGAGAGTACAAATGGAATTTCACTTGATTGATTATTGTGTGCTTAACGACCCCACCAACAGCTAGGTTATTCGGGGGTACGAATGAGCAGGTGATTATGAAACGATGAGGTATTGATAAGTGAAAGGACGTTTACAAAAAAAAAAAACACGCTCAACGGTGACTTGAGTTTCTGCAGCGGTGCCTCAGCCGACGGAGCCACCGAGGGTGGAATTTCAAATATGGGCTCATAGGTACACTTGCGGACACATAAAGTGGTCGATCAAGACATAATTAAAATGCGTCTTGAAAAAAATGTAGTGACATTCCACGTACTAAAACTTTAGCAGACAGTGTACAATCCGACGTATAATGTGTGAAAAAAATTCCAATTACAATGTGTAAATTTCAATTAGATTCCGGAAAAGTGTTTTTTATGTGCCCACAAATGTATGTCCATCATTGCCGTCAGAAAATAAAATCAATCAATGTTTCACGTAATATGATGTGAGATTGAATAAAATGTAATAATATACATAATAACCATAATTATGATATAAATACATATGATCGTTCAGTTGAACTAAACTATAAACATAATTTGAAAATTATTTATCAACGATCGACGAAATTAAATTCTTGTGTCACTGTTTGGAAGCTCTAGAATTTTTCTGATGAGGAATTATGAAAATTACAATATATATAATATTCATATATCGTTTAGTCAAACCTCCACTCCATGTGACAGTTTTGTCTAAATGATTTTGCAAGCATTTTGTATTTGTTGAAAAAAAAAAAAAAAAAAAAAAAAAAAAATATATATATATATATATATATATATATATATATATATATATATATATATATATATATATATATATATATAGGCCTATATATGAAAAAAAAAGTTGAAAATACATTTATTTGATTGAATAATTGCGCCACTGATATTTCGCAAGGTGTGGTTATTTATTCGTTTGTTTATTTACACATATGCTCACACTTTTCTCGTACAATCAGAAAGATAAATTAACTAATTTCTAGGATTACAGCGTGCAATACATTTTAATTAAGTTAATTGATTGAACAAACAGCTTATGCTGATTTTTTTCAGCTTTTCACTTGCATTGAGGCTAAGTACTGCATAATTACATGAACACATTTCAGTTTTTTTTTCGCTGACGTAATTTATTCTCATAGTCGAATATGGCACATCGCTTTTTTAACTTGGTTAATTCTAATCTTTTTGTCGGCATTTTGTGTTCATTAAATAAGTTATGTAAGTTATTTAAATTAAAATTTCATCTCACGAGATTTTGTTTCAATAAGTTCAGTTTAACTTGCTCCATATATAAGTAGAAGCGATGCCTAATCTATCCATTCGAATACGAATTAGTAGCAACTTTTGTTTATCAAAAAGCTATGTTAGCAGCATTCTCTGTATCGCTTCGTTGATGTGTTTATTGATGACAAATTAAAAGTTCATGTGAATATCAATGAGAAATACTTATTAATTAATACATTCATCAACGGCCTGGAAAAAGAGGCAATAATATATATTCAAGTGTATATAAATTACTTATATAGAGGCCTATACATATATATATATATATATATATATATATATATATATATATATATATATATATATATATATTCATATATATATATACCGTATATAGAAATATTAATATATATATACATATTTATATATATATACCGTATATATATATATGTATATATATATATATATATATATATATATATATATATATATATATATATATATATAAGCATATATATAGTATATAGTATATATATATATATATATATATATATATAAATATATATATATATATATATATATATATATATATATATATATATATATATATATATATATATATATATATATATATATATATGGTATATAGTATATATTATATTATATAGTAAGCAGCAGAAGTATATATATATATATATATATATATATATATATATATATATATATATATATATATATATATATATATATATATATATATATAAATACTTCTGCTGCTTACTTACTTTTTGGTTACTTATTTTATACACATATCCTTACCATGAAGTGTTGCCACATGCATGTGGCACTACCGGGTACGTTTATAACCCTGTAGTTATAACCCCTGTATAACCCCGCAACAACGTTCACGTTAAAAAAGGAGACACACACGTATCACAAACAACTATTTATTCGAGTGATTATGTGATTTTATCTCAGATTTCGACCTGTAGACTTTATCTTCAGAAGTACTAACTAAAATAACGGAGGCTATAACCTAAGATTGTCTTATATTTTAATGTTGAGTATTCGACTTCAATAGATCTCAGTTATCGTTAGAGTGCGTCGTTAAATCCATGTAATATAAATGAGCGTGATTAAGAACTTAAAACTAGAACTTAATTTGTGGTAATTGAGTATAGTCAAGTACATTGCGGAAACTGAGAGTAAGACAGATATAATGCGTGTGTATCGCACACCAGTGACTAATGAAACGGATGGATCAGAAAGCGCTGAATCTTGTAGACCGGGCTTCGATTACCGCCATGGTCGACCACCCTGACTAGTCAACACTGGAATGGCCACTTCCGCTTACTTCACATCTTTCGAAAAGTCTACGGGGAATATTCACTGAACAGATCAACCTTATACATATGTATACGAAAAATGTAGTGAATAATATTGTGATATTGGCATCCATGCCCGTTATAGCAAATTAAAAATGGTCAATTTTATTAAATTCAATTGATATAACATAGCTCTCGAAGATACCAATAATGAAATTGAATGAAGAAGAAATTGATTGAAATATGGGATGATCAAATTTAATTTAATATATTTAATATATATATATATATATATATATATATATATATATATATATATATATATATATATTTAATATGTAAATGTAGATTTATATTTATATATATATATATATATATATATATATATATATATATATATATATATATATTTAAATTGACTGAAACTGGGCTGTTTTTTAATCGTGATATATTTAAAGTAAAGTTATAAGTAAAAAAATAAAGTATAAGTAAAGTTAACAATAAAGTTAATAAAGTTAATAAAGTTAATAAGTTATAAATATAAGTTAAGTTATAAGTAAAGTTTAAAAGTTGAAGTATAAGTAAAGTTATATATATATATATATATATATATATATATATATATATATATATATATATATATATATATATATATATATATATATATATATAAATGCAGTCAAAGTGAATGCGACCGAGGTATTAACCTGTATGTGGTTTCACTCAGTCAACGGTGTACACTTAATTGCTATCTCATTAAATGTCTTAAACCAAAATTGAAATAGAAAATTGAAATAAAAAGTATGCACATTCAACTGTTCATGTTTTGTTTCCACAGACTATGTGTGGAGTGCGAATGAACGATGTATTCTAGTTTCAGTGCGTTTCTTGTCAGTATTTTTCCTTTCGGGATGCATTTTATTGTAGTTTGATCGACCACTTTGTGTGACCGCAACCGTACATACGCTTCAATTTACACAGCTTGAAAATAACTAATAAGCTATGTCTGCATTGTGTTTGCACAATGGATAGCGAATTAACTTGGCAGTTTTGCTACCAAACCAATAATTTATATCGAATAAATCAGTTCACATATATTTTATTATAAGTTTGATCAAATAAAGTGGTGAATGTTATGGACAAATTAGAAATAATTGCACATTTACAGTTCACGGGTGATTTTACAATTGCAACATGAATCAATAATAATGGTGTTTGAATTAAAATCAAACGAAACGTGACGAGTGTACCACCTATTTTTATATAATCATAAAGTTATATTCAAATCTGTAAGACTTTATTATAAGTCAACAAGTCATGTATTAGTTTCTCAATTGGTTTAATGATTTCCATGCTGGTTTATTGTTCGAAGTGTGCGTACACTCACGGTAACATAAAGTGGACGACCAAGTCACATGACATCAATCCTCATTTCAAATTTATTGACATTACACGCACTGTTTTTTTTTTCATCAACATAAATACCTTGACAAACCTGAAGAAATATTCAGATATAGGTCAGTCAACACATTGGAAAAACTATAATGATACGTTAAGAGACGAAGAACAAACCAACAGTCGTGTTAGGAGAAAAGTGTTGAATCTTTATTCTGAAGATATCTTCTCTTCTCCGATTTTTTTATCTATCTTATTTTCTTCTTTCTTCCGAAATCTTCTTGGTTCTTCTACTTGAAAATTCACTTGTTTGAGAGAAAAACGAATTTCGGCCAGACGGTCACTAAAACTATAGCAGATAATGTGCATATACACTCCACGTAGGCTACAGTCTGTGAAACAATTAGCTCTAAAATATGCTTGCACATTATTTGAATTAAAATTTCGGAAAAAACTAATATTTTCCATGTCCGCAAGTGTACTTGCATTGTCCAGCTTGTATGCACGCAGCTTCGATATATGCAGAAGCGTGTGGTTAAAAAGGCTTGCGATTTGAAAGGTTAGATCGCATTTGGAGATGGAATCGTGTTCAAAACAAACAATACAGATCTTGTTCCATAATCAAATCTCTAAAAGTATACACGTAATTGAACATTACATTTCACATGTTGTAATAAAAAGCAATCGGTTTTCGTACTCTCGTTTTTATAGCCTGGTTAGAAATGTTGTCGAGTGTTATTAACTGCTGAATTTTAGAAGTTTTAACTTCTTTTTTTCTTTCCATGGCTGGTATTACGAACATATCTGGCAATTAAATGTTGATATTGCCATGGTTACTCATTGATTTGTTTTAACTGACTCTCAGAATAATGCCAATCTGGACTCTGTTGCACCGGCCCTTGGTTCAAAATAGTTGGCTTCATATGAACCCGATGAATTATTTGTTTTGAAAACTAACTTATTTCACTGGAAATCAATTGTGCTATCCAGGATGATGAAAAATCGAGCAGTAATTACCAACGTGAGAATAGCTCTAACTGGTAGTTGAAAGCTATTATAATCATGATTACTATTGATATTTATTCTCACTATATCTCTCACAATAAGGCTAACTGGACTTGGTAATACTGGGCCTTGGTCAATTAATTCTGAGAGTTAGTAAAAACCAAAAAAAATTAGTAAGCCATGTTGATAACAATATAATGTGCCAGTTAGCGTATTTTCATGTTGGTAATTGTAACCCATCTATAAACATAATTCGACACTTTCCTCATTTAATTGTAATTTTATTTTATATTGTAAAACAGTCAGTATAACTACATATTTGCTACCGCATATATCATGTTATACAATACATTATTAAAGTACATTTTTTTTTTTTGTATGTATCAAACTTCTAGTTATAGGCGTATGATGTATATGTAAATTGTCGTCAATTCAATTTATCATTGCCAATCAGCCGAACGGAAGTCGGGTGGTTATAAAGTCTGTAAGTGTACAGTATATATTTGATTCGCAGGCGTTGCTGAAATTGCTTCATTCATCCACTGTTATATGTAATCAATTTGTGGTCAAATAGGCATCATAGACTGTTACTGCTGAAAAAGCATTTCGTTGATGATTTAATTACCGGAAAAATATGTTATACTCGATTCGTCAGTTTACATTTCACTCAAATCAAAGTACTTCAGAAGGGATAACGATCAATAATGTTCTGCAATATTTTGCTGAGTAATGTTTGTAGTTTTTATGACCGGATCTAATCCATTTTGTTGCAATGTAATAGTAATCGCATGAGCGAAGCGAAGAGCCAATTGTACTGTACTTGAAAAAACGATTTTATTTTTTATTCGCGCTCTACAGGTCAAACGACAGCACAAACTTTGATGAAACTTGTCAAGCATAGATATCATAATCCAACTCGATACTGTAGAGTTGTGAAGCGCAATCGATTCGAACTTTATTCAGAACAAACATTTCGAAAATTCTCATCATAATGAACCGGAGGAAAAAAATTCGAAAAATATTTCCCTCTAGTATACCCTAATTTTTACAGAATTCTAGCACAGGATATTATTCGAAAGTCTCACATAAATTGGATCAGCGTCTTAAAGAGAGCAGTTTTTTTACATCAATTGAGGCTATTTTGCCTAAATCGCTCATCTTACAATAAGCCTGCATAGTTGTATAGGTCTATATTGTGGTTCCCTAGTATTTTTTAAATTAATGAATCAATTTTTCACCACTAGGCCCTACTGTCTTATATTGACCATATGACCATGCTACAGAATGTCATTTCCTAGAAAGGGCTTTCATGAAATCAACAGGTATGTTATTTTATTATTGTAATATGGGTTAATAACTTCAATATATATATAAATATATATATATATATATATATATATATATATATATATATATATATGTATATATATATATATATATATATATATATATATATATATATATATATATATATATATATATATATATATATATGAGCTATTATTCTTTCAATAGCTCACATTATTTCATGACACTTCTCTTCTACGAACTCTCTCATCATATCGTCTATATGCTCTCATGTAAGGAAGTAGAAGTGCTGTGATATCTAGCCTGAGAATTATAATATGTATACATTTAAATCTTGTTCAATTAGGCTAGTTTATGACTCATCCTTCTTTAATTTAGGTTTTTAAACTTTAATTTGCGATAATTTAATTTAACAGATTTCATAATTATGTTAATTGAATCATCATCTCGGTAGACCATGACAATTATTGTAGTGTTTTTTTTCACTTTTTCTAAGATACACTTGTAAAAGTAGAACAAAAAAAGATCGTGAAGAATAAAAAAACTAATTGACTACATTCTTTAGAACTGGGCTATTGGGTGAATTTTGTTCGGAACCTATTAGAACATTTATCATAATTGTTCAATATACAATGTGATGGTGATACATTATATTTTCTTGTTAATTCCTGTCAACATTCTAAACAGATATCCTATTATATTTAATTACGTTCACAATTGAAGACGGTATACACGAGAAATATGCGATTACACGTCAATTATATAAGTAGAAACCCATGCCGGGGAAAATGATCTAAAACTCGTTGGTCGTGTTAGAAAATGGGTCGCGGTGTAGTTGGTGAGAAAATTGTGTATGATACAAGACAATGCGTGGTATTACCGGTATATCTAGACAACAATAATGTTATCCAAATCAGCGATAGAGACTTCCATTCAACTCAATTACGTTTGCATTTGCGTTGACTTTGACATTTTGAAGCTAGACGGACGTGGGTTCAAATCCTGGTGTAAGCATGGGCGCCGAGTATGGGTAAACGTTGTTTCAACACTGTGATTCCCAGTTTTTTCTTATCCCCAATAACCTAGTAGTCGTTGTGGTCGCATTATTATAAAAAGTAAGTTGCATTTTTTTTTTGTCTCTCATTAGATTGTATGATAGTATGATACAACATTGAGCATCGTCACATCGTCAATTTACGCTAAATTTTTTTTTTTTTTTTAATAACATCGAAACTTGATACAAAATCATTGTTCCCCAATTAAGGCTATGGATGAAAGATAGGATCGTTTGGACGGGGCACCACAAGGGCGATCTTACCACCCCATTTTGATTATTTAACCATAATTTTTCGCCCTAGATAAAAGTCTTTCAGTATAAAATTTTTTTCGCTAAAATATGAGATACATATAAATAGAAAGATACAAATATGGTGTATCACACTTGATACAAGACTTACAAACAATTACACACTCACACTCAAACAGAAAAGTCACATGGAATCATACGCACACCACACCACATTTAAAAAGTTAAAAAGTTAATAATATTGGAATTTCAATCTGTATCTGTCAAAAAATCATTTATAGAATAAAAACACTTCTGTGTATTAGATTACTTCTTTATTATGTTCTGATCGTGTCTTCCATTATGTATTAGTCGATATTAGAGTCGTATATTAATCGACAGTTGTTGATTTATTTGGACGAGAAATCGAAAATGGTTTGATTGAAAAATATATTCCTCAAAACAATAAGTGTCATGTGCTGAAGCTTATCAACATTAATTGAAAAGTAAAATTGAATCAAATTCTCAAATGTGACCTCTCAGGTCGATGAGAATCTAAACTGAGAAAAGCAAAAAGTATAGTTCAAGACTTTTATATGTATAAAATCGTCCCTATATTTTAAAACAATTCCACAATCGAATTAGAAAATCTGTATTAAATGTTGTGCGTAAAAAGTATATATGTGATCAATCTTTTTTAAAATTGAAGGAAGTACACATATTATAAGTATACTAAAAGTTGAAAAGATTCATGGAAATAGGATGTTCGAAATATAAAATATAACGGAAA
Source organism: Brachyptera risi (assembly GCA_964007535.1). Classification (NCBI taxonomy): domain Eukaryota; kingdom Metazoa; phylum Arthropoda; class Insecta; order Plecoptera; family Taeniopterygidae; genus Brachyptera; species Brachyptera risi. The sequence continues at coordinate 24,372,764 of OZ023334.1, read as the reverse complement.
TAAAAAGTAAAAACATACATTTTGGAACTATTGGTAAGGTTATGCCGTGTAGTATGTACTATGAAAATAAGAACAATTGCCTTAAATTTGCGGGTTCGCGCAAGTAACTCAGAATATACTTGTACTTCTTTTCTTATCAAATACAATCATACATTAATATACTTGTAGTGTAGGATTCACGCGTTGTACGGTATAAAGATAAAAATGTTCTATAAAATATAATTTTAATCAAATATTTCACTTTTCATGAGAATTATTTATTATTCATATGTATACAATACATATGGATAGGAAGTTGAAAAGAAAGAGTAAACTCAAATACCGGTAGCTCGTAAAACTTGAACACGTTTTTCATTTTAACATCAGATAGTTAAAAAAAACTGTAAAAAAGACAATGCATATTCATTGCATACGTTTACTTATGAATGACTAACCATATGAGATGGTTATTTTATGTTTTTTTTTAATACCGTATGCGTCTATGTAAGGTGCGAGTGCGAGGTATATATAGTTACCGTCATGGGAGTGGGATTCTCATGATTGTCATTGCATTGTTGTCAGAAATAACCTACTGTTCAGTGTGGGTGTGAGTATATATATAGTTACGAAAGAACGCGAGAAACATCCGTGGGCTAGTTGTGTAGGATAGGGGGGACGGTCGATCGGAGCATTCATCTCTCTTGGATACACGTAGATGTGTGATGAAGAACCTGTTTTTTGTTTCATTAGGATCGTAATGATGAATGACTGTACGGTGTGGGTGCGGATTGTAACGAAATGGTTCTGTATAGATTATTGTGCCAGTTTAAAAAACAAACGGTAGGTTAATTTGTTTAAATATCCGTCAAAAAGATAATATATAGGGGATATACGTACACATACAACTAGGCAGATCATGGGTTGTATCAAAAGCAATGAGGTATTTCTCAAGTAGAGCTTCGTTTGCAGATTTGCAAACTGCACTTTGGCGAAAGTGAACGAAACGGTGACGATAGTGGTTATTCAACTCATTAGGGTATAATTGTTAGAGGTTTGATTCACCGATTTTAACTAATGAGCGAAATAATATTTACGTATAATGCATTTTTTTCAAACACCAATATGTTTGAATTATCCATATCAACGTATTAGTTTAATAATGACAGATTGTTGAATGAGTTATATTATAACTATTGATATTATAACCTCTTATATTATTCCCATTCGGAAATCGCCCTGCCGAACGATCCTACTTTGCCCATAACTGGAAAAATGATTTCGTGTCAACTTTTATACTCGCTAATGAAAAGGATAAATCATGTTTGTGATGACACAAGAAAATAGCGTGGGGTAATTAATAATATTCTTGAAATGAAGATATAGCTCGAGTAGTATATCGAGTGGTGAATTGTAAATCAATATGAATAGTAGAGTACGGTACAATTGAAAGTACAGCATAAGTGAATAATATGATAATAATAATACGGGAGCTATTATAAATCAGGTATAGAATTATTTAATACATGAAACTATATAAGAGAACATTCACACTGGTGATCGTCACACAATAAATATATATAGGCCTATAATATAGGCCTATAGGGCTATAATATATATAATTGTATCTTGGGCTAGACCGCTAGACAAAGACCAGTTTTTTTTAACAAGTGATATTATTCCACATTTTCATTCATTACGTAACAGGCTACATCTAATTACTATTATCATAATATCTTTCTATCATAGAAATAATTTCATATGCAATTCCTATGATTTTCATATTTTTATTTTTGTAATCAATTTTGTATCGTTTTTTATTTCTAAAAATTAAATAGAAATCAATATTGTTGAACATTATTTTTGAACATAGTGATGAAATGTAGGCCTATTCTCATTGGTAATGTTAATTTTCGTTTTTTACATTTGTCAGTAAATAGGTTTAACTACATGAATATATCTCAAATTGACATATTTCAATACTAGTACAGATTTATTTTATGAATATGTGTACATGAGTGATTGTTAAATGAGTGATTCACAATAATGAAATAAATGTCTTGTTATTATAATTATTATTATTATTATTACGTCACAAGATAGAAATGAGATTTTACGCTAGGAGTACCTTACGACGAAGTACCTTTTTTTCTCACTCTATGAATCTGATGTATTTATTTTAATTCATTGATTTTTGACGTTTATCAGTGTGAATGTTCAACAGTCTCGAGCTATTGCTCGTATAGATAGATCTTCATATATGGATCCACAAGTAGGCGTTCAGATATCACACCTTATTTGTTAATTGCGTTATCACGGTGAACGTATCTGTTTGCCTTACCACTTTCTCCGACAGTTTGGTAATAAACCTAATAGAAGTCGAAGGGTAAATCATATATGTATCAATATTCTAGGGAAGTTACACAATTTCAAACTTGTAACTATTATTATTAGCTTTATTATAAAAGGTGAAACCCAATGGCATTTTAATAGCCAATTGCCACTGAACTTGTATGTCTTCAGTGGCTCAGTAAGCTAACGCGCACTGTGATATAAATTGAAGTCACATTGGGCGTTGGTTCGAGTCCCGCATAAGGCATGGGTTATTGTAAACGTCCTTCCACTTATTATCACTTCATCATTTCGTCATCATCCGCACTCCCGTATAACCTAGCTGTTGGTGGAGTCGTTTTAAAAGCAAACAATTAAATTAAAAAGCTGCACGTATATCTTTTATTAACCATGCAAATTGTCTACAATTGCAGTCTATCTTCCTCTTCTGTATCACCTCTTTCTCAAACTATTTCTCCACTTACTCTTCTCTCTATATCCCTATATCCGGATCCCTATATTCCCACCGCCTTCCGTCTTCTATACTTCTCCACTCAGAATCACATCATTTGATTTTATCAGCTGTAGTGTAATGCATTCAATTTATTTGACATTTCTCTTCGTTTGTTTACAACATCCAAATGTATTTTCGTTCTGCGTGAATTTATTCGAGTAAGTAATTAACTCACTGAAGTTTGTCGAACCTTGAGATTGTATTTTATAACTGAAATACAATCACATAGATTGGATGTATCTATAGCTCTGTATCTCTGGGCATGTCGAAACAAATCCTAACAAATGACAGTTAGTTGTATTGTATTGAACGATACATATTACCGTAATTCCTTGAAATCACCCGCTCTTTGTTATTTTTCAATCTCCGGGTGTTGATTGTATTTATATATATATATATATATATATATATATATATATATATATATATATATATATATATATATAATATATATATATATATATATATATATATATATATATATAAAATATATATAAAATATATATATATATATATATATATATATATATATATATATACATACATATATATATATACATATATATATATATATATATATATATATATATATATATATATTACTCGTTCACCGAGCTGTAAAGAAGAATCTAGATCTAGAAGGATGCCAGATCTTATTTTGCCGAAACGTTAGCAAAGAAGACGATTCTCAATTCCAATTTTCTCTCAAAAGAGAAAACGTGGTCAACCCGAGAAATCGACATAACATAAATAGATGTAGGCCTATTTTCTTGAGACGATCAAATAATCATGTCTCATTTCATTTCAATAAAGTGACACAGAAATTCAGTATCATGTGACCTGATCAGAGCAATCGGCAATTCATCGACTCTACCATATAGACAATGAGGATCTAATGTAGATTTATATTCATGGATCGCATTCTTGAATGATGTATAGAAATGATGACCTGAAATAGAAGATATTAAAAGTTTCGCAGAATCGCTATTAGATTTAAAGACTAGTGCACATCGACCACCGAAAATATTTCATATAAAAACAAAGTATAGTATTTATTTTCAACTTCGTCTGGAATATAATAATAATAATAGTCTTTATTTTTCATGTACATAACAAATCCGTCATAACAATCGAAAAGGGCGAGGTTCGATCACATGATCGTTCTTCCACCTAACCTTTACATATAATAAGAGAGAAATAAAATAAAATAGCACTATCATTTAGTTGGATATAATGTAAAGTAGATAATATTATTACGATTAAGATATATTCTAGATTTAAGATATAAGATTAGAGAATATAGATTTAAGATATATCAAGTGAAGATTATAAATTACGGATCTGTCTTGTTTGCCAATACCCGATATTTTCGTTCGAGACTGACGTGATACCTGAATCATACAGTTGAGTACACAGCAGATCATCACGAAGTCATCGTTTCTGTGTCTGTTATCCAACAGCAAATGCAGGAAATGAACCAACGTAATTCTCAAATTTGCATATCTTGACATGCATTCGATTATGAAACTGAGATGATTTTTTTTCTTCTTCCGTGATTTCTGCTTAACGACCCCGCACCAACAGCTGGGTTATACGGGGTTACGAATGAGCAGATGATGATGAAACGATGAAGTGATGGTAGGTGAAAGGACATTTATACAAAAACCCATGCCTTATTAGGTGACTTCAATTTCTGAAGCATTGCCTGAGCAGACTGAGCCACCGAGGGTGGATAAACACTCTAGTTGATGTTCACATTTATGGAAGTTTTTCGAGCTACCAAATTAGTGATTGAAACATCGTAATACATATCATTATGCAATACCCATGAAATGTATATGTATGCTTGAAGTGTATTATTTATTATGTTGATAACAATATGGGCCGCCCTCTGGATTAGTTAGCAAAGGTGCTCTAGTAACTTGATTCACTTTTGCGTAGGTTCGAATCCCACATAAGGCATGGGTTTCTGTGAACATAATTCATCCACCTTTCGCTCGTGTGTATCCTCAAATATAGCTTAGCTGCTGCTGGTGGGGTCGTTGAGCTAACAATGTACACTAGCAATGATGCGTAAATTAATTGAAATTATAAAATAAATCAAGTGCAATTTCGACAACACTATTGTTTTCATCGTTTAATTTCTCAGTTTGAATAATTAGCATCAAAACAAATATGAATTTCTGATTCAATTCAAATTTTCTAATCACTGTTTTCATTATAATAATTTTTAAAATATAATTTTTCAAAAAATGACATCAGTCTTCCGATTATTCGAGCATCTTCAATTTTCACGACTGGAAACTGAAACTGCTATAAGAAAAAATGGAAAAATAAGAAAAAACGGCTGTAATACAAGATAAAACGAAATACCCGTATATTTGTATATAGGAGACTTGAATGCACGGTTGAATTTCAATTCAACTTCTGTTTTGATATCCAAAACGTGATCACCGCTGAATGAGTACAAGCTTGACATTATTACAAGGTGTGACCATTTCAAAAAGACGTTTGATCAGTTTGCTAAAGATGCGGTGACACGACTGTTATTGTTTGACAGTGACATCTCGTGTCAGAGGTCACGAAAACTTCAGTTAATTCTCACTCGACTATTCTCGACTTCATCTTGAACCTGGCATACTTCGGCACACCGGCCCAGAGCAGTGGGCTAGCTTTGGGTCAGATATGACTCAATAGACGAGAAATTGTCCATGCAATCGAAGAAATGAGAGGTAAACAATTACCGTACTACATATTTTTATTGAAGCATTCCCAAGTAACAATAAATGCTCTTTTTATATGAGAACTCAGCATGCATTTTGTATTATTTTATATATAATCTCTTTTAAGAACTCATTTTATTTTCTAGTTAGCATTGAGTGTCACCCACGAAGTTGTCCTCCTTCTTAGCATCTTTTGTGTGATGATGTATTTAGTTATACATGCAAGGCGACTTGAAAACAAGCGTGTCATTACTTGGGTAGGTGTGCAATTATAGGATTTGCATGACTTGACTGGAGCATTCTGTACATATACATTCACCAGTTCACAGTTGTAAATAAAATGTTCGACATGTTTATTATTGTATTTACAACTTGTTTTGTAAAATACATTATGTTCATTTAATTATTTATAGTAATTAGAAATTAACAACGACTGATTAGGTATTGGTAGGAAATAGGAAAGTGTGATAGTATTTCAGATTTTATTTGTGTTGTAGAGAGTGCAGCCTAATTGAAGCAATACTCATTTAAAAGAAAATATCATTTCACTTCTGGGTATCAATGTATATAAGGTTTTCATAGGCTATAGGCTATATAGATCTGATATTCAATTTCAAAATTATGGCTTCACATATTTGAGTTACAATAGTTCCTCTAAAATCTAAATGATATTATACAGAATTATTTTAAGAAAATACTTCGTCAATATAAGAATAGCCTACAATACGCAAACTTGAAACCTTATACCAATTACCATCCATTGCGATGTTTTCAATTTATATAGTTAATGGTTTGAGAAAACATGTTTATTTTTTTATGTTTTTATCACACATTTGACCTCAGCGTTTACAGCTTAGCTCTTAGCGTAAGTGAAACGTATCTATGTACTAGCGTCATCGAATTGCATCCACGAAAGAAGGTTCCGAGCGACCGTTTCCCATATACCACACCTTGGCGCACGGATATTTCGATTTTCGCACCATTTCTTTTTCCGTGGCCATAAGTATAACAAGACGTCATCAGTGCGACTCTCGCAGGACATCCGATAGGCTTGTGTACCCAATAAATGATTAGCAATTTATTCAATCAGTCTGGAAATATTTTTGCTACGAGGTCAATTACATTTGAAATGTATACAAGATCATAAATGTTATAGAATGTAATAAAATGCTATAAATAATTATGAAGTAGGCTTATCTGTAATACAGCGATTTCACCTCACATCTTTTAGGTTATTATGCGTAACTATTTATGTGTTGAGTCGTACCTGGGCTCAAAGAAACAATTGTCAAAAATGTCAAACAAATGCGATGATAATAATTCATAATAATTAACCTAGTACCTGGAATGACTATAAAATATACATACAAATTGTATTCACGAATAGGATACTAAATATCTGAAAAATAACTCGTTTATTTAATTTTATAAACTGGATAAATTAACATAATTGGGAATATTAGCTATAAATTCATAACTTCCTAGATTTGAATATATTAGGGATATAAGAAAGTAGTCAACTTTAAATTCACATACTCTATTAATAACTTGGTGTTTGTTTGGGTAAGTTATGTTCCTGCGTAACTATTATGAATTGATCACATTACCAATTGTTTGTCCTGTGCCAATGTAAAAGAGATGTGAGTTGGTCTACAGCCATGTCTCGGCGAAGAAAGTTGAAGAATATACTCTCATTCCGAACATAACTCATCGGTTTACTTTTAGAAAACAATTGATTCAGAGAACAATCTATCGGATGAATATATATAGTGAGAAAAAAATATTTCTACAATAGTTGAGATATTTATGTGATTTTTCAAAATTTAAATCAGTCCAGTCAATTAGAGAGAGGTAGAGAGAGAGAGCATATAGATATTATATCACCGAGATAGGTAACACAATGTCAAGAAGGCGCGCATATTTGTGTCTCGACAGTAGCTATCCACACCGCTTCGCAAAGCGGGAAGTTTCCGCCATATTGGACATAAGTAATAATAACTTATAGAAGGCATTGCTTAGAAGCTATTTGTAAAGATCCAATATGTCCGCTGAGATCGGAACGAACATATGTTGCTATCAGAGAGAGAGAGAGAGAGAGAGAGAGAGAGAGAGAGAGAGAGAGAGAGAGCTACCGAGGATGGCTATACGCACTAAACCTAAGATCTAAAACTTTTAAATCTTTTAAATATAAAACTAGGAGACAATGTGCATACGCACTCCATGTGTATAGTCTGTGAGAAAATAAGCGATTAAATGTGAGTTGAATTTAATTCAATTTTTAATTTCAATTTTGGATTAAACCATTTCATGTTAACGCAAGTGTATGAAAGTATCAGTTGTCATTCTGGGTTGATTATAGAAGATTACGAATATTCCATGGTGTTACTGGATTGGCCAATGCGATGAATATTTAAAAAAAAAATTGATTTCAGAGTTGTGGACATATAGGCGAACTGTACATCTATTAATTTTTCATATTTTCATATTTCTATTTTTTTTTATTTATGCCAACGTACATTTTTGGGGTATATGTTATGTTCTTTCTCTTTCGCATTGGACCAAGAAAGAAGAGAAAGTAATTGTGTTTCTTATAAAATTGCCATGGAGCAGAAAGTGAATGAATCCCAAAGTGTCAGAACACTGGAAATAGCAAGTGCAGAAACCTAAGAGGGTTTAAGGAGGACCCACCCACAGCGTATCATTTTCAGTGTCAACATAACATATAAACAATCGCAGTGAATTTCCGCAGATGAACTTATATTGGGATTGTAGTGACACTGCTTCACACTCTGCAGAGAAGTAGGCCTATCTTCTGAAATAATGTTGATCCATAATGGACAATCACAATATGTCACGTGTTATTTGTATGTCAAATTACGCTTCGAGTTATAATTCGATGGTAAAAATATTACTGTTACATTAGTGATATTTCAACAATTGTTATATATAAAATTGATTGGACTCATCAGGATTTTCGACAAATATTGTCTCCATAAGCCGGGATTTACCATTATTTGTTCATTTTATATCTTACACTGTTGAAGTTGTATATGCTGCTTATATCTGTGAAATCACCCATGGTGAGAAATGTTTGCCCTATAGGCCTATAGAGACTGCATGGGGACGTCTTGAGAGAATATAAATATGATTCATTTGAATTTCGAATCTCGTGATATTTATTTCGTTGGTTGATACTGATATATGCAATACATTTGTTGCATTAGCGGCCAAACCCATATTAATCTCTAAGCCCACACGGACCTAAGTTTCGTGTATGCGATTAGTTCAATCGCCTGCTTGACCTGGTTTGACATTGTTTGACCTGTAGAGAACCGAAACAAACAAAGAAAGTTATCGTTAGAGATATAGAGAGATTCGCTTTGGTCATTCTAAAAAAAAAAGATTCCAATCCCAGTTATTCGTTCTGGGCGCCCAGATAATTTCGCAATGGACAATGTATTGTATGTAATGTATGTATTTCGCAATGGACAATGTATTGTATGTAATGTATGTATTTCGCAATGTATTAAGTACACCTTACAGTTTCGATTATGATGAGTGATTATCAGACAGTTAGTGTTAATACTAGGATCAGAGAACTAAACTATTGGCATCCGATCTCATCGACAACTTTAATCCAAGATTAAGTTAATGGATAGTTTGAAAAACCACGCCCGATTCCTTATATTGTTTATATAATGACTCATATTGCTCAAGATTATCATGGTTACCAGAAATTCGATTTTTGATTCAAAAACACATCATTAACTTGATTACTTGAACCCAACAATGTTCACACAAAATTACATCCAACTGCTAGCCTCAAAACTATCACCATCACCACAATATAATATTATATTTGTATCACTATTCTCACCAAAGTTTCATTATTAATTATCATTGATTCTAATGTCTATTGTTAATTAAGCTCATAATTTTTCCAATTTTTCCAAACTAAAGTAATGTTCCTAAATACTTATGCTTATACATGTATGTATTATTATTAAATTATTATCATCATGTATTATTATTTACTGTAATGTGCCATTAGCAGAAAATATGCTAAATAAAAACTATCTGTCTAAATTATGTTCACATTTTATAATCTATAGATTTCAAAGTCACCATGTTTATTTTTATTAGTATATAATAGTCTATTATAATAATAATCCATCTCAGATTCCAAATTGATGGGTCAGGGGGTGAAACACATTCCACCAAATTACTAGGCCCCAGTTCTCCAGGAAAAAAGCTGGCCAAGCCTGTTTCACCAACTCCCCTCCAAGTCTTCCTTTTTTCGTAATAATCTATATTGAGAATAAATATCTTCAGAGCTGAAATGAATGAAAACATGAAAAGTCCAAAATGTCATCCCTCCCTCCCTTCCCTCAATGGCGCACAAACATAACCGCAAATTAAATGAACATTTATTATTTGCATTTTTTAATTTCTAATTTAAATAAGCTCTCTAGAAATGAACACCTAAATAAAATACTCATCCCAGTTCTCATGATCAGCAAAGAGCTTGAGCCACGAAGAGGTCAAAGTCTTACCGATGACCACGTCTGACGTCACACACTTTTACGATCGGAGTTCGCTCGATCCGCTCATCTGTAACGATCGACATCGCCCCGACACGTTGCAATCACCCACGGTCACATTGATCACAACAATAACAATAGCCTCACGAATATTTTATTCTATGACAAATTGAAATGTTCTTGATTGGATAATAACAGAAGTCATAGATCAGAGTTACCATTCATAACGGAGGTATATTCTTTTTATTTCCATCTATGTTATAGAGGATGTTTTATATTCATACATTTACAGAGATTTTAATCGTCAATGATATGGTGAATGATGAATAGCCACATTGTATGCAGAAAGAAATTATGTGGGAATTATATTGACCTAGAATTTGAAAGCGAAAAACGTTGAGAAATGAATTTTTGAAGGACAAGAGACAAGAGTGGTTTATACAAATATAAACAAATGTTTTGCATTAATTTAATATCATAATTTGATGAAAATATCAGTTGTACATGCACAGTATATTAAAAGAAATAGTAATCATAGACATATTAAATTATAAATGTAAAAAATTAAAAACAAACTTCACGATTGTGAAAGAACTGTTATAATTTTTAATTGAGTTTAGTCGAGCATGGATAAATTAATAGTATAGGTATGCTTAAAACTCCAGTTTTACACAGAACAGTATATTTACTCTATTTTCTACCATTTTGAATAATATCATGCAAGTAAACAAAACATATTATACGAGCGTTATGCTAATTACTATTTGTGTAGGGCTGAACGGGTGGGTCAGTGGCCAGCGCGCTGAACCGTCATTCAGGAGACCGGGATACGATTCCCGCCGTAGTCGATCGTCATGTCAAGGTTTTTTTTCATGGTTTTTATGGATGACTCAATCCAACAGTAAGCCATGTAATCGTTTCTTTTCCACCATCCAAAACCTAATATAAAAAACCTAACCTAATATAAAGTAACTTTTCATAAAATAACTTTTTAAATGCCAGTAAATTTAAGAAATATAGACAGATATAAGTCGATTAAATTAGATTGAGAATTGACAATTGAGAAATGTTTATTAAACTCGACTACAAATTCTCTCGATTAAAAAGTGTAATGTGAAACGTGTTTCATACTGTTTTTCCTTCATTTCGAATTTTCCACTTATTGTTTGTTATATGTATTATTCTCTTTCACTGTTTAATTAACTCGTTACTACCAAATTCATTTTCTAACATATTTAATTTAGTTTGTATTTTATTCGACCTTGTTATGTATACTTCTGTTTCAATGATCGCATTACAGATTACACAGCATTCTGTCCCATTATTTTTCCATACATAATCCACAGTCAAGCTCTTTATAGCTTTGTGGACATCACGTGACTGAATTATTTATCTACATGTATGTTCTATGTTATTTGTTCAAAAAAAAAAAATCTCATCTCCCCATAACCTCAAAACATGTGTAGGCCTAGATGTTCATGTGTGGATACAAAATCGGTAATGCCTACGTCATGACTTACCGTCTATGGAGGACAGAAAGATGAATTACAATTTTCGAAGTATGAGTTATTCATTTATAGCTTTCTCTAGAATTATAGGGAAATAAATATCGCCATTATTCATTGAAATCTAATTTCAGTCAGGGTTGTGTTGTCCTTTAATTTCTTGAAAAAATGTAGGCCTACATTACTGTACACAAAATCGCCGTTTTATTCGGATGATTCGATGAATTTTAAATGTAGGGCTGCATTTAGAATCAATGCAGTAGCACAACATGTATTCTAAACACAATTGTGAATTCGTAATTTAAACTGTGAATTCGTAATAATTTACGTAATTTAAATTCTTAAATAAACGAATTTAGACTTCGTAATTTTACCGTAATTTAATTCAATTTCGAATTTGTAATTAATATTCGTAATTTGAATCACGAATTTTTAATTCGTAATTTAAAAGTTATATGAAACTTTTAAAATGACAGTGGCTTACTATATTCTCTGTCCAGTAGCGATCTTAGTAAAACACGGTATAGTGTTACCAACATACTTTATCATGATAATATAAGGAAGGCGTATAGCCTATACCCACTCCATATACTGATAACATGACCGGTATTTGTGCTTTCTTGCGGTCAAATCAGAGCTAAAGGTCTCGTTTGCCTGTCACGATTAAGCGGATACCCTTTTGTGAACTAGATGTAGATAAGAATGCCTAGGGTACCGGTGTCATCGTATGACATTGTTGATCGCGTATAGTTCGATAAAAAAGTGATAATTGCGCTACCAGAAAATGGGACCCGCTGGACTCAGATTCTGACCCCGGAAATACTTCACTTTGAAGACTCGAGTCGGTACATCTTAATTACGGTATTATATATATATATATATATATATATATATATATATATATATATATATATATATATATATATATATATATATATATATATATATATATATATATGATGTTTTAAACTTTCATGGTCCTTATTATGTGAAATATTTTTTTCGGGAATACCATGTGTATTGGAATTAGAAAAACAAGTAAATATGTTTTCCCGGGTACCGCTCTTGTGGACCACAGTATTGTGAACCCCGATATTCTGTACCCCAAGAAAAGGATAAAGTGGACCCCAGTATTGTGGCCCACACGTTTAAACCAGAAAATTGTACAAATACTTTGGTTTTGTGGTCCCCAATATAGTGGGCCACAAAACTAGAACATGGGGGTCCAGAATATCTTTTCCAAACGACCGAAGTGGTATTGTGGACCCCAATAAACTGATACACAGAGATTTGTCGTTGTTGACCCCAATAAACTGAACCCCGATATTGTGGGCCACAAAAGTGTATTAAATGTCGTGTGGATATAGTGTACCACAAACTAGATATACTGTACCCCAAAGCTCGTTAGACATACTGCACCCCGGTATTCTGGTCCCCGATATAGTGGGCCACAAAACTAGAACACGGGTGGTCCAGAATATCTTTTCCAAACGACCGAAGTGGTATTGTGGACCCCAATAAACTGATACACAAAGATTTATTGGGGTTAACAATGACAAATCTTTGTGTATCAGTTTATTGGGGTCCACAATACCACTTCGGTCGATTGGAAAAGATATTCTGGACCACCCGTGTTCTAGTTTTGTGGCCCACTATATCGGGGACCAGAATACCGGGGTGCAGTATGTCTAACGAGCTTTGGGGTACAGTATATCTAGTTTGTGGTCCACTATATCCACACGACATTTAATACACTTTTGTGGCCCACAATATCGGGGTCCAGTCTACGGGCTCCCTGTTTTCCCTACGTTTCAGCATGACTGGACATGCCATTCTCAAGGGATCGTTTATTAATTCAAAATCAAACAATATTCAGAGTATTGTTATAAAAATAACGTAGGCAAAACATATTTACTCGTTTTTCTAATTTCAAGACACATGGTATTCCCGAAAACAATATTTCACATATATATATATATATATATATATATATATATATATATATATATATATATATATATATATATATACATATATATATATATATATATATATATATATATATATATATATATATATATACATACATATATATATATATATATATATATATATATATATATATATATATATATATATATATATATATATATATATATAAATTTATATAGCTATCTATATATTGAAAAAGTATGTTGATATTATTACATCGGGGTATATAAAAGTGTGAGAGAATGTAGTGTACTGATAGCCAATCATTAATCAAACGTATCGTTCATGACAAAATTAATTTAAAAAAATGAAAGCATTGAATAATGCTATGGACCTACAGATGATCGGTATCAACAACCATTCTGAAATAATTTCAACTTGTACGACTATTCAATTATTAATAACGATCCATTTTGCAAAAATATTCTGCAATCTATAATAAATATCAGACTCTAATTACATGTTTGTTGAGAAAAAAGAAAGAAGAAAGCCAAAGAGAACTCGAATTCAACAAATCGGATTTATACAATTGTAATGAAACAACGCAAAGGCACACATATAAGTAACAGCATGCCGCACGTGTGACTTTTGTATACGATTTATTCGACGATTGTGTGTCGATATACAACTATTGTATACATTTGAGAGGCGTAACCATGTAAATACGTACAAATCAGCGCGCGCCGAGATGTTTCTTCTTCTTCTTCTTTTTAATGATGACCCGAAGATTCAGTTGAATTCCATTTAACCATAAAGAAGGATGTATAACGTGGTCAATGCCTTTGTGAGATAATATCTTTATTGGATGAAGTTAAAATCGAGATTGTATTTTGATTAATTTTTTAACGTACTCTCTTACGTTCAATGATTAAAAATTATCTATGGTTGTTTTTGTATTATTATTTGCTAAAAGACCCCGGGCCCAACAGCTATAGGTTATTTGGGGAGGTGAATGAAAAAATTAAATCATTTATTGAATGAATGTCTAGAAATATAACGTTTATATCGCGTACTCGACATTTCGCCCCCCAAAAAATCAATTCCGATTTTTCCAATTCTAACAGAGCTTCTGTCAAGTAACAAATGGCAAACAATAGTTACCATAGCAATACAGCGAACTGGTGGACATACCAAATATTATGATTTGTCAATTCCAACTGTTGGACATTGTTGTCTGTATCTTTCAATAATGGGTGACGTCACTTGACGGAAGCCCATAGGCCTACAGGGAAATGATTTAATGATAGAGCTATTATGATATTATGATAGGCTTTTGGCGATGCCAGTTACAGCTTCCAAGTCTACAAGTTTATATAGGCATATTCATATCTATATATTCAATAATATTCATATACATAAATATATATATATATATATATATATATATATATATATATATATATATATATATATATAAATATATGTAGGGCCTATATATATATATCTCATATATATATATATATATATATATATATATATATATATATATATATATATACATATGTATATATATATATATATATATATATATATATATATATATATATATATATTATATATATATATATATATACATTTAAATATATGTATATATATATATATATATATATATATATATATATATATATATATATATATATACATTGATATATATGTATATATATATATATATATATATATATATATATATATATATATATATATATATATATATATAATTTTCGAAAGAGGAAGTATTTTACCATATTGAGTAATAATGATGTTTTAATCCGTATGCTGATCGTCTGAAAGTGCATACATCGTATTATTGGCGGTCACAATCGACCGTTTTCCTCAACATCAGCACAGACGCTCTTGCGTGTCGACTCGCAAACACAACTTAAATAACACAATGGGTTATCACATAAAAAATAACCGTTTGTTATTTTATTCGAGTGTAGGTTGCTATAGGTGACGGTGAACTTTGGCATAAATCTTCACGAAATGAGCTCTCTAGGTGTTGGTCGGCTTTATCTCGAGAGGTCGTTTTCTCATGACCACCCACCGGCCCTTAGGCATTGCGGACATCAAGTCCTTGGAGCATGTGGAGTCAATGGGCCGAAAATGGTCACGTTTTAATTCTCTGCAGGAGTGAAATATATCGGCCATTTCTATATTGTAAGTCGATGAAAGACTTGCTTGAAACTATTATCACATTATATATTAGTCATCGACGGAATATATACTAGCAAGACATGTCATGCGATGTTAAAATAAAACTGAACTCCACAACTTTATCATGACAGAGCTCTCCTAACGCCGTCATTTGTAGATAGTTAGTAAGTGTTGGATTGCATAAGTGTGGAGACATGCTGGATTGTGCTGCTACCGAGTCAACAGCACCGTTCCTTCAGTGGAATACCGAGTCAACAGCACCGTTCCTTCAGTGGAATGCATTGCAGAATTGCAGACGTAGGTGAGGGGAAGGTTTGCACGGGGATTTATTCTTATTTACCCATAAAAGTGGCAGTAAGTCTCACTTCTACGTTTAGAACGAGCTTATATAATATATTCTTCCATACTGAGACGTGTAGCTGAGTGGTTAATGCACTGAACCGTCATTCAGGAGACCGTTGTTCGATTCCCGCCATAGTCGACCACCCTGACAGTTTTTTTTTTGTTGTTTTCCTCTGTTGTTTAGGTCAATACTGTTATTGAAAAAGAAGGATTCGTCCTCCCTCAATCTCAATCTAATATTAATCCGGTGCAAGATGATCTATAGTCGTTGACGCGCCGTAAAACTCGGATGTTCAGAGTTATTTCAGCGCCATGCGGATGTCGCCGTTCTGTTGAATTATACGGAATCAAGGCTCCGACGAATTGAAACTCGCGAGTCGGACTTGAGACCATGGCAGTGCAAAATCTACATATGACATGTGGTATAAATAAGTGCTATTTCATGCCCTCGCGGATAAATATATTTATAGAACGTTGAACGACAAAATTACAATACACATATGGAAAACTGCAAAGCTGAAACCTAGTGCTTATATATACAAGATTGTTTTTTATTTATAGGCCTATAGGGTTTTAACGACGCAATTGTACCGAGGACTACTATCTATTGGCGTCGGCGAATGATTTATGGGATTATGAGATGAAAGGTTATTTTATATATTAATGGTGTTTGTATAGTGGAAAGGAGTTGGTCATGGCCTTTTGTTAAGGAACCATATCCCAGTATTGACCTGAACGACAGAGAAAAACCAAGAAAAATCCCCGTCAGGATGGCCGACCATGACGGGAATCGAACCCTGGTCTCCTGAATGACGGTTCATAGGGCTAGCCACTCGTCCCAGTTACAAGATTATTGATATGATGTGAACACGTCATAGTGGCAGGGCAGACAACAAAAGCTTTCGGTATAACTTAAACTAGTCATTTGAAATTTTGGGGTGGTAAGATCGCCCTTGTGGTGCCCCGTCCAAACGATCCTACTTTCATCCATAGCCTGCTTTAGCCTTCAAGGATGGGGAATAATGATTTTGTATCAAGTTTCGATGTTTCAGAACTGTATTGTGTATTGAAAATACCAGTAGTGGGAGGTAAAAAAAAATAGTTTGTTCCTCCACCAGAATATGAATGAGAAAGAAAAAAATTAAAATTAAAAATGACGAAATGAGAAGAATATTAATGGATAAACACAGATTATCGAAATTGAACAATGAAATAAAATCATTTATTATCAAAATTAAGACATGTATTATTAAAAACATGTGATTTGGATGGAAGACAACATGGAGAATTGAAGAAAAAGATCGAAAAGACGATCAAGGATTTTTTTCCCCATGAAAAAAAATGAATGCGGGATAGAAGAGACAGTATAAGTTTTGCAAAGAAGCCAAAGAAACGAAGAAAAAAAGTTCGCAAGATTAATGAGAAGACCAACGATTCAGATTACCTAACACAAATGATTCAATTGTCCCTTGAGCATCGTATGATATCAACAGCTTGTTGAGTGAGTTGGATTATAATTATTTCCTTGGTGATCAAAGTCTCTCTATCCATCCGAACGGTCCTACCATGTCATCCTTGAACTGAATTTCGGAAGAATTACTTCGTTCAAGTTGAACAAAAATAAAAACCCAGACCAAGAGAATAAACCCAGAGAAGAGAATTTGGAAAATACATTTTCATCGAATGAATTCAAATTTTCGAGAAATTTTAATATAATAGTGAACTAATGATGGACACGTTTTGATGAAAAATAATTATAATGTTATTTTTCAACATCAATCAAAGCTATTAAGAAACCTTTAAGGAATCAAAGCAATCACAAGTGAATGTCACCAATTAATTTAGTTCAATTAAATGAATGATTGAAACTGAAAGGCAGTGACTCAACTGTCTAGAACTCAGGATGCATAGCTTTCCATTCCATTTCATATAAGTATGCCAACCGTTATATTGCTCATCCAACAACGCATATGTTGCGTTTTCATAGATTCAATCAAATTATTGAATCAAATTCTTTAAAAGGCCATACAAATAAAGTGAATAATATTGTGAAGAGAATCAATATCATTGGAGAAGTAATAGAATGATGAAAAAATGTGGCACCAAGTTTTGTGTACAGTGTAGGCCTACGTGATTTTCAAAAATTATTCATGTGCTGTACAAACATATTTTCTAAAACTTTTTTTCCATAAAACCATGGAGCTCACTTTTCAAATTCCTCTCATTTTAATACTACATATTATAGTCATCACAAGGTTTATCCTTGACATGAAAATACAAATATTTTTCATCATAATCTGTAATCCTTGATAAATCATTACCGGTATCAGTTTTTCACCCAGACCTATAATTATAATCTATTATGCAATTTTTCTTATCATACCGGTAGGTGCTTTATTTACACATCATAGGTGAGAGCAGGGACACGAAAAATTAAACATTTATTCTTGTATGAACGAGATATGATGGTTCCGAAGGAATATCTCCCCTATCTCACACTACTAGCGCACAGGTGGTTCAAGTCTTCACCACTGGTGAATATCCAAATATACAAGAACAGGTACAGCTGCTGTCACAACAAACAGTTTATTCGACGATTAAAATTAAAATTAAACAAGTCTTCACATATATTACCACCAATTTTTTTCGTAGACTTCTTTGAGTGTATATGTATTGTCTGCTAATTTTAGGCCATAATTTTAATGACGGGATGTTTTTTCAGAATGTATTTTAACGTGGCTTGATCGACCACTTTATGTGACCGCAAGACTTGCGCCAGGCGCAAGTCTTGCGATACATACTCAAAGTAGGTAAAATTATAAGCATATGGTACTAAAGTATAAAATCATTTTATAGTAGTTATTTATTAATACTTAGGCTTGTAGTTAGAGCTATGTACAATAGTTATTTCTGCTTTTTACCTTATAACTATTTATAATCGAATGGTATAATTTTTCAATGATCAGTAGGATCTGAGTTCCATAAAAATTACAAGGCCAAAGGCTTACAACTTACTGTGGGCAGTATTCTCTGTAGTAATAATCATTTATTGACTTCCTACTTACAATAAAAGAAATTGAATTGTAAATGCAGTTAGCTCGTGATTTATGAACTAGGCCTATGCTTGGTATATAAGTCAGATAAACAGGAATGTGAACCAATAGCTGCACTAATGATATTTCTGCAACAATTGGAGAATATTGGCTGGAAATATTGGGAAATATTTGGGTAGAGAATGGGTGGGTTGATGTCATTTTGACTGGCTATCGAAACTTTTTGAAAACAAGGCCTCGGTAGGTCATTGGTAGGTCAGACAAAGGACAGATTCTTATGGTAGTGAGTCAACATAAGATGTTGAATGTTATCTTTTGAAGTACGAAGATGATGTAGGCCTACTCATGTCATACAATTTTTCTGCAAAAAGCCATCTCAAAGAGCTAGGATTTTGTACCACTACGGAGATACAGGCACCCTAGTGACCCTACTATCATAAGTTTTTAATTTTTTTACACACCTTAAACAAATAGATGAGCCTACAAACATATGTTCAATCCTTGGTATCATGTGATGAGAATAGGCAATTGATGTCTTCATCTATTTCAGTTTTAGATCCAAATAGGGTGTATGACTACCCTACCATTGCAAATCTTTAAAATTCAACAAACAGTAGGATCAGTTCATTCAGGGTCAACTTCATGACATTTAAATGAAAATAACGGTATGCCTACACATTGATTTTGACCTATATAGTCTAATTGATAACTGTGGGCTTATTGTAGTTTGGCAAACACTTATAATTTTATGCCCAGTTTTCAGTTGAAATAACTGTTATTAATCAAGGTTTAGGCCTTATCATTTGCCAATGCATCAAAAATGACTTCGACATCTTTGAAGACAGGTTTTGGCCAACGATTTGAATCAATACGTTTCACAAGATTCTGTGCTTCGTAGTATTGGATAATTGGCATGGAATCGTTCATGTATGTATCAAATCGTTTCTCAAGACTTTCAGGGTTATCATCCGTGCGTCCACTCCCTGCTTTACCCCTCTTGAGACACCTATCCACACAGAATGATCGATGACACTCAAAGAACAACACAAACAACAAAGTTACACGGTTACCCATCGTTTTGGTCCATCCGTCTAAATTATCTTGGTTTCTCGGAAATCCATCGATTAGGAACTTCTTCTCCCTTGACTGCCTCATGGCTGTTTCAATCAAACTACACGTTATTTCAGAAGGGACGATTTTACCATCAGTGATGTAAGATTCTATCAATTCTCCATACTGGGAGGAGGGACTCATTCTCTCCTTTCTAAGCAAATCGCCAGCTGATAGATGTACATAACCATACTTGTCAACAATATTTTTGCATTGAGTTCCTTTTCCTGCACCTGGACCGCCTAATACAAACACAACTTGAGGTTTTTCGTCACCACTCGCTGTGGGAAACTGCGTAGAATGTGACATTGTTTTTATTATATTCCTTAAGGAAGTAATTTTAATCAAACATTGGAGTCGAAACGTCAAATTCATATACAAGCTTCAAAGGTAGGCCTACATGTGGTTGATGTGGATTGTGGTTACTGTTCTACCGATTTCGACGACTCGCTCGGTAAAGTGGTAACGCACTCGTGAAGCTTCCGTCCTCTACCAGTAGGTGGCAGTAGTGGCCATATCAAAGCTCTCGAGCAAAGACATTAGTTTATTATGTTCTCGAGATTCTAGTATAATTAATAAAACCTATTTGAACTTTTACTCTACGATACTACAATAACAGTTTAAAATGTCGGGAATCGTTTTTGCGTTGTTGATATAGTAATTAAATTTCATTTTACAGTCTCTGACAAGCAAGTCTACAACAATGAAAGATACAATTATTTTAATTTTTGTAAGTTGTTATAATTTTCTAGTTTTCCAAAAATGTGTTGACACTGTTTGTGAGAATAGGATCAACTCAAGATTGGGTTAGGAAAAATTACTGGTGATTTTTTTTGTTCATTGCATGTGGAAAACTAACAATAATAATTGGATGAGCGATAGATAAGCAGGCCATCCCACTATTATGGAGCTTTATCTATCCTTTTTTGTACACAGGTCGCACGGTTTGACTGATAAATATGATTTTTTTTATAGATACGTGGACTCATCCAACTTGGAAGAGGATAGATTTCAGTAAAATCGCCCTGGTCACTTGTAAGATAAACTGTCATGGAATTTTGAAAAACCCCATAAGATTCGATCGAGCAGGAAAATTTTAGAAAAAATATCTAAAAAAATCATAAAATTTTCACTGAACGTACAAGTATGGTACACATTATTACGAATTTTCATTGGAATCGGACCACCCGTTTTGAAGAGAATAATCATTCATTGAATACATTTTCATCAAATATAGCTAAACATATATTCTTCATTCAATATCTTGAGCACACTGATTCACGGCTTTGTCGACTTGACAGTTTAAACCAAGGTGTGTAGAGTTGACGAATATATTTCATACGAATGAAGTTGTGTAGAATTTTCGAGTAAATTTCATACACATTCCAGATCATCTTACTACCCATCTACTGCGTTTTGCCAGTAATAAAAAACGAAAACTCCACATAAGTTTCTTTATATAAAATAGGGTACATACTAGGAATAGGAAAGGAATATTATAAGAATGGACGACCAATATACAATGCAAATCGTCGGTAAACAGAAATATAATACTATATCAAGATAATTCTGTTATTTTTTTCACTCGCTTCCTATAGATGTGCCTTTCTGTGAATGAATGGATGATTGTATGGTAAACAGGTATATTAGTTGTATACAAAATTTGAAACACCACAGCGGTCTCTTCTATCACCATTACTGTCAGCCAGTTTATTGTAATATCTTTTCCATTGTTTCCTCTCAGAAACGGGCGTTCAGTTTTACAAAGCAAACAGACAATTTCGTAACAGTCTTGCTGTCACGATTTATTCACAGCGCCACATCTGGTTTCATCTTCAACACTAAAATAATATGAAAACATACTGATAACACGATGTATAGTGACATTAACATGCTTTATCATAATCTAAAGAACAGGTGTACCAACTCCCATACTAATAAGTGATAACATGGACGGTGTATTTGTGGTTTCTTGCTGCGGTCAGTTCAGAGACAAATGTCCCGATTGCCTGTCGCGATTTAGCGAATTCTCTTGTGAACTCAAAGAGAGATGGCTACTGTACCGGTGGTATTGTTGAACCATAGACTTGAAGTCTGCTTTATAGGTCTATGGTGGAACGTATACAATCTAAACTTTTCGTTCAAAATGATTGCAACTGCTTACATAATAATTCTACTGAGTCGTGTATAGCATTGTTGTTTCAAATAGTTCGATATAAGAGCGATAGTTGCGCTACAGGCAATCGGGACCCTGGACTCGGGAGCTGACCCCGGAAATATTTCACTTTCAAGACCCGAGTTGGAGCACCTTCTTTATATCATGATGAAATAGGTTGGTATCACACATCGTGCATATTCCATTCCCACGTTACGTAACAACAGTGCCATAACTCATCCTGAACCTCAGGCTTCTTTATTCAGATCGTTGTTTTCTTATTATAAGAAAATAATGATCTGAATAAAGAAGGCAGTGCCTTGACTATAGAATTATGATTAAACAAACAATAATCACAATTTACCACTAGTGATAGGCGTGGCTAATCGCCAGGCCACCTAGATCATGTGGGCATTTAGAGATACTCTGATAGGTAAATGTAAAATTTCCCACATAACAGAGCCCATTTGATTGGATGTTTTGTTTTGTGA
The DNA here is from genome assembly GCA_964007535.1 of Brachyptera risi. Classification (NCBI taxonomy): domain Eukaryota; kingdom Metazoa; phylum Arthropoda; class Insecta; order Plecoptera; family Taeniopterygidae; genus Brachyptera; species Brachyptera risi. Next base: position 24,349,877 of record OZ023334.1, on the reverse strand, counting down.
CGTTTGTGGGCGGGTCAATCATGAATTGTTAGTCGTCAATTCACCCCATACTTCACCCCACCAACACGATGTAGTGATACCAACCTATTTTATCATAATATAAAGGAGGTGACTCAACTCGGGTCTTGAAAGTGAAATATTTCCGGGGTCAGAATCTGAGTCCAGCGTACCGATTGCTTGTAGCGCAACTATCGCTTTTGTATCAAACTATTCGAAACAACAATGCTCAACAAAGCTATACGACGGCCCAGTAGATTACGAGAATTATAGATTTTTTTAGTTCAACCAAGGCCTTCTATATTTATCATTTACGCATATTTTCATATGCAATAATATAGAAGGCCTTGGTTCAACCATGGACTTATATTTGTTGTAACAAAATATAAGTCCATGGTTCAACCATGGTTCAACAATGCCACCGGTACCGTAGCCATTCTTATCTACACCTAGTTCTCAAGGGAATCTGCTAAATCGTGACAGGCAATCGGGACCTTTGACTCTGAACTGACTGCAAGAAACCACAAATACCTCCCATGTTATCAGTATGTGAGTTGAAGCACCTCCTTTATATCATGATGAAATAGGTTGGTGTCACTAAGATGCAGTGAGGGCTGCGTTGGTTTGCCCTCAAACCGGCAAACCAACGCAGCCCTCACTGCATCTTGGACCCCACCAATAGCTAGGCTATGTGGTGGTACGATTGAGCAGGGGATAGTGAAGATGACATGAGCTACGGAGGGCGGCCCCTAGTCGAAAGATCACCGATTCTGTGTAAACAAATCAGTAGGATCGAGTTTTTTCTACGTCACGACTCAGAAACCGAGTTGGGTCCTGAAGGGAAAATTAATCGATAATAATTTCTGAAATTCAGATGGTGATTTCTACATAGTTTTTATAAAATTGGGGATATAAATATCGCCATTATTTTCTAAAATTCAGTCTCTGAATTGTGTTTCCTTCATTTGATATATTATATTTGTCATTTATCATTATATCACTGGAACTTATACAAATACTGAGACGAGTGGTCGAGTGGCTAACACACTGAACCGTTATCCAGAAGACTGGGATTCGATTTACGCCATGGTCGACCATCCTGACAGGGTTTCTCTATGTTGTTCAAGTCAATACTGGGATGATTCCTCAACAACATGGCCATTAACGGCTCTTTCCAACTATCCAAAAACACAATAAAATTACCTTTCATCTCATCATCTCACCATCTCATATATCATTCACCGACGCCAATAGATCGTAGTCATCAGTACAGTGCGTCGTTAAACCCAATATGAATAAAATGAACATATCATTGAATCACTAAACTTTATATTAATGAGTTTGACCTGAATCTATATCGTTTTTCGGTATACTGCAATTAAGCCTATATGTTAATTTCTTCACAACGCCAGTGCAATATACGTCCATTCAGTTCTGTTGGTTGTGCAATGGACCTGCGTTGTGAACCCGCCGAGTGGTGCATGGGTGTCTAATGACAGGAACCCAACCCTTGATGTGTAACAGACTGTCAACAGTTTATTGACAAGACAATTAATGGCATCCACGCTTTGCATTGTCTTTCATTTCAAGACAATAATAAAAGGGATGTATATAATTGATTAATTGGTAACTCTGACATGAAAGCTAATTTGCTTTTGTGTGGCACAAATTATGACACATACGAGCTAAGAATTACTCATTATTTTAAGTTGATGGAAGTTATTAGAAAAATAAATATCAAGTTATTAAAGTTATTACTTGAGTTATTTAAGTTGGTTTTCAAGTTTATTTTATTGATATCATGTTTGTTTCGCTATATTCTTCTCGAGTAGGTTTCTATATGTATTTATAATTGTATATTTGCATTTCTTCATCACCCACACTTCAAAGAATCAAGGACAGTGAAATATGTTCGAATCATTATTTTTTATAGTTTCGTCAACATGAATATTATTTTTTGCCAGTAATGCCTGCACACAAGATTCAGTTCTCACGAGGGCTTCTTCTTTCTTACTTTTTTGATTTGCAATGTTAATCTACATTTATATATTTGGTTCACTTTATTACTGTTTGTATGGTTTTCCTGTTATCCTGTTTTGAATAATAAGATGAAGAATAAAAATATTTATAAAATGAATTGAATTGAAGTATATTAAAAAAATGTGCGATCATTTATGTGCTAATGTAATTACTTATGCGACCTTTCTGATTATAAACATGGATGGAAAATTAAGTTCGTGGGAGTTGTTAGCCACGGGGTGCCAACGGTCTGCCTACACTTACTTACATACATGGAATACGATTTTCTACCAAATGAAAATCAAAAAACATTCCAAAAAAATCTTTATGAATTTTGAAAATTGAAATGCAAATAAATTGCATTTACCCTAAAGGACGAAAACTCTGAAACTCGCTGACGATATTCATTTGAAAACTAGAAATCATCATCTCAATTACAGAAATTATAATTTATTCATTTTTCCTCCAGGACCCGGCCCTTAATTCTGAGTCGTGACCCAGACATTACTGGATTCTGTTGATGTTTATTTACAAAATCGGTGCCTTCGTTATGACTCATCAACTCATCAGAACTCATCTGAATGACAGAAAAAAAGGTTTGTCAAATTGAGATGATGATTCCTAGGTTTCTCTCAATTGAGGGAAATAAATATCTTCATCAGAAAATCATCAGTCATCAGGGCCCGGATTAACAAAGAGTCCTATCTTTAGGGCGTCCCAAGTTGGGACCATTTTACTGAGTTAGGACCAATATTGTTCCCAACTCAGTAAAATGGTCCTAATTTAAGATGTACTAAAGATAGGATAAATAATGTAAATAAGATAAATATATAAATATATACAATAAATAAGATATGTACTAAAGATAGGACTCTTTGTGAATCCAGGCCCAGTAATAGTAAATTCGTCGAAAATGTGTGATATTTGCGTGTGTTGTGTTGGTAGACGATCGTTTTCTTTCGTGAATGCGAGTGTAGAACCCTGAACTTGAATCTATATTGCCAAATACTGAAATATCTGTTTCGGTGTTAAAAGCGTGAGTTTTCCGCCTTGGTAATCTAATTTCTTTGCGTGTTACATTGATTAATCACTATTACCCCTTACTACCACGTGGTGGTGTCTTGCAATGCTGCGCGGTAAGTTGGGTTGCCTAGCACTCACGGCGCTCCAAGAACGATGCCTCAGATAAATAATGCAATGCTTAGCCAGTGTTCGAGCTAGGTACGTGACGTGAATTGACTACCGGCAGTCGCATTTATCTTCATGATATAGTTAATCATTTTAAGGTAAATACGTTTTACAGTGAAACACAGTTTGAAAAAAAAACACTTGACTGACAAAGAACGCTCGGAACTGAGAGTGAGAAAGTGAACGTAATATTTTGAAAAGAATATTCAAAAATTGTGGCTCAAATACGTATTCTGGTGTCATATTAAAAAGCATGGTGTAGTTGATATTGGAAGTTGTTTATTGGTTGTTGCCTGATGATCACCGATTTACTCAATTCACAGCAGGCGCTTGCGTGAATTACGTAAAATTATATCGTGAATTTCACTACATCATAATAGAAACAGGAATATGATTCCATTGTGATTACTTTTGAGCTTGATACTCATTTTTTTTCAAATTTTATTACCAACATCGAAAGTTGATGAAAATCATGAAACTAGGATCCTTCGACCGGGGCACCACAAGGGCAATCTTATTACCTCCCTCCCCCCTCTCCCCCAAAGGAAGCGAGTTGTTGCCAACAATTTCTCATTGTTATATATGGCTCGTTATTATAAAGTGAGCTGGTGGAAAGTCATCCATTCAAATAACGATTAAATTTGTGATGACAATCATTTTTGTTTTCTCGAATGATGTTTCGAATGATTGAAATATCTCAATCTATCTCTCATTCCCATGAAGTTGAAGTACCACTAAGGGTCTCATTGGGTAACGGGGTATTTTTCACATTTTTCTCTAGGGCCTTCTTATAACTCGTTTCCTAGGCTGATTCCGATGCTTGCGTCTATTCTTCGCTTTTTTTCCGTCCAATATAATTAAACCCTTGTAAGAAGTGTCCCATTTGCAAACAAAAATCAAAACTCTATTCAGCGTTGAGCTTTCATTGCTCAGTTTTAAGTTTTTGTTTCGTCTTCTTATAAATAAGAAAACTATTGAAATCACTGTACTCACATCGCACGGATTTTCTTTTTTTTTAATATATATTTTTATTGGTCACATACACTGATACAGAAAGAAAAACACAATTACAGCAAAAAAACATCAACAAAGCCTTTCAAAAAAGGCTTAACTGTGGGTTAAAATAGTGAATTATAGGTACAAATCAAATTGGGACATATTTCTCAAACATTAAAAGTAATAAAGTTGTTAAAGTAAAAAGCAAAAAGCAAAACATTGAGTGATTTGTTACAATCTACTTACAAAGTGTAAGAGTATCTTTGATTACTATTGATTTTAATTTTAAGCAATCAAGTTACATCAAGTGGCGAAAAAAGTAGACAGCTGTACAAGATTGTAAGAAAAAAGTAATTACATAAAACCAGTAGCCTACTAAGAGACTTTGATTAGATAAGTATTACGGCTAAAAGACACATATAATATAGTATATTTTTTAAATTGATAGGTCATAATAATATTGATGGTATAAATAGTACATAATGATTAATCAAAAATATATGAGATATGATTTATCAATCAAAATGATTATCGATCCTCCAGCTAAAACTGAATTTACACGCAGAAGATAAATTCAACTATAGTAACAGGTAATTGAGATGAATAATGGCAGAGCCAAAAACTTATGAAATCTTCTTATTTACATGGTAACCATGGACTTTCTTCTTCTTAGCTTTGGGTATCATTCCATCTGGCCAGTATGGTGATTTAGTCGCACTACCACACAACCATCATTCAGTAGCTGATCTATGGAAGATATTCAGGAAGTAATCGAGAAGACATTACGGGAGCAAAACAATTGTATCACGTATTTAATGTCGGCTCATCTCCCTATATTATATATTACCGTATCAATGAGGATATACGCCTTTGCAACGCGGGGAGCTTCGTGTGCATGGAGCTGCTCGTATACGATGTTACTGTCTTTAAACATTCGACAAGCGGTATTTAACTTTAATAATATTCTCTGGTTCGGATGTCTAGGGGGGTAACAGCAATTAGTTTCACTGGGAGGCTGTCTCCGAAGACTAATGGAAAATATCACGTTTTTGACGTTTCGATCACGTCGCTCCACCCTTAAATCTTCGAAAGTCGGCTTCGAATATATATAAATATACGGAAAGAAAATCTTGTTATTATTAGAATTTATTTCTGGACCTAACAGTTGTTTCTGATATGTAGGGATTATCGATTGGATATTGATGGTGAGGGTTTTAAAGAGAAAGTGGCAATCTACACACGCGAGTTTTGCCGCGGGAAATTTGTTTAGAAGAATGTTTCTTTGTAAATTTTGGGGCCTTCATAAAAGTGAGACAACTATCAAATTTATATATTTTACGTTCCTGAATCTTATTTCTTCCAGGATTTATCAAGTCTAAGGGTGATAGGGAAGCATTGTTATTACGGGTCACAACAAGGGCGATCCTACTTACTCAAAGACGAACTCGTCTTCGAAATAATTGAAAGAAATTCCAGTTTTAATGTTAAATATATTTGAGGTCCACTATTGCAGCGTTGGATATGCATACATTATCAAAATTGAAACTATCTCTCCCAAATAATTTCTCGAATTATTTTATTATCTCGGAATTTTTCGTAATGATTGATATTATTTGTTCAGATCAAATATAAGGAGTGAAACAATGAAGAACAATTTTCTTTTCTCTCAAATTTTAAAATCTGGTGAATATTTACCAAATTAGAATTATATAAACAAAAAGCAGCTCGCACTTTTATTTGTGAAAAAATATATTCATCGATGAACCACACGAGGCAGGTTATTCACAATTATCTCACTTCACCTCATTCTAATTGGGGTTAGATATTGTAATACAATATCTAATCTCAGATTGAATACAGTTCTCTTTTAATTTTCAAAAGTAAACCAAGGTATATAATTCTTTTCTTTTTCGACCAATCCATTAAACATAGAAAAAGACTTGGGGTCTAATTCATGTTTAAAGACAGGTCTGTAAATCTTTTCTTCTGCTGTGAGGGATGTTGTTGGTCCCTTGGGCCGAGGGATGTTGTGGGACTAATCGTGAGTCACTGTGAGAACCCAAGCTTCGGTTTGCGGTGAGATCAGCTGTTACAAAGCTGCTGAGAGCTGAGACGACATCGGTCCAGTTGCACGTTGTATTATTCCACACTTCATAATCGGCATAGGGCCTATAGACGATTAACATGGTCTTTTTATAAATGAACACTTTGTGACCAATACAATTAACGTACACTATTTTCAAAATTTCAATTTGAAAAAAATTCTACTTTCATATTACACACATATACAAAATACAAATTTCAAATAGCACATGTTCTTTGTAAAGAAAAAACAATAATAAATATAGGCTTATATATATAGTGAGAAATGGGGACATAAATTTTAGTATTTCATTCATTTTTATAGGCTATATTTATTGTAATCTAAAGCTTTTACTCGACATAGAAAATGAGGTCTCATTGAAACTCAGTCATAGGAAAATGCTTATCGTTTCAGAATTGTATACGTTGACTTTTCCTGTTTAGGGACCTGTATACGCGTGTAAGTTGGGCCTATAATCAAATTAGCCTCGTCAGAGCAAGATCATAACAATATACTGATATGGTATTCAAATAAAATGTTGACAAAAGTATGTATTGAAATCAAAATTCACCATGTATACTCATAGTCACTATGATACATTGATTTCTATATTCATATACGGATATAGATCATTTTCAAGTATTTCTTTTGTGTAAAACATTCGATTAGTAACTTTTTTAACCCTGCAATATTTCTACTCATATTAATTATCATGTTGGATTTGTTGAAAAATATTTCCAATTGCATTTTTTTCGTGGTTATAGGCCCTATTCAATTGTTGACAAAATATTTTATGTCATAACATTTGAATACATATAACATTATAGCGATAACATTTAGCAATACATAACATTTAAAATTCATATGTATTATAATGTATTGTGTATCAAAATAAATAATAATGATATTATGAAAATAATAATGATAAAAACGGTATAGAGCGCTAAATTTATTGTTCAACAAAACGCCAAACAGTTGGTTTCATTCCATTGAAGAAGTAATTTATCGTCTAACTATGATATTTATTATCATGTTTCCTATTTTCAAGCAAACTGGCAGAAGCGTTTACGATATTTTGTCCCTCTTTTGTTAATTTCTTACCTTTGTTACGTACCGTAATTCCCTGTCTCTCTCAGTATAGATATAGGTGGCTGTGGCTCTCAGTTTGCCGTGATTAATACTTGCAGCCAAAGCGATCGGCAGGGTATAATACGCAGTCATTGTTGTCTCGAAAGGAGAGTGTCTTAGACAGGCGAGATTAGAGGTGGAGACAATGGGCCATCAACCACCCTTGGTTCGATATTCCTCTCCTTCCCTTAAAGTACTTCTAAAGAAAACTCCCATTACCTGGTCATTGAGGTATAACTATGGATAGATAGGTTTTTATTGCCTATTTGGTATTCACTGTTTTTTTTTACTTCGGATGCGTGACGTAGACCGATGTACCACTGAGATCATAAAATTTGATGTATAACTAGGCAAACGCGTTATGTGTTTCCGCGTGTTGATGGATGAGCTAGAAAATATCAACTTATATCATTGGATTGGTTTTATTATTCATATCCACCTTGAGATCCAAACAATTAAGTCACTGCCGTCTTATTTCCTAATTAGACGAGCTTTAGCGAGGATTCAATTTGACATACTGAAAAAAATTGGTGTTCGTTTTTATGTTTTTTTTTTTTTATGTTTTTTTTATGTTTTTTTTATGTTTTTTTGTCGGTTCTCCACATGTCAAACGGCTACAGCTATCAACTTCAAACTTTTTTTCGTCATGGTTCCTCATCTAACTTAGATCTGTATAGTTTTGTGGCATTATCGGGTGGTAACTTTTTTTTTTATGAATTTTAGAAATTTCAAAAATCCCCATTAGAATAACCCGGAGGAAAATACTTGAAAAATCAAAATTTTTCAAGACCTCTCAAATTTTCGCCGAATATAAAGGACACTATTAAGCACATTTTGAGAGATTTTTCGCATCAATCGGATGAGAAATAACGAAGAAAACGCATTTATAAAGCATTTTCCCATCAATTTAGGCTATTACGGGAACCAATTAAATCTATAGCAACAAGTGTCACCAATTAATTCAAAACGATTGAAATGAATGAAGAGGAAGGCCGTGACATAACTGATTCTCGTAAGGTTTTTGAACGTTTGGAGTGATCCAAGGTCTGTAGATGTAGATTGGGTTGACAAATTATTTTTCATTCTAGATTTCTATACCCCTAAGCTCGTCCAACAACGCGCATCCCGCGTTTTCCTAGTTAATTTCTACGATAGTGAAGAAGGCTTTGTTTTGATCGTTTACAATCAATCGGTGACACATGTTGCTTGTATTCAATTGATTTCTTAATAGCTTCAAATGATTTAAAAAAATTGGATTATATATTTTTCTACATCAAAACGGCTGATCTGATTGGACTGAAAGTTACAATTTTTATATTGAAATTTCCTGAGAATTTGAATTCTTCCAAAGGAAATATGTTCTACGAATTTTTTCCTCTGGGTTATCATCATGGGATTTTTGAAAATTTTAAAATGAGTTTTCTAAGAAGTTGTTCAACCGATTGCGCCTCAAAACTATATAGTATCGAGTTAGATAAGGACACTTGTGTATGCCAAGTTTCGAATGATTTTGAATCTCCGTTTGACCCGTGGAACGCGAAAAAAACGGGCACTTTTTTTCGGGTATGGTGAAATTGAGTCTTCGCTTCGCTCATCCAATGATATTGTATATTTAGAAAATGTTTTATATAATATTTTTCTGTTGGATATTTTTCCGCCTATACAAACGATTGTGAATGAAAATCAAATGCTTATACAATCTATTAATTCATTTATATTGGGTTAATGACGCACTGCACTGATGACTAAGATCTATTGGCGTCGGTGGATGATGAATGAGATGAGGGGAAGATGAGATGAAAGGTTATTTTATTAGGTGTTTTTGGTGATAATGGGAAGGAGTCGGTCGTGGTTTGTTGCTGAAGAGTCATCCCAGTAATAACCTGAACGACAGATGGAAACCACGAAAAACCTGTGTAAGATGGTCGACCACGACGGTCATCGAACACCGGTCTCCTGAATGATGGCTCAGTGTGTTAGCCACTCGACCACTCTACTCACGAAATGATCGGATGATCATTGTTTGTTTAACGACCCCACCAGCAGCCAGGTTATACGGGGGTACGAATGAGCAGGTGATTATGAATTATGAAGTGATGATTAATGAGAGGACATTTACAAAAACCTATGCCTTATGCGGGATTCGAACCCACATCCAATAGTGACCAGGTTCGGAAGCGGTACTTCAGCTGACCGAGCTACCGAGGGTGGCTAAATGATCGGTTTTTTGTTTAAACAACGCCAAACTTTTGACACTAAGTCATTGCTTCCCCATTAAAGATGAGGATTCCAATGCAGGATCATTCGGATCGGACACCACAAAGGCGATCTTGATATCAAAAAAGATGAAAGACAATTATTAATATTCGACTTCAGCTCTCGTTCTTAAGACTATGGAGTCTGACGGAGACAGACAACACTATCAAAATATCATCATTTATTCTGCATTATTTTCAGAATTATTGTGTGTTTCACTCAGTGAAATTCTTTAATAACTATAGGAAAACGCTCTAGCGAGATTTCATGTTGATCAAATGACCGTATAGCAACATAGAAAACTAGGCAACGACAAACAAAATAATACTGACATTATGATTGTGGAACACAATTATTGGTGAGGGGGGGGGGGGGGGGAAGGGAAGGGGCATTGTTATATCCACTGATTGCAATACTGTGTGAAATCATATAAAAAAAGTTTACATGTTTTCGCAACGTTTCTGAGCGCAGTAATTATACCATAATAGAATCCATGTTGAATAAAAACTCATCTCTCCGAATATTTATGAAAACAATGTACGGATCTATTATAGGTTCAATTGTCGATACACCACTTTCAGTTTCATGCCGATCAGTGGATTTTTCTGACCTGTTGAGTGCTTAAAAAACACACACACTTACTTGTAAAACAAAGAAACACAACAAAGAAATCTGTAAGATTCAAATGGAATCCTCACTGCGTCCAATGATGAGGATCAAGTTTCGTTCTCCTCCCAAAATGTCATTGATAAACCGTTCAACTCCTCTTTTGGTAAACATATAATGAGAATGAAAAATAAGAAAGTTAAAAGGTGTTAGTATAGCGTCAACTTACAGGTTATATTGAAAGGATAGGAGGATAGAATGGAATGCGTCAACATGAGGAACAATATTGTCGAAGTTAAATCGTCTTTTATGAGAACACGTTCCCTTTCACTTGCTCTTGGCATGCATGCACGAGCATGCAGTCTAGAAGGTCTAGAAGACTGCAGGAAGACACTTTTGGTCAGACCAAGCACGCGGTGGAGGTCGTCGTACGCTGTCTAAATCATGTTCACATGACAGATTGTTAACTCGCTTATTAGTGTGGAGTTTGGAGTTATCGAGAATCATAGTTTTTTGTTTTATTATTACTAGGAAAACGCTATATACGCGTTGTTAGATGAGCGGAAAGTAATAGTATGTCGACTTCATTGCCAAACTTTTGCCTAAATTCGCCAATTGAGTAACATTTTAGATATAAATGGGTAAAAACGGCTTCGAGTGGTACCAATTTAGCACATTTCATGTTTTTTTCTTCAAAATGGCTGACCCGATCAAGCTGAGAATTTCCAGAAATGTGTATCAAGATGTTATTCAACTTCACACAAAATTTCACTTTTTTTGAAAATAAATTTTTTCAATTTTTTTCCGCCGTGTTATTCTAATCGGTATTTTTGAAATTTCTAAAATTCATAGAAAAAAGTTGATATCCGATAATGCCACAAAACTATACAGATCTAAGTTAGATAAGGAACCATGATTAAAAAAAGTTTGAAATTGATAGCTGTATCCGTTTGACCTGTGGAGAACCGACAAAAAAACATAAAAAAAACTAAAAAAAAAAAAAAAACATAAAAACGAACACCAATTTTTTTCAGTATGTCAAATCGAATCCTCGCTAAAGCTCGTCTAATTATTTTTTTTCATTATTGGTCAAATACACTGATACAGAAAGAAAAACACAATTACAGCAAAAAACATCCACAAAGTCCTTTGAAAAAGGCTTAAATGTGGGTTAAAATAGTGAATTATTAGTATGATTTTAAATTTCGTACGTATTTCTCAAACATTAAAAGTAATACAGTAGTTGAAGTGAAGAGAGAAAAGAAGAACATTGAGTGATTTGTTTACATTCTACTTACAAAGTGTAAGGTATCTTTGATTACCATTAATTTAAGGAATCAAGTTAGGGCCTACATCACGTGGCGAGAAAAAGTAGACAGCTGTAAAAAATATACTAATATCATCTCTCTGTTGAATAGTTCCAATGTTAAGTTCAGAATCTCGAGAATGCGTCAATGAACGCCGTGGGATAAACGCCAAAATATTCATGACAAGATGAGGACAGGAAGTAGGGGGACCAAAAAATCTCCGAAAAGAATCCAATCTGATATTTTTTGATATATATAAGTGGATAATTCATAAATAAGTCAATTTTTCCTGATGAAGACTGAAAAAACGGCATAGCTGTCACACGGAACGGTTTCCTTTTTATTTTGTGCATACTATTAAAGATGATTGCATTTCATGATTATTGTTAGGGTTTAAAGACGCGTCGACAGCGAGATCATTTTGCGTCCATGTCCATATCCGTGCACGATCGACTTTCAACCGGTCGGGATCAGGTTCGAGTCCCACTGTATAGGCATTGGTTTTTGTAAACGTCCCTTCCCATTTAAACACTACATCGTTTCATTATCGCCCACTCATTCGCACCTCCTGGCTCAAATATAATCCAACTATTTGTGGAGTCATGAAGCAACATTAGAAAATAAAGAGGAATGAATATAAGAGGCCTTATACTCCATAATCTATAATCTATCGGAAAATGTTGTGCAAATGATAGGCCTACATCCTATTTTATAATATTCCTACGGCTAATCCTTCTTGAGCTATATCTTCTCTTGGATTTGTGGGGTCATGAAGCAACATTAGAAAATAAAGAGGAATATAGGAATATAAGAGGCCTACTCTATATAATATCGGGAAATATTGTGCAAATGATACATCCTATTATATAATATTACCAAGTGTATAGCTATTTCTTCTTGGAGCCGATATCCATTTTTCTTAGCACTTCACTCACGTTTAGTATGGTCTTCACTTTGGTGGTTATTCTCTCGAGCCTATTATCAGAGTGACGATATAATTCATCTCGATTTACATATTTTAATATGCAATGCATGCTTATAAAATTGAATATAGCTGCTGACTTCCTCGTTTCTCAAATATCTTCCTATACGCTCATCACTCCAATAGAGTGATCATATAAACGATTCCATATAATTAGTATTCTTTGGGTTTAGACTACGATGAAGTTTTCATTTTCATGTTGAGTTGTGTTCGTCACACAAACTAAAAACGTAAGGGTGCGTCTTGATTATACTTCGCCTCGCGAGAGATGAATGTTCCGATCGACCGTCTCCTCTATTCTACATCATTATCGCGCTTGCGGTTCGCGCCTTCATCTCTCGTGAATACACAAGTATAATCGGGATGTCTTTCAGGGTTCTCTGTCTCATTCATATCGTCTTCTTTCCCTTTCCGACCAGTTTACATTGTTTGATCGAGATACGCCCGTATGTCATCATAATTACAGTTTTGGAGCTGCCAGCATAGAAGTGGATCATCCCTTATGAAAGCGATTTTAACAGATTTTGACAGAGTTCTGTCCGAATTGGAGTTGATCCTGAACTAAATGTCCAACGCTATGCATTAAAGGCCCACCTGAATTAGAGATATGCCGTATTTGAATTCAACATTTATTTTCGGACAATGATCAATGGATATCTCAGCAGATTATGTTAGCATTTAGTATAAGTTATTAAAAATGTATTAATTATGGTATTATAAAATTGGACATATGTCCAATCTCATCTCATTCTGGGATATGTAACATGAAAATGGAAATGTATATTGAATAAATAAGTGTCTTGGATTGCTGAAATGGAAAAAAGTGTTTTTTCTTACCGGACTCAAAAATTTTGTCTTTTTAAGTGAATTAAAAGGTTTCATTTCCAAAAATTGTATTATTCGTAATCATCACGATTATTTTTATGCTGAAGATTATTTTTACTGATACATTTTTTTGGGGGGGATTCTCATATTAAATTGTGAGAACCTGTGAACATTTCAGTGAAATTTCAAGATTTACTCTCAAATTGAATAGAATGCTATACCGTAAACTCGCTGAGCCAAACCATTAAGCCAGAACCGACAATATTATCTGCACCCAACATTCAACATAACTTATATGGGCCCCCTGTACCTCTCTATAACCTCTTACGCACGAAATCTAGATTACAAATGATAGTATATAAGGCCTACGTTCGAACAAACCTAATAAAATGTAGTGACGCTTCATTAAACAAACAAGGAACTTCCTTAGTTTGAGCATGAGTCATCGCCTCATCACCTATGAAGCACCTCTTTCTCGTACTAGGAACGAAAACAATAAAATTTGGCGGGTCTTTCTGGCAGCAACGTTATAGATCGCGAGTAGTTCAGCAATAACGGCCGATGTTATACCTAAAACTGTTCCAGTCGAAAGACATTGAGAAAGTTCACCATGCAGTCTTGGACGTTGTGCGGGAAAACGACGTTTGCACACGCGCAGAATTCACAAACACACGGCGCTTGCCCCAAAAACACCTCCGTTCTCGGTGTAATCGAGTCAATCCGACGGGGAATACGAAAACAGTCGTTTACATGCGTGTACGCATCGAAGTCGATATTTACTGAACGCATTTTGTGAATGGTATATATGAGTTCAATAATATATATATATATATATAAGACACGTTTCTGTCACATGTTACGAGTTCATTGTTCTAAATTGTGTGCAACGACATTCGAAATTTAAAAAGAAAACGAATGTAAAAGATTTGAACATGTTCGTTTTAGCTATTCAATCTGTTCTAATTGTAGTGAATTGAAAAGGAACGCTTTGAAGTGCACGTGACTTATTGGATAAGTGAACTAACTATAGAAGGCTTGAAAAACTGTTATGCTTATAAAAGTACATGATCCAAAATACCTTTATTGTTTTTTTTAGCTTAACCTCACCCTCTATTCATTTTTGAAGTCCCGTCTTTTCAGTGGTGGTTGGTATAGATTCATTAGACTTTAGAGATTAGAAGATATATTTCAATTGTTACGTGTGCTTAAAACTAAGCCTATTCAAACAATTATTGATATTTTTTTACACAAATCGTGTGACTTGTGTTTACCAATACTGCACAACTGGATTATTAAAATATGTTGAGACGAAACAAGGTATGGACATTCATTGATAGCTCAATATTTATAGGGCGTATTTGAAAAATAATCATACAGTTTTTGTGATGAAAAACAAAACATTTCTTCTCGTTGAAGAGGAAGAACGCATTCTTAATTTTTCTATATTACTATCATGAGTTGAAATTAAAAAGAGTATTAATCACGTGTACCTCACAAGACGTAGACTATTTGACTATGTAGCGTAGTCACGAAGGGCGTAGTCATGTCAAGGCTCTATTGCTGAATGACAAGGTAACTGTCATGCAAGGAGATCTATACAATGCTCTTATTATTTTTACGTCGACTTGAAGTAGAGATGAGAATGTCTCAATCTATCAAATGTCTATTCTGGGATTCATCTCAGCAGATGCGAGAGTTGGTAGTGATGTCAGAAGTTAATTCTATCACTGATTATTTTTTATTTTTATTAATTCCATAATATTCTTCATATTGTAGTTTCACAGGTTGAATCTGATTAAATTTGTTATTCATTCTTAAATTTTGGCTTGTCATACAGACTTTTTGTAAGTGTATCACAATTATTATGTTTAAAGAAAATTAGATGGTATGCCACACATGAATATATAGTAATTCAGAGCTTATACTTTGAAAAATTGATTAAATAAAATGCGGTAGAGCAGGCCTTAGTCCCAAAATATTGAAATAGATGAAGAAAGATCCTATCCTTCATTTAAATCATAGTATCTTAGTTTATTATTCGAATCCCGATTATTACGGGACCGTACCCTTATTCATCCTTCACTTCCTTTTATCACTCCCAAATTTTTATGACACCAATCGTTCGTGCTTCGTTTGTGCTGGTTTATGCCGTTGAAATTTAAATTCAATTTTGGAGCAGAAGCACAAGCGAACATTTCAACGGCACAAACCAGTGCAAACGTAGCACAAGCGATTGGTGCCATCAAAAGTTTGATAATAATGAAAGAGGGTGCTAAGGGTACGGACCTGATAATAACTCTTCATAAACTACGTTCTATCAAAAAAATAGCTCAATTTGCGGGCTCAACCGGGGAGCATGCATTTTTATGATTTAAAACTCATGAGCTACGGTTATTTACAAATACTATGCATTGTATATCAACACTTCGATTGAATACGTCGAATAAAAACGATATCCAGACAGATTGGTTGAGTCATGATTCTACTCTGACAACGTGCCTCTTTTATTCAACCTAATCGGCACCCTCTTGGAAATATTAACCCCCTTATCTTGAGGTAACACGATTGGATCAAGCTTAAGTACCTTACATAACAGCTCATCAAATAACTTCGTTTTAGCTGGAAATATATTCAGCCTTTTGAAAAATATATGAATCTTTTTCGATTTTGTTCTTTCGATTATATCAACCATAGCATATTCTCATGAGTATGATCGGATGCGATGTTTATTTATATTGGTTTCAAAGACGCACTGTAATGACAACTAAAATCTACTGGCTTTGGTGAATGATGAATGAGATGATAGGAAGATGAGATGAAAGGTTATTTCATCATTTTATCAGGTGTTTTGGACAGGGCGAGGCAACAACACTATAGTATTCACTTCATAAATAGAGGAACACCAAGAAAAACCCCTGTCAGGATGATCAACCGTATTAGGAAATGAAACCTGGCCTCCTGAATGACGGTTCAGCGTGCTTGCCCCTGGTCCACCCGTCTCTGTCAGGATGGCTGACCATGGCGGGAATCGGGCTCAGGTCTCCTGCTAAGAATCAAGTGTGCCATAGAGACTGTCACTAGAGGCTATACAGTGTACTGGCACAGTGTCCAATGCTAAACTGAAGTTTCACAAGGAAACTTGACGCTAGTCAAACAAAGTAGATTATACAAACACATTATAATAATCTGCATATATTTGCCCTTCACATAGAAGCTGGGATTCATCATTCCCTAAAGCTCACTTGATTGTCATTCAGGAAACAAAGATTCTATTCTCGCGGTGGACGACCATTCTGACTGACTGAGAATTTTGTTAGTTTTCCTCAGTCGTCGAAAATATTATCAATGTATTCATTCACTCAATTTTTTTTTCTAAAACGGTTATTGTAGGGCCATTGAATGAGCTCAACGCCCTCTTCAGCCATAATAATAATAACAATAATCGCAATTCACAATAATTCAACAAAATTGTATAACATAGGCCTATAATTACGTATATAAAATATGAGATTGAATAATATGAAATAAATAAGTGAATATTTCCACTTGACTGTGGGTGTAGAGTGGTGTAATAAAAAGTAAATGAATATTCGAATTTAGGTAAAGTGAATATTCGGTTGGTTCATTGAGCCACGACCGTCTCCTCCATATCATTCTAACCAACTAGATAGGGTCATTCACTGAACAGATTAGCCCTATATATCCGGTTATAAAATATAATACAATAATCAGGGCCGTCATGAGGCCTAGGTCTACGAGGTCCGGACCTAGGGCGGCAAATCCTCTATACAGGGGCGGCACATTTTAAAGAGACGTGAGCTCCTCAAAAGTCCAATAATAAGTGTGAATATATTTTTAAAAACCGTATATTTTTATATATAGGGTATATATAGGGTTTTTATATATATTTTTATATATTCATTTTTGAGATATCAACCATAATGCATAGAGAGCGTTCCGTATTGCTACAGTTTTCTTCCAGTGTACAATATACTTTTTTGTAATATTTTTGTCACATTTCAATATCATTATTTCAATATATTATTCAATAAAGATCAAAGTTTATAAAATTATCCTTCTCACTGATAGGTCATAGTGATAGCTCAATAATACAAAATGTGCTTCTGAATAAAAACTTGGTGCTTGTCATATTTCTGAGATAGTGCTCTTTATGAGGGAAAGAGAGAGGGGGGGGGGTAAAAATGTCGGGCCTAGGGGTGCAAAATATCTTGATACGGCCCTGAAAAGTTTCTCATGTCACGTGTCAACACGTACTTAATTGGCTTGATATCGATTGGCCAAATAACAAAAACAATGTTCACGTGGTTGTATGCGATCCGGGTTGCGTATCTCAGGGGTAGCGTCACGGGTGGTTGGGTTGAATGCGTCACGGAAATCGATACCACACCACGTGGCCGGGGGGCGAGGTCTCCGTAGCTACGACGACATCGCAATAACCATCTTTTGAGAGGAATTTCAACATCTTAGAGCTGGCTCGGGAAAAATTGGGTTTTATTTATTTATTCATTCATATATTTCCATTACTTTTATATATATATTGGGTTTTAATGACGCACTATATAATGATAACAAAGATCTATTGGCGTCGAATGAATGATTGTTGGGATGATGAGATGAAGGTTTCTGAGGTATTGGGAAGGATAGTGGGCACGAAGCGGTCGTGGCTTATATTGTAATTTGCAGTCAATATACTTATAACATCTAAGGCTAAGCTTGAACATTGTTTCACAGGTTACATCATATTGATATAATAATTAAGAAATTCAAAATATTTTCATTTGAACAAAGATCTTTTGGGAGAAATTTCATCACCTTAGAACTGGCTCGGAGAAAATGAGGTTTTATTCATTCATTCATTTATTTATTTTTCCATTATTTTGCATTTGCAGTCAATACATACATTGGTGGAAAAGATCCTAAGACTAGATTACATGGAAAATATTGTTTATATAGAAGGGTTGACATCTTAATAATACTTGATAAACAAAAACTAATATGTTGAAATTATTATTATATATTTTTATTCGTTTTTTTCGCTCTTGCTGTACCAAAGTTTTGCATAATTTCAAATGTAATATTTCAAATACCAAAAATACATCATCATTTACATTATCCCAGTCTCTTCCCGTCCAATTTACAAAAGAAAAATTTCAGACATTTTTCTTGAAACTGTGAATTTTGACTTACTTACTATGACTCTTTCTAAATTCTGGTCATCACTTTTTTAAGATTAGAGATATCGCCGTCCGTTCAGTTTGTTCAATTGTGGTTATAAATGGACACGGGTTCGAGTACCGTTGTAGGCATGGGTCGATACGAAGACATCGCAATAACCGTCTTCTGGGAAGAATTTCAACATCCCCGTATAACCTAGCTGTTGGTGGGGTCGTTAAGCAAACAATAATTTCTACATCGTAGTACTGGCTCGGGGAAAATTATGTTTCTGGTCATCACTTTTTCAAGATTCGAGATATCGCCGGCGGGTTGCGAACTCGAGTACTGCTGTAGATGGGTTATGAATCACTTGTTTTAGTTCATTCGTTCATTTGTTCATTTGGTTCGGTTGTTTTTTCATTGTCACCCGCCTACTCGTATCGCATATAATCTAGCTCTATTAATTCAATTTCAATTTCAATTTATAAATCTTTTTATTCTTCATCTTATTTACAACAGGATAACAGGAAAACAATACAAACAGTAATAAGTGAACCAAATATATACATGTGGGTTAACATTGTAAAATCAAAAAAAGGAGAAAAGAAGAAGCCCGCGTAAGAACTAAATCTTGTGTGCGGGCATTAGTAGCAGAAGTTAATATTCATGTTGGCGAAACTATAATAAATAATTATGCAATCCTATTTCATTGTCCTTGATTTTTCAAGTGTAGATAATGAAAAAAAATACTAACACATACAATTATAAATACGTAGAAACCAACTCGAGAAGAATCAAAGAAAACAAACATAATATTAGTTGAATGAAATAGAATAATTCATGGATCAAGACATTGTAGTCATACGTGATGAATGTATAATGACGACCAGTAAGACCATTTACCATAAGAAAATTGATAGAAATATTTGAGGATTTATATGAGAATGACACATATCTTTTCGTTACTAATCGAAAGGAGTGCTCAAAAACGAAAACCATTACATTATTTTAGTGCATCTTTCTGATATATACAGTGGAAAAAATATACTCATTACCGTCTTACATGGGAGAAAAATAATATGGTGAAATGTTTTGCGGATTTGAAACACTTTATGTATTAGAACAAATTGTGTGTTCGTCTGTCATATATGAGAATTTTGACATATTTCGACTTTCAAAAATAATTTTTGAAAGTGATTTTGCCCTAAATGCAACTGAAGTTTAAACCATGAATTCAATTTGTATTTCTATTGAAGTAGTGAACTATGAGCAGTATTTTTGAAACTGGGGGGTTTCAGATTTTATATAGTTCCAAATAGTATATAAGCACAATGATCTGCTTTTCCAATTTAGTATTTCTGATTTTATATTGCACTGTTACTGTATACATTTCCGACCCGCAACTTTCACGTTTTAAATGCAGGCCCTATAAACAAAAATGGCGATTCTTCCATTTTAAGGAGATTTCGTCTTTTATTTTTTCTGAAATATTGAAATATATTATAAAGCATTCCCGCGCATTATTTTCAACGTGATTGCATGAAGAAGGGACTGTTCAAATACTGCTCCTTTAACTGAATGAAATAGAGAAGGAATATTTCAAAATAATATTGAAAATTAAACTAAAAAATCATCTATTCTCGTTAGCATTGCTGGCCATTATTCGTATTAATGAAACGATAAATAACTCACTAATAATCTTCAAACCTAATAAAGAAAACAATCCATCGAAACTCTTCACAATAGATATATTTCGAGTGTATTAATTTAAAATCTACCCCCATGAATAAATTATTCCTTAAACGTCATTTCGACCACAATGCGTGTCGAAATAATCTATTTTACGGCCGTCATTCTAATCTAATATTATTTTCATTTTTACGAGCGTATAAATAACACCGTAACACATCTCACAATGAAAGAGAAATAACACCGACTCTTTAATGAAATATACATTATTATATTATGTTATAATATGTGGTTTTCTTTTTCCCAAGTTGCATGTGCATGGTGCACGCCGCAATACCCCTCATCCCCCCCTTCCCCCCTTCGCCCCGCCTTGACGTACGTTTCGACAACCCCCTTTGGTCAGTGGTTTCACCGTTGGTGGTCTAAATTGTCTCTTCAAATGATACGAGAGAAGAAGTGCATAAACATTAAATCTACGCAGCATGCACGATCAAAAGACGAGCAATCCTCCTCGGCGTGCTGTTGGTCCTGTTATGATTTATAGGACTTGGGGGGTCGGTGTACACAATGAACCATCAAATTGTATTCAGTAATTTCCCCTGCAACTTATACCAATAGAGGGCCGAAAGAACTTGAACCGAGTTGAGTAAATAAATGGGGATGTCTGGGTAAGAGAGGATAAAAGGCTCTATCTCTTAGCTTCCAATGTTTTCTATATCTTGACTTTTAAATCTGGAAGGATGTTATTTTTTACTGCTAGCTTCCAGTATAGGCTTCTGTTATTTTTGTAAAATAATTTCTTCGATTTTTTATCCGTTTTAATATTATTCTATCCGGGAAGACTCACCGGAATCATGAAAAAATAATATTCAAGACTTACAACTCGAATTTGTCTATCATTCTATATATGTATAAAAAATGAACATTGCAATACAAAATAAAATTAGGGCTTTACTTTGTTTTGGTGGAGGTGCCGGTTTTTCCCTTGATTTGCCAGTATTAAACTCTCTTTATTACCTACTTGAGCTAGTTCAATACAGTAATTGGTGAACATTGATTTTATACATATCACAATAAGTACAGTTTGAATATAATCATACATTAACTAATCCTAAGTCTATTCATGTAGTGCATGATTAAGATATCTTAAATAATTACGTTTGAAATTTTTTTCAAATTCTTTCAAATTTTTTCGTAGTGCCAATTTACTGTCTATATCGAAATTCTTTACACATTGTATCATCAATATACTGTTTATAACTCAGCCTCTGAAGTCTGTATAGGCAAACAATAAATGTATTATTCATTCACTTGATTATTTACTTATTTATTAATTTATTTATTTATACATTTATTTATTTATCTACGCCGATTATACATTGTAACATGGAGACACGTCTTGAAAGTTCAAGTTGTATGATTCTCATGTGAAGCTATATTATTGAAAATATAAGTATAACATTCTAACCTTTAATACAAGTTACTATATAGTATCGACGAAAAATGAAGGCGTGAACCACCCGTGCGCTTGTGGTGTCGGATAGGAGAGACGGTCAATCGGAACCCTCATCTCTCGTGGATACAAGTTTACCCTGTGCCATCACATTTTAACATTGTGTTTGAATTTTAAATAATTGTCGGATATATTTTTGTTTTTTTGTTTTGTCTCTCCGACAAGTACCAGCATGCTCTTGAGTGAACTTTCATATAGTATTTTGTTCAGCTGATATAAAATTGAAGCATTATTCAATTGAGGTGTACTCAACATTTTTCAAAATTCGGGTCGATGAATGTTGTTCAAAATGACGTGAAATTTTATATATGTCGCATTCCATTTTATTTGATAACTGTATTTTAATATTTTTCATATCTCTTATAATTCACAGTTATACATCGAGGCAAAAACAAATCATAATTGATATAAGATTCATTACTCAGGACATTCAGTGTTCATGAACGCAAAGTTAGGTTTATTGGAACATTTTTAAAAATGAGTGAAAGAATTTATTGTTATTCACTCGGAAAATATGTTTCATTCAGATAATTTATCGAATACGTTTACTTCAGACTCAGCCGACGAACAGGCACGGACTCGAGTTTCGGCTGTATAGGAACGATATTTTTGTAAATGTCCTTTCATTTTCATCCATCATTATTCTCACTATAATTCTCATTATCTAAGAAACCATAATAAAATTGATCATTCATCTGACGCCAATAGATTTTGGTTATCATTGTTGTGCGTCATTAACCCAAAATGACAAAAACCTTCATTGTTTCATTAAATCAGTCACCAGCTCATTCGTAGGCTTACTCCTGTATCCGGTAGCTGATGGTAGAGTTTGTTGAAGCAACATTGAAAAATAAAGTATATCAACAAATTACAAACAATGTTCTCATGAGAATTCGTCTTTGAACAGATCGACACGATGGATTTGCTTTCGAAACATTTGCGGGCCACACATTGAGTTTTTCTCTTCCCTTAATTATACATCCACTTACTCCACTATTATGCGATGGTTGATTTGAATGTAAAAATATTCATAAAATATCAAGCATAATAATGCGCATGTAACAAATTTACATGTTCCTTTCTCGATATGTACCTTTCATTCTACAATACCCATTATGTGCTACACGAAAAGTTTTGAAAACGAATATGAAATATAGTAACTAAAAGTGGATTAATTTCGAGTCTTGATGCATGCATTTGTTGAAGACATGGGCCATGAAATTTGACAGTAACGTGAAGTAGAATAATTTGATGATTATTAACCAGCCATAAAAGGTGTTATAATTAAATCAACAAAAAATGAGTGTGTGTAAGGAATTTAAACGAGTATGACGTATGGGTTAGGAAGAAACATGCGTATAGAAGCAGTAATTTACATGGAAAAGCAGTACTATTTATAGAATACGATTAGACCATGGTGAGTTAGTATATGAATCTTATGAAATAGTGTTTCAGACTCACGGTATTGTAGGATAATGTAAGAATATAGAATACTGACTATTTTTCGTGATAATATGGACTGATTTAAAAAAATTAGGCTGTATATAAAATCAGATAACCAGTTCTTCAATTAATAATTCATCATATATTAGATGATGCGATTCGACTTTCCTCTTCTGTATCTTTATAAAAATCATTAAGCTTTCTTGTAACGATAGAAAAATCGCAGATAATATATACACACATATTATATAATAATAATTATCATTTCATTTTGAAACAAGAAACTCTCATATTTATTATCATAATTAAAACGCGTTGTTACTTGTTTGTGAATTGAAAAAACATCATTATATACTTCTATTCAGTAATTTATAACTCGAGAAAAGTTTTATTTCAATCCGGAGAATCTTTTATGATATTTCTTTTCCATGTAAAGAAATTAAAACAATATTAAAACATGAGCAATATGTGCTATATTTTTTTACAACTACATAATGAGTTATGAAATAATGCGGTGAAAAATGAAACATGATAACATTATATACTTGTGGGTAACCATGGTGATGGACCATCAGAAGACAATCATTACTTAGCATGTGCACGATGTTTGAAACAAACCTATTTCATCATAATATAAAGGAGGTGCTCCAACTCGGGTCTTGAAAATGAAATATTTCCGGGGTCAGTTTCCAAGTCCAGGGTACCGATTGCCTGTAGCGCAACTATAGCTTTCATATCAAACTATATGAAACAACAATACTCAACAATGCTATACATGGCTCATTAGAGTTATTATGTTAGCAGTTGCATCTTTATTTTTACGAAAATTATAGATTTTGTGAGTTGAACAATGCCACCGGTACTGTAGCCACTCTTATTCACATTTAGTTCACAAGGGAATCCGCTAAATCGTGACAGGCAATCGGGATCTTTGGCTCTGAACTGACCGCAAGAAACCACAAATGCCTTTCATGTTATCAGTATGGGAGTTGGAGCACCTTCTTTATATTATGATAAAATAGTTTGGTATCACTAAATACATCGTGGCATCTGCTTATTTCATAATTTCGAAAAATTATGGTCACAGACAGCGCAGTCCTGGTGTTGAAGATCATTAGTTTCAAATAATCAAAATGGGGTGGTAAGATCGCCCTTGTGGTGCCCCGTCCAAACGATCCTATCTTTCATCCTTAGCCTTAATTGGGGAACAATGATTTTGTATCAAGTTTCGATGTTATTAAAAAAACAAAAAAACAAAAATCTGCTTGTTGACCAGAGTCTCGTGAAGAGTAATTACTAATAATTTAATGTTTAGTATTTTTCATTTATGCCTGATTTTCAAAACTGATTCTCAGTGGCTCAAGCGATTGTTGGCGAATTCATAAACTTATTATCACCGTTAGTTACGCATGTTATTTCCATTCCTTAAAGGACATCACAACCCTGAAACTAGATTTTAATTAATAATGACGATAATTATCTCCAAAATTTTGGAGAAAACTAGAAATCATTATCTCAATTGCAGAAATTATAATTAATTTATGTTTCCTCTAGGAACTCTTGAGTCATGACGTAGGCATTACCGATTCTGTATAGAAACATAAACAGAATCTAGTATAATGTCTACGACACGACACAGAAAAAAAGGCAAAGTCCTAGAGAACAATATATTTTTTATTATTTCTGAAATTGAGGTGATAATTCCTAGTTTTCTCTAAAATTACGAAAATAAACATCGTCATTAATGATTAAAATCGAGTTTCAGGGTTGTGATGCTCTTTAATTAATATTCATCTTGCTAAGATTTCTTCAAACCGGCTCTGAAGGTAAATATTTCAGTACCGGTAATTAGTTAAGAGTCCATGTATGGAAGCCGATTTGGCGAAATATCAGTTTTTTTGGTGGTAACTTTTGAACGGTATGAGATATCGAAATTCTAATGGGCGAGAAACGTCGATAATTATAATAGCTTCCAGATGGTATAAGTCATAACTATTCAAGTCATGTCGCATAACTGACAAGCGTATACAGCTAAAATGAACACATTTTTTAGCTGTATAAGCTCGACAGTTATGCAACATGACTTGAATAGTTACAACTTATATCATCTTGAAGCTATTATAATTATCTGTCTTTCTCGTGTATTAGAATTTTGATATCTCATACCGTTCAAAAGTTATCATCAAAAAACTGATATTTCGCTAAATTGACTCCTGTGGACTCTTAACACAATGTGTATCTGAGCGCTGCGGTTTCAAATCAAGATGCTAATTGATGGACTTTTGAGTTGTATTTTCATTTTCTGATCTGAACCGGTTCATAGCATGCACCGCACTCAAACCGCACCCCTACACAAACACTAACGCCCCTTTATTGGTATTGCCTATCCGTTATACAGTAATTACTAACCATCATACCGAAGGAAATAACTAGGGGCTAGAAAAAGTTTTACTTGAAATTATAGAGATCTCCACTCTCTATATATATAGTAAAAAATGGTATATTAAAATTTCTGCACCTTTTCTATTCTTCAAACGATTCAGGCTATAAATATATAGGCCTGATGTATATGTCTTTAGAGCGGGCAGGCGGTCGAGATAAACTCAATCGTTCGCATAGTCAATCAAACGCCGAGTTCAGCTAGTTATTTTGATAAAAATTCTGTTTGAAGTTAAACTTGCTCAATTCTTGAGTAACATTTTTTGTTAATCAACATCGATCTTGACACAAAACCATTGTATCCCTAGAAAGGCGATGGGTGGAAGTTTAGGATCGTTTGAAAGGGGCACCACAAGGGCGATCTTCCACCTTGAAGAAATTGTTAGATATAACTTGAAATAGCTTATTCAACACAATTGTACACATTCAATAGTCGTTTTGAGAAAAAAAGTATTCAGTCTTCTTTCTGAATTCTCTTCCTTGATCTCATTTTCTTCTTTTGTTCCGAATCTTTCTTGCTTCTCCTACTTGAAAATTCACTTGTTTAGGGATCTTTGCTTCGTCGAATATGATCATTTTCTCTGATTCGTCTCAGTCTTATTTGAAAAAATTTCTTCTTTTCTTCGTCCATTACAAAATGAATCGAAAAACAAGTTGTTATACTTTGAAAACTACGGTCGTGAGGTATGGATGCCTGTAGCAGACGCCATGTGGCCTACTGGCCAACTGAAATGACCTCTTAAACAAACAATTCAAAGTTGCAGAGCCTAAAAATAGTGAATTGTTATTCTTTTTGCCTCTATAGTTCGAAATATTGATGAGATTCTCCAGTCCCATCACTATCAGTCCCTTCGATGCTGAGTGTGATACCGACCGGTAGATGAATTATGCAAACATTCTGTGTTTGACATATATATTTATATATTCTAATATTTAAATAGCATTGTTTGGATGTCAAAGTTGTCGTTAACAGACTGAGTACGTAAGTGCACACAATTAGCAGGCTGAATGCATATAGTCAGGGGTTGAAGAGGTGGAGTTTGGCGAGAGGGGGTATGTATACATATTATATATATATATATATATATATATATATATATATATATATATATATATATATATATATAATATATATATATATATATATATGTATATATATATATATATATATATATATATATATATATATATGTATATATATATATATATATATATATATATATATATATATATATATATATATATATATATATATATATATGTATATATATATATATATATATATATATATATATATATATATATATATATATACATATATATATATATATATATATATATATATATATATATATATATATATATATATATATATATATATAATATGGTTTACTTCTAGATATACCGATACCGGTAGTTGATTATATGTGGTGATGTGTTTATTGCATTCTGGTTCAATTTATTTCATTTATTATATTTTATTTGCATTCTGAGTTCTGATACATCTTGTACACATCTTGTAAGTAGCATCATCTTTCAAATCAACGAAATAGATTCTATATGAAAGTAATTACAAAATGAAACATCCATTTTCCCAAGATGATTGAAAAATTATGAATACACGTTAATCAATTATTGAAACAATTTCGTATCCTTTCTTTTAACGGCACGTCAATCGTTTTCAGTGACTGGAGAAGCGAACTGACCCGCGACGACCTATACACTTTAAATAGCACTTCAATAGCACTTCAATAGCATTGCGAGATAGTAGATTGGCATTGCCTTCAGGACAAGGTATAAATAATACAGCAGTACGTAGTACATTTCACCAAGGTTTTATTATTCAATGGTGTAGGTCATGGATATTTTCACCTCAGATGCAGTTACCTGTTGATTGTTACTAATACATTCCCGTAACGCTTGATTCAACACTGTAAGGATGTGTGAGAAAAAAAAATGATTCGATTTTTAATTTCAAGTTTCACGTTCTTACTTTCCGATTGTTTTTTTTTTCTATAGTTTTGAAAGTTATCTCTATTCAATATCTTCATTCTTGTGTTATAATGTTTACGTTATGAGTTATTGATTTAGAAATTGAAATTAATTACACGTTTTGATTTTTGATTTTTTTTTTTTTCGTTTCAGATAAATCCTGTTGAGAGGCCGGTGACCGTAATCGATGATAAATGTAAGCCGAAGAATTCAGAGACGCCTTCGATAACAGCTGGTCAAGCGAGTATCGATGAGGAAGCGACGTGTCGATCGCGATTTCCAGTCGACACCGACGAACCGCCACAAGAAATGTCCTGCAACCAGTCCGTCCGAAAGTCCAGTAAAGCGAAAAGAGTGAAAACATATTTGAAGAAATGTAAGGATGTGGCTCTCGGTAATAATCATTTAACATCAGACGAGTCAGTACCACAATCGGAAACTGTTCCTGAAAAAAAATCAAACTCGTCCGAAATAAATAAAACCGTCGACGAGAATCAAATGACGACTACCAAACGACAAAATCACAATAAAGAAGTATTGCCAAATACATGCTGGTACGTTGCCGAAACTTTTGAAACTTCTTCGACGCTAAACGAACAAGTACCAGTTGTTGAAAGGAATGCGTCCGATGACAGAACCGTTGAAAAACAAATCGATGTCGTAGATTCAGAACCGCCACGAGTAACTTTCGAAACTTGTAAAATGCGTAAAGGTCTGAATGTTCCTAAAAGTTTACGTCCAATTTCGAGGGATGCATTTCAAGAATTGAGAAACCCTAACGAATCGATGGATGATGTTTCGGGGTCACATCCTGGTGATGGTGATACCGCGTCACACGTTTCACAAGGCAATAATGCGAGTAAAGATGTCATCACGATTCCAATCAAAGAGGTGAGTGCAAACGTTTTATTGAACCTGATTTGATTTCTTGTTTTGTAGATATAATTACTATGTTATAAATGTCAGTTGGCATGTTCATGTGCAAGAAACATGGTCTATTACCAATGTCTGGCGATTTAATTACTGCAAATGAATATTTTAAATTGATCTCACGCGCTTAATCGATCGATTGTGAAACATTCAATGTAATTGTATTTTTTTTTCTGTATGTATTGTGTTATTGGGGATAATAAAGGAGTGGCTGAATCGATTGATGACATATAACATTACTTTGCTATATGACAATTACAATGGAAATATTATATAAATTATAGATGTGAGACGAGTGGTCGAGTGAGTAGCTCACTGAACCGTCATTCAGACCGGGGTTTGATTCCCGCCATGGTCGACTATCCTGAATGACAGGGATTTTTCGTGGTTTCCCTCTATCGTGCAGGTCAATACTGGGATGGTTCCTTAACGACAGACTACGGCTGACTCCTTCCCAATATCCAAAAACACTAATGAATTAAATAATTTTTCATCTCACCATCCCACCATCTTTTGATAATTCATCAACACCAAGGAATCGTAGTCATCGGTACAGTGCGTCGTTGAACCCAAAATAAATGAAGAATAAAAAATAACTAATTGAATCCCCGTAATATTTTATATTTCGTTCTTGAATTCGCTTAGAATTTTAGTTCGTGTTCAGTAGTCAATCGGGGAAACTTGAACAGCTTGAAACATTACTTCCAAGTTCAGCCATTCCAATTTGAAGTTTTGAAATTATATCCAATACAATAATGATTATATTAATTACATTCACAGTTTTGTGGAAAGAGATGTCAGATTTTTAAAAATGATATAACATTATATGAACAGATAGAATATCTGAACAAAATTATCCAACTTTTTTTCTCGTGTTGCGAACAAAAATTATTCAATTTTAAAATCAATTTTGATCGGCCAATCCAACAATCAATACATTTGTATTTTCCAGATCTAGTGGCTTACTCTGTATAATATATTCAACTAATTGGCTTTGATTATTATCACGAAATCATGCCTTGACCGATTGCCCATTCAGAAATGTGTTTCGAACTACAATATAGTATGAATTATCTCTGATAAATAGGTTAGAATAATAATAGAAGTAAGCACTTGACTCGAAAACTAGATCCATTTCATTAAATCAACTTATTTTTGATATACATTTATACATTTCTATACATTTCTATACACAAGTAATAGTATTTCGTTTTATCAGGTCATACCGACTTGCTACCGATAAAAAAAATGTATATTAAGTACTTTATTGATTCATCTATCGCGCCTTTACGCTTCTAATACCTCGCCATATTCTACGTGACGTAATTACTAACTGCGCGCGCGGCTGCGCACTGGTGTGCCAATAGAAATCAGTGAATTATTTCAGACGTGAACACATAAACATAACTGAAACAACTACTTGTTCAAGAAATAAGCTACATTTATCTTTCTTATCCTGATATTTAGTGACTCCTCTTATTGGAGAGACGAGTATATTTTTATCCAATTAAAACCGACTGAAAATCAGTCATTAATTCTGCACTGAACTCAATTGCTTGGCGCCCAGCGGCGTAAAGCTGTGCAAAAGCGTGCACTTCAATAGGCCTATAGGTATGACTATACTGCGAGTTGTCAGAATACTTTATTCAAAATATAATTTTAGAAAATATGAAACTATTCAAGTAATAAAGAGCTGGAAAAACCATGTGATGTGTGAATTGAAACAATTCAGTAATATCCTGAATTCTCTCTCTCTCTCTCTCTCTCTCTCTCTCTCTCTCTCTCTCTCTCTCTCTCTCTATATATATATATATATATATATATATATATATATATATATATATATATATATATATATATATATATATATATGCATATATATATATATATATATATATACATATATATATATATATATATATAAATATATATATATATATATATATATATATATATATATATATATATATATATATATATAAATATATATATATATATATATATATATATATATATATATATATATTTTGATTTTATATTCAATTATACCACATTTTCCACGGCATATAACACAACAAAATATTAAAATGAATTCCATTTTATCTTTTTGTTCGGTCACTTCATTCATTTACATCGGCGAATGCTGCATAGTTTATTTACATCAATTAGTTATACAATTACACACTGAAATAATACATGAAAATTATACTGTGAAATATTTCCGAAACGAAGTTTTTTATTTTTTCCTTTCCCCTGTCTCTAAAAAAAAAAAATATTTGTGGTTTTGTGACCTAATCTACTATGCAGGTAGATATATATATATATATATATATATATATATATATATATATATATATATATATATATATATATATATATTTATTTATAAATTAATTTCAAATTTAATATTTTAAAATAAAAATATATCACTTTCGTATATAGAAAATGAATGTCTCAATTGTGGTCGCTCGTTCAGGTTTTACGTATATAGAACGCATATTATATCAGAACAATTCCATCAATGACAAATTACTTCTTGTGCAATTCAGTCAACAATTACATATATATACACTGATAGGAAACATAGAACTGGACAGATAGTAATTTCAAATTGAAACAATTGATACAATATTAGAAATCATAAAATATCAGAAAAGAAGAACATTGAAATGAATCATTGAAATATTTAAAATTCTATGATCTTTTGAATTCAAACAATGGTAAATAGAACTGTTCATGATATCAAAATTCGAATGATTTGTATTTCAATCATTCCACAGTACTCAATATTTCTTCAAGTAGGTCTACCTATCAAAAATATGTTATAATTTGAGGCACATTCCTTTTAACTTTTCACATCATTTTACTTCTACTTTATCCAACAATTTGTCTCCCCGTTTTTTTATAATCCAATTTCGAACTATAATTGACAAATAACCCAATACCAAACGTGTCTTAATTGATGCAACTACTACGCCACTGTTCAGTAATGAACTCATAGCCTGCCTATTACATGGCTGATAGTTGATTATGTTATTTACCTACCTATTGTTTTGCATGGGAATCTCATAGTGCAGTCGTGCCACGGCTCTGTATCTCATATACATACTATGCAGGTTATAAAAATATTGATCGAGGTGAAAGTGCATATGCATGACCATCGTGAATAAAAACATTGCAAATCAGTGGTTAAAAGAGACGTTTTTTCAAAAGACTATATACGATAAAAGAGAGCATGCTGCTCACCAAACTCGACTGGCAAAATGAACTCTTCCGGGACAGTTTTTTTTTTTTAATAGCATATCTTTTGTTTTTAACTCGTCACGGTGTATTTTCCATGGGTGATAATCTATACCATTGATATTATAAATCAGGTGAAATGTCGAACAAAGATGGCGGTAGACCGGTATTAATATATTTTGCGGTGAGGTGGAGTCTTTTATCATTTCACGACGTCTACGAAGGGGTGGTGTCATGGGAACTTGGCCGCATGTACATAATTATCGTTTGTTTTATTAAAATCGTACAATATCGTGAATCGACTCTAGACCTATTAAGCCTGTATTTGTTAATATTATTGG
Organism: Brachyptera risi; assembly: GCA_964007535.1. Classification (NCBI taxonomy): domain Eukaryota; kingdom Metazoa; phylum Arthropoda; class Insecta; order Plecoptera; family Taeniopterygidae; genus Brachyptera; species Brachyptera risi. The sequence continues at coordinate 24,317,728 of OZ023334.1, read as the reverse complement.
TTTACAATACAATACATATTATATATTTATGAATTATGATAGTATCTTTAGTTCACGTATATGGAGCAATTCCAGCCATATACGTCTTTCCGGTCACATTTGTATACATAATTTCATCAATTTCTTTCAATTTCGGAAAATGATTTGTCATTTTTTTTGTATTTATCTATTTTCATCTTTTTATTATTATACTATAACCTTACATTGTGCATTGTGATTAAAGGTTGTAATTTTTTCAGAATAATTTTAATTTTTTAGATTTTAATGTTTCAGATTATTTTATCAAGTAGGCTATGTTTGTTTTTTCCTTTGATTTCATGATAGTAATCATTACCACCTGTTCTAAAAACAATCTGTAATGAGTAAGTTAAATACAAATACAAATTAACTAATTCATTTTTTCTATCCGGGAGCCATGCTTGATCAACTTTTTGATAGAAAATATGCCATATGCATGCACTACGATATTTATTGAAACGATTTTGAAGTCGCATCACATTGCCCCTCATGAGCAATTACTGAACTATTTCGGAACGATGTCACATCATTAAATTTTGAGTCATTCAAATATGTGAGGACCACAGGTATACTTTCATTCAATGTAGTCTTTATTTGCTCTAATGATGGCTTCAAGTGATTGAAATTTCAGCACTTTACGTAAAGCCGCGTGGCCGAGTGGTTAACACACTGAACCGTCATTCGCGGGAGACCGGGGTTCGATTCCCACCATGGTCGATCATCCTGACAGGGTTTTTTCGTGGTTTCCCTGTCGTTCAGGTCAATACTGGGATGGTTCCTTATCAACAGGCCACGATCAACTCCTTCCCACCATCCAAAACACCTAATAAAATAACCTCTCATCTCATCATCCCATCATCTCATTCATCATCCGCCGACGCCAATAGATCGTAGCCATCAGTATAGTGCGTCGTTAAAACCCAATATAAAAAAAACGTACAGCACGAATTTAATTGATGAGTGATTTATGTATTGAGAATATATTTGTTCGAAAATGAAAAGACACAGAGGCCGAATTCACAAAAGGTCGTGACTTGATCCGGCTCAAAGTTACGACAATTTCTAGAGATAATATACCTTATTCGTATTCATTATTTCAATTTTTAATTTTAATTTTTAATTGAATCTATCATTATTATCAATCTATTATTATTATCTTTGAAACAGTATCAAAGTTGATCGCTAATATTAGTAATATCTTTGTAGCAACTTTGATCGGGATCAGAGTTGATCCCGATCAAAGCTATGACCTTTTGTGAATTCGGCCCCTAATGTATTTTCCAATATAGGCCTAGTCTTGATCAAGTTTACTGCTTAGTTTTTCCACTAAGCATACATATAGATGTATAGTAATTCTGTACATTCACTGTGGGCTTATACCCTGAAATATGTTGTAAATAAACAGTGAGTTAGTAGATATTGCGCCAATTTGTATGCCAGAAAGAATTAAAAATGCACATTGTTCGATTTTTATGCCAATCAAAATGTCTGATTTATTCATTTTCATATATCTCTCATATAACCAGATTACACGGGACAAAGGGTGCATTTTTTTCCAACTTCTATAAAACAGAATTCTCCGAACTCATGATTCTGTCATCTTAGCTTTCTTCTACTATTTATATCCTCTATACTCTTCTTTATTTCCTGTTCTCTCTATACTTCAAGTTCTCTCCAACGCTCATCTTCCCTCTACCTACCCTTTTCCGTTTCTCCCCACTTTTTACCTCGCTCATCTACACTCCTGACTTGACTCCCCCCTCAGCCAACTATCTCCTGGCTGACTATACCTACTTATATCAGTGATCTATGTTCATTACGTCAGATCTGAACGAGCATAAGCAATTCAATCACAAAAATAGAACAAAACTTCAATTAAAAAAAAAGAACAATGTATAATACAAATAGTATATATTTTATTATGTCTGCGCGCCAGAGATTTCATTTCAACACAATCATGCACGTTTCGGTTCTATGACAATATAATGGTCAAATCCGACACGATTCGTTATATATCATGTTACCATGGTTTCACGAGGGGGAGTCTTTTTAATTACCTATTACCAATTACTTGTCACAAAACTCAAATAGACAAAGTGGGGGGGATGACTTTTGAATGATTTAAGGTGGAAGATCTTTATCATTTAATAATTAAAGGAGAAAGTAAAGTGTATGATAATATTCAGAAGAAACTAACACAGTAGTGTACACAGACACACACACATATGGTCTGTGTGTATGTACATAATAGCAATAATAGTGACACGAGTTTGTAGAATAGTGTCTGTTTTTATTAGTTTCGAAGTTTCACATGATCGCGTAGTAATACTTCCTGTACATAATAGACAGATACAAGTAAGCAATTCATTCAATTGCATTTCACATAACCGATTACCTATTCCCGCTCGTGATGATCGAAAATAATATAGGACCATGCATTTATAATTATTCAGGAAGACAACAGATTTGTCTCGAGTTTTATCATTATGTCTACGTGAGGGCGTTACCATTTGCAATTGCAGTTTTCTATACAATATAATACATGCTTTCATTCTTTACAATCTGCCCTGTGTATAGCGCTGTTGCAAAGTTACAATTTGTATAGATTTTAATTGGTGCTAATTGCTAATACACCGTTTAGGCAATTATCAAGATGAATTCATAATTTTACTGTCCATATAAGGTTAGCTTGTGGAATAGATTCACAAGAAATTAGACGAAGTATTTTATCTATATCACTTTCACGTATTTGCGTCAAATTACATCTTCGCTCACGAATATCACTTTTACTTGACCACTTTGATCTATGGAACCATTTATATTACTCCTTTATATAGTGACAGAAAAAATAATATATATAGCGATATGTAAAAATTGATAGGTGGGCAGTGGAAAGAAAGAGTAGACGCAGACGGGGGGATAAGTGTCAATCAGGTAGATAAATAGGCCTAGGTGTCTGAAACACCTTCGCTTATCGGTGAACACAGTTGAAGGTCTCAAGATATATCTGGGGAGATATATCATGTATATTAAGATATTATAGACAGCCTGTCTGTATTTGTGTAAGGATAATACAGCAACTTGTCAAATGTAATTTTCACGTGAGATTGCATGTGATTATCCCACATGCTGAGTTGCATACAGCTCTCTAAATGCATGACATACGTAGAGTGTATTATATTGACATTTTATTCTGTATTATTTTGTTCTGTAATATTTTCGTGATATTTCTATGATAGGCATAACATGATGTTGATATATTTATCATTAGAACATACATGAAGAATATTCTGAACATAAAAAAAGTGTTCTTTGAAAAAACTACTTTTAATTATCTTACAATTTTCCATCAGTTATTTATTGTTTCAATGTTTTTTTTTGTTAATCAAAACATGATACCTTTTACTTCATGAATTTCAACTTAAAAATGTGTTTGGTTATTTTCAAGCATGCCATTTGTTAGGTTACTTAGGTATATGCTTTAAAAAGTTGAATTAAAACACTTTCCAATTCAGAATTTTCGTGTTTGAATCTAATTTAAATTTTATCGAACTTATCTTCTCTTTATCCATATTTATCCGTATTTCTCTCAAGTGATCAGTTCGAAATGCTGCAGTATTCTGTTAGCTTACACAATTCTTACACTCAGCCAACTAGGGTAGATATAAATTCTGTAGATACATTTTTTGTTATTAATGTATAACGAGATCAACACGGTCAAAATTAACATTCATATGTTACTATTATGAATAAGACAATTATGTGCAACGACGCCCCTATTTATCACATGGCTCACATTCCATCGCACTGATTCAATGGTAGAGCTAGTTGTTGGATCACTATCGTCTAGGATACCACACTTTTCGCAATAATGTATAATCTTTTGAAACAATGGACATTTTTTCCCCGGGTCAAATTCAGTCATGGTACTGACTCGTCTAGATGTTAACATGGAGTAGACCTATATTATTCTTACGGTATTTATTTATGTTTTCGTGAATTTAGTATGAAATAATGACATATACGAATTGTGTAATATTTTACTCAGAGAGATTTATTTTGGTGAAAAACACGAGTTTTGAAACCGTATTTAAGAAATAACAGTTGATGAATAATTCAGTGATAATATAAAATGAAACAATTGATGTGTGAACGACCTGTGACGATTTTGTGGGCATAGGTTTGAGTACCTCCTTACCCCTCACTCGCCACTTATTATTTGTATTTCTCATTTGTCATTTTTCATTTAGTCCGTGTATATAGCGTATAGCATAATAATCATTGGAAATAAATTTGATATCTTTATTTCTCTATGACAGATTTTGCTTTCAGGGTATTTATTTTATATTTTTCAGTTTGTTAGCTGCTATTTTTCCGTTAAAGTCAAACTATAGTAGGGCCCACTCACATTTTAGGAAATAGTCAACAAAAAATATAGGCCAGCTTGGAGATATTTTGTTGCACATCAGTTTCAATCAATCTCTAATATACGAGATCATTATGTAATTGAACTTTTTTTTTTAAATTTCATTTGAAAATCATTCGAGTCGAGCTTACTCATAACTTGATTCATCATCGTAAATATTTCTGGAACCATGACGTAATTTTTATTATTTTTCGATTTCAAAATTCACAATTTACCTCGCTCAAGAGGTAAATTTTACAAAACTTGGGATATAGACCTACGCGTCTACCAAAATTCTCCTCCAAATTCCACATTTATCTCGTAAAATGTCATATTTCTCACGATTGCCGTCGAGGTAATGCCATAGTCCACCTTCAAATAGTGTTTCTGTATGATATGACTTCAAATCACAGTTCAATTTGAACAAACATGTGCCAAATAATTATGTATTATACTTGAGACAGAATTAAAAAGACATGTCAATTCAAACTTGAATGCAACTCAATTCTAGCAAGTCGAGAAGAGAAAGTGTTTTGTATTGTGAAGGATGACACTTCAATTCAAACTTCAAGTGCATCATTCATATACCCACGGTTTATAACCTTTACGTAATAGGCCACCTGTTGTTTGTCAATGTGCTTGACGGTATTTCATATCGTACGTATAGGTATACGAAGCTTGAACACTTGCATACACTAAAGAAGAAGGTCTTTTACCAATTAAATAGTTGAAAAATGTGTGGTAAATACTTAACTTCAATGCAAAGTAGAGGACTTGAGGCTTTTGAAAGATGCAGTTGCGTTTTAGCGCGAGCCTCTTCATGAAAAAATTATGATATACTCAAAATAACGCATTATTTTAGTGTTGTTTGTGTTTGTTATGTTGGTAGATGACCCTCTTCTTTCGTAGTCATAAGTTTACAAGTGTACCCATGTAAATATTTTTTAAGGACGATCTTTTTGAAAAGTTGGTACCATTACAAACAATGAATGGAAATTTCAAACGAACAATTAAGCCATTATGTTTCCTTTATATTCTTTGATGCAGGATTGAAGCCGCAAACGGTAAATAGCCAATGGAAATTCTACCCTGAAATGATGTAATGCTGAACTTGTACTCTATAATCCTATGAAATTTATGACAGTAGTTCAGCCCGTAATAAAAGTACAGAGAAAATTATCTTCGCGTCAGTCTATCTTTTAACTGTATCCACCCTGACACATCAAGGCAAATCGTGTAATGCAATACGTGAGTTATAGAGGTTCTAGTTCACATATTCTTTGTCGGATTTAAGTCCACCGCCTTTTGTTGGGACGGATATTTCGTATAATATTATATTATATGCAGGCGCCTAAAGGGTGAAATAATACCATAATACACAATACAATAGACAGTACTTTGGTCGTTGTGTAGGGGTTATAATACTCATCCGAAGGGTGGGGGAGAATATTGGTTGTAATTATGGATACTTGTTCTGAGTACCGGAAGTGAGCCCCGCACAGGATGTGTCGGTAAGATCAGCTCAAAACTGTGATGGTCTCTAGATTTGTCATTGTAATAGAAAAATAAAGTACATGCATTTTGTTGTGGTGATAGATGAGGCTGTTATACAGGAGTATTTGATCATTATCGACAATTATATAAATTACATATTATTCTTATCGATCTGGGTGATGAAATTGAAATTTTTGTTTTTACCAAAGTCTTTCTACCGAATGAAACATCAGCTTATACTGTGAAGAGCGCCCGCCATCGATTACTGCCTGCAAGTACGATTATATCAACCATGCACATTATGGCGGGATTTCAACCATTTTGGATGATGCAATGAACAATGTGGTCATGGTCTGTTCTTCGGCACCTTCACTTTCTCGACTGAGGGAAACCACCCACGGGATTATTTCACCTTCTTGACCAGCTAGTGATGCTGGCTGAAACTCTTCATATCAAAACTTTTCGAAATTTTTCATAATTTTGTTTACATTTTCGTAATATATTAAATGTACACATTTTAACATAATTTCAATGATTATGAGCTACTATACGTAACAGTTGTTGTAATATACGATTTAATACTCAATATAGAGTAAAGTACGGTTGCGGTCACATAAAGTGGTCGATCAAACTACATTGAAATACATCTTGAAGAAAATATACTGATATTGTACGCACTAAAACTAAAATACAAAGTGCGTACATGCAACACGCATATAGTCTCGAGAACAAATATCGGTTAAATCTGCGTAAACGATAAATTTCAATCGAATTAAAATTTAGATTTCAAAAATAAACCATTTTATGTGACCGCAAGTGTACGCGATTCACTTTCCATTCTTATCTCAGCAAACTGCCCACAAAGAAACAGGTCCTGAGAAACATAACCCCACAGTCACTTGACACATTGCTGGCACAATATTAGTCTGGTACACATTGTGTTGTAATAATACCCACAAATAACCCACACTAATCTGTGAACAGCTTCACATAAATTTGTGAGCGTGAAAATGAATAAAAACATATGCCTCAGTGATGGCAAACACAAACAAGTAACATCGATTGATTCCAGTTTTCCGCAAATCGTTCGAAATTCAAAATTATAAATTTCCCACATTTAATCATCACTATGAGCAACCAGTAAGAGGAAATATAATCCTAGCCTCATCGTCACTATCCTTCATCACTGTCAAATTCAAAATCCTCGCTTTTCAAATATTCTCTGAACTGTGGATCGATTTCTCGTTTATATGTATAGCGTTTTATCATTTACAAATTGGTCACTGAGCGGGCTATAGAATGCTCCCAAGAGACTACGCCTACGCCTAGCTGTCTATACCCAGGATGCTTTACACACCTACCAGCATTATTATTCTAATATTACACCGCGCTATCTTACTCTATAATAATCACTTTATCATCGTAGCCATTATGAAATCATGAAGTGTATGATGTAATATTATATTACAAACTAACAGTAGCTGCATGGGCATAAAATGGGAGGGTTTGTTATGCACTCGGAAGGTTATTAATTATCCAAGCTGTGGGTGGATTTGCATGAACTATTGTACTGTCAGTGATTACACGATGATCATAACGAGAGGTAAAGCATAAGTTTCAACGTTTATGAGTACTACGTTAAATAGATAAAATAAAACAAGGCTAAGAAAAAGTGAGATCATTTTGTTTCACCTTGGTGACATATAACTGTTTGTAATGTAATGGTGTAACTACGGTCGCTACGTGAGTAATCTGTGGGGTTTATGTAACTCTAACTGTACCGTGTATATAGTAAGACGTGAAGTACAGCTTAGTGTGAAGAAATAGAAAGATATCACTGATGCATTTGTTCTATATATATGTCACGTATAGTTTAAAAGCGGATGTTAGTTGATTTAGCGAAATATAAGTTTTTTATTTTTGTATCTATATTGCGTTTAACTATGCATTCTACTTGATGACTATGATCTATTGGCGTCGGTTAGTGATGTAGTACGTGATGATGGGATGATGAGATGAAAGATTATTTCATTAGATGTTTTTGGATAGTGAGAAGGAGTTGTGGCTTGGTTTTTATGGAACTATCCCAGTATTGACCTGAATGATTGAGGGAAACCACAAAAAAACTGACAGGATGGTCGACCATGGCAGGAATCGAACCCCAGTCTCCTGAATGACGGTTCAGTGTATCACTTGCCCACTCGTCTCGGTATGAGTTTTTTTGGTGAGGTATGAATATTAAAATACAAAAATATTCAATCTTCAAAATTGTTTGGGTAAAATTCTTCTCAACTTGTATCGTATATATTTTTCACAGGTTTACATCTAAAAAAAAAAAATGTCTTCAGCTGTATATCTTTTAAAATATTAGGACGAAAGATTGTAACATATAACATGTTGAAGGTATATCTCTATACTCTATAATCTATATTCTCTATTGACATTTCGATATTATTATATCTTATATTTTGATCTTATATGTCCAAAGTTTTCACCCAAGAACCGATTTGCAGTTTCTCCAAATATCTCCATATATACACTATATATAGATATATAATATGATCTCTATAAGATCTCCATACATATACTTATTAGAATCTGACAATTTGAAGGTATCGTGCACTTCAAACACAACAAAATAGTGAATAGGGAAAACATGTTTTTGTTCACAGTATTTCATATGAATGTGACATACTTTTGTTTGGTGGAATGGCCGAGTGTAAGTTGAGTGTGTGTTAACGACATGGAGATAATACGAAACTCGGCTCTAGGGAAAATAAGAAAATATATGTTTCTTACTAGCAGCAGAGAAAAATGCAACTTTTCTTCTTGTCTCGTTGTAAGATGAAAGAAGTCCCATAAAACAAGTACGTTCTTCGGTTACGAGCTCCCAACGACTGAGTAAATCAAGAATTATCAACATCAATTAATTTTTAATATGTACTGAAGGCAGAAATAAGCATTCATAACATTCTTAACTACGTTCGACTTCAAAGCTTGTCTCGGAAGCATTTTATTTTATTCTGCTCAACTACTCTATCAACAGCCAAGTTATATGGGGGTACGAATAAGTGGGTAATAATAAAACGATGAAGTGGTGCAAAGTGAAAGGGCTTTTATAATGCCTGTTTTTTACAATGGCGTTTTACAATGCTTACAGCGGGATTCGAATCCACGCCCGTCGGGCTGCACATTTTAAAGCTAGTTCCTCAACTGTCTATACAGGCAATCAAGTTCACTTGAAAAAAAAAACAGTTATTGTAGTGTATAAGATTTTTACTTCTTCCAGATATGTAAAAAAAAATTAATCAGATTATTCGAATAATAAAGTATTTTCAATCTCTGTAAGGACTACCTTCAAAAACCATATGTGAATGTGGTTGTAAGCCACTATACCCGAGCAATTAGTAGACCTACTAGTGCACATATTCTAGATATTACTAACAATACCACGACTAGGGACCATAATAATTGTATCAACTTGAATACCTCATCATTTTATATTCCCAATAAATACTATAGTTTATATACTATTTTGTTATAACTATCTCAAAATTTTAGCCATTTACAAATGTATTTATTTATTTAATATTTGTCCAAATTGAACACACATATATACATGTCGTACAACAGTGGTTAAAATGTGCGTCATATGGACCTTCACGATGATCAAAACAAGAACACACATAATTAAAATGAATATAAAAATTATTATATATATGTCTACATTAATAAAATTTGATATTGGTGAGGATACAAAACAAAACAATAGTACACATCAATATATTATATACACAATTCGATCCTGCTCTTACTGATAAAATTTACACACTTCAAAATGATCTTCAATTGAGTGGAATGATTTTTCGACTGGAACTTGCTTAAGGGATATTTTAAATTTATTTTCAGCATTGATTGATTTACTCCTTGGTAAAGCATTGTGAAGTAGTATACCAATGCACTTCTTGCATTCTATATTTTTTTGCAAAATTTTGCTTGAAAAGATTAGTCCTATGAGAAATTCCACGTAATTCATTTTTGTTTCTAGTGTTGTGACAGTTGACATCTGAGTTCATTTTGAAAGATAATACATTAATTTGTATATTGATAATCAGTTGATATATAAATATATATATATATATATATATATATATATATATATATATATATATATATATATATATATATATATATATATATATATAAACATGATAATGTCATGACGCCAAGTACTTTAAAGAGATTTCGACAGGAATAACCTTTCCATTTTTCAAATATAATTCTGATAACATTTTTTTGTATTCTGAATAAGAGTCTTATATTGTCTCGATATCGATATGCAATGAGAAACAAGAACGATAAAATCTACCTCTTAGATTCTTGTATACGCATAGAAAAAAAAATTGAAGGATTTTATTTCTGAGTGTACAACAGAATTCATATACCACCATCTATATTTAGTTACTCTACATGCAAAGCGTAGCTCCAGATGTACTAGCCTTAGAGCATGTGCCCACACATGCAGATTAGAGTTCGACATTATCATTGAATATACCGCCTGGTTTATATCTGAAATACTTGGATCAGTTTTCAGAACGGATTTAATTCACTCATCTGCCTTGAAACTAGGAAGCTTGAAGCAGTTCAGTGTTTGTTCATTCAGCGTCTGGGTCAATTGACCGCATTATTAAAGAAGTGTTTATATTGGTTCCCGAAATAAAAACACTAGAATGTATAAAATAGCTCGTGAGACACATTGAAAAACAGCACGTTTTGAGACGGTATAATGGGGAAATATGATGTCACTTTGATCAAACGCAGTTACAAAAAGTGAAATTCGGACAATTTGACAACTTTAAAAGTGGAGAATTCTCTTGGATTTATTTTTGAACTGTGACTGAGATTTATTTTAGTCTCGTAAAAATATATATAGCCTGAAATACTTCTTACCTTTAGAAATTGTGAAAACTTTTTTTCACTCAAGGATTTCAACATTTTCCAAACAACAATGTTCATTCAGAGTAAACATGAAAATTCATTTCGGTGATATGTAAATCAAAAACTAATTCACCAAATAAATTGAAACTCAGGCAGATGATCTATTAATAGTGAAACTGAAAGTTGTGAAAATTTTCAATAGATTCTATTCAGTGTTCACTCATTCGTGCAGATACTAGCAAATGATAATCAATGACACCCTCGTGGCTCATTCAGCTAAGGCACCGTTTCAGAAAATAAAGTCAAGTTGGGCTATAGGTTTGAATCCCTAATCATAATAAATTGATTTCTGTAAATGTCCATCCACCTTCAATTATTTATGATTTTAGTATCACCCGCTCATTCGTACCCCCATACAACCTAGCTGTTGGTGGGGTGGTTGAGCTCCATTTAAAAATAGTTACCAATTTTAATTGCCATGAGTGTACTCTCGAAGACCTACAATAAATATAAATATGAACAGATTCATAGTTATTTATACTCACTACACTTTTGTATTTCAAACACAAAAACCGAACTGTACATACACAGTGCATCCTGACTATAAAAACGCCCTTCAATTAATTTGTAGCCCTCTTTTAGTGTATTGATGGGTTAGTGGGGTGACAGACTCGTCGCCGAACTCACTTGAATGGGAGTATTGAAAACTAGGCGTTGCTAAATGGAGTACATGTCGAACTAAAGTGATATGTTATAATGTATAGCTGGGGTGGAAGCGCACCAATAGTTCTCAACTTTATGTCGGTGGCAATTTTTTAGAGTGTTGGTAGGGTTTTAATTCTCTTATCATAATAATCATAATAAACATGTGTGACTGCGTGTAAGTTCTTTGTAGGTATTGAAGGCGTAGCATTAATGTATTTTCATTAATTAATAAGAATTCATCAAATGCAATGTTCAAAAAGCAAAAACAAGAACAAAATATTTCGTCAAACAATATTTTTTGAAACGTTTCATGCTATAGGGGCCTGTCTAGAATACATATTTTAAACAAATTGTATGCATTTTTATTAATATTTTATTCACTTCCTTTATTCGAAAAGATTTCCTCAATGATCATACCAGAAGTGTGAATTTATTTCTTTATTATATAGGTGAATTTATTTTTATACTTGTTCTTATTCTGTTACTTGACTTGGTAGTTGCTAGGTATTTATAAAAAGTAGCATCTTTACCATTTATTTTAATGTATGTATATTTTCTTGTTTGTTTGTTGTGTATGGTACATTACCTTTTATTTTACCCTTGACTGTCCATATGATCAACTCAAAAATGTTCCATTTTGAATTGTAATCCACTTGGACGAAAATGAAGATAAATAAATAAATAAAATGAAGTTTTTCAGAAAATTATTCCATTTTCACATATTTCAAAAAGTATCATTACAATCAATATAAAGTATGATTACATTTTTGTGATTCAATTTCCATGGAATGAACTTTGATTTAAATTCTTTATCCTGTATGCAGTATAAATTATCCATAAATATATTGAATAGTGTAAGTACATTGTAAAGGAAATTTATAAACGTTGCGAACATGAATAAAGATTCATCGAAGCGTTTTCAAATCTAACAACTGTCCAATCAAGTGGAACAGACACATTTCAGCTCTACCAAAAAGATCCAACCAATTAGACTCTTCTGTTGATTCCCTACGGCACGTGCGTGTTGTGTGTATATAGATTCACAAAAATTTATCACAAAATTAGACTTCCCATTATCAGTTAACTTTCAATACAGATACTGTAACGTATGTCGTTACGGTCGAAAAGACTACCACAATAAGGTCGAAGAGGAACTATAGTATTGAACATTTAATACCATATATTGTTCGCTAAAAGCTGATATATATGAGAACCGGAACGCCATTTAGGAAGTAGACCAGCGTTGGTGCTGGGAGCAAAGGATCAATTGATCACTTGGATTGATAGATGAAGAAAATCATATGATTAATGTCCTTTTGTATTCGCGATTTATTCCGCTGGTGAGTAAGACGATTGGGTTAATCGTAATTTGCATTCGGTCAATTATAGATTGATATATATCTGTACAAGGAATGCTTTGCAAGTGCAACGTGTTAAGACTAGTATACTGCAGCACTTGTCATGGGATATTTTCAAATTTAATAGTCTATATTTTATAGCTTAGTTTAGAAAGCTGTATACATAAGATTGAATTGGGGTGGTAAGATCGTCCTTGTTTGGTGACTCATCATTGAAAGCCTTGATTATAGGGATCAATGATTTTGTGTGGTTTTCGATGTTGATACAAAAAGAGATTTATTTGAATTTACTTTTTTCTTTGGTTGATGATTTTTTATATACTCGATTGTATTTGTTCAAGTGCGATTTTTAAAATATTAACTATACTGATATCAATTTTTTTATAGTTATAGGCTCACGCAGGTTTTAGAAGTAGAAAGACTATTCTATCCAGGTCGCTCTTTATCACCATCATTGTTGAAAACAATGCCTTTCAGTTTCTGACATTGTTGTGAAATTTGGGCGTATTTGACAATCAAAGTAACAACTTAATGCACTCCCAAATGCAATGTGCCCGACGAAACGTTACAAAAAAAAAAAATGCCAATAATGTAGCATTTTTAATAATAAATAAAAAACGTGCAAGCGCTTTATTTTGTGACTTTTCATAAATCTTACTGGGCACCACTATCAGCGTACCTATAGAACATTTTAAGAAACTTAATTAATAGTCATGTTGGTGTTAAGGAGTTAACATTTTTTATTGAATAAATTGGTCTGAAATGAACAAAAATTATGCTTCGACAACCCCACTAACTGCCAGGTTATTTGAGGGTAGGAATAAGCGAATCATAGGGGATGAATGTTGTTTCAAAAAACTCGTGCCTTATGCAGAACTCGAAATCTTCTCGTGGATTGACCAGCTTCAACGCAAAGCGTTATTAAGTGACCGAATCAGACTACGGTGGCTATAATTTTTTGTGTTTTTCCTAGTTTACCGAATAATTCATTCGTGTTTTTTACAGTTTTCCAAATAATTTATTCATGTTTTTCAAGTTTTGCTAGTAATTTACTCGTCTTTTCCTACTTTTTAAGAAAAATCTTCGTTCGCGCTGTTGCAAAACCGTAAAACTGTTGCTTTTCGAAGGATTCGTTTTACTTCTAGCCCCTACACGATGTCGTGTGGTTTATATTGTCCCGACTGGCTCTGATCTTTTAATAGATAGGCGTTGAAGAATGACAGAATCACCAAACCAGGGTGGCATTCACACCCTTGGCGGGTGGGCGGGAATATCTCATGAGACGTGAACACAGGACACAAGAGATAACACCTATTTTATTATAGAAAGATGCATTTTTATTGCTCCAACATGAAGCTGAAAGATGGACCAATCTTTGAAAATATCGACATTCGATTTTCTACAGACATTTACGCTAATAAGCTCTCCCTTTGCTCGTTAAGAGTCCACGGGAGTCGCCAGATTGCAGTGTCAAGTCTGCAGTCTACTCATACCTTCCAAACCACTCGCTCGATATACACCAAATTTGCAAGGGTAGTGGATGATGGATGAAACTATGTTCCTCGCTTACCACTTTTTTTAACCATCATTTTCACCACCCCAAACTCGCCCAAACTTGAGAAAGAATTGCTGGCATGATTTTTCTTCTATGAAAAATCTAATACGCGAGAAACATATGGAACAGTCCTTTGTGAAGAATCACTGAAAGTTTCATATTATCATGTTTTCTGGTTTACTCGTGAGAAGAAGATACCAACGCATGTTTTTGCCGTTTTTACGCTCAATTTGAAAAATGGAGTCAGATTTGAGATTGGGCGTGGGTTCAAGTCCCGCATGAAGCTTGAGTTTTTGTTAACCTTTTTTTCACCCATCATCTATATTCATCGTTTCACTATCACCCAGATGGCGTCGTTAACGAACATATGTAGCAAAATATGGAGGCGAAAGAAAACAAATGCTGTGTGGAGTCACTCAAATTACGTCACGCTTTGGGAGTGGTTACCTTCTGTTGTTTAGGTCGATACTGGGCCTGATACTGGGGTCGATACTGGTTGTTTAGCCCTCCACAACAGCCACGACCAGTTCCTTCCTGTACTATCCAGAAACACCTGATGAATTAACTTTGCATGCCATCTTCACATCATCTCATTCATCATTCACCGAAGCCATAAGATCTTCAGCAATAGATCTTGGTCATCAGTGTGGTGTTTCGTTGAACTCAATATGAATCAATTAATTAATTTACGTCATAATTATAATTAATCTGAAGCATATTTGAACGCCAATATTTTCTAATATAGAATACACGTGCATGGAGTGTTTGTAATTATGTATACGTTGCTAATCACGATACATCAAAATGCATCATGAAGAAAATATAATAATATTATAGCATTAAAAATAGAGGAAAAAGCGCATACGTATAAAGCCCACTCCTTGCATAGTCTCGGAAAGAGTAAGCGGTTAAAATATGCTTAGATTTTATTCAAATTTAAATTTCAGATTTAACTATTTTATTTGGCCGCAATTGTACTACACTCTCTGATCGTTTTTGTACTCATCTCATGCCAGTAAATGTTCATGTACTTTAATGTATCTTGATGGACCACTTACTTGGCCGCCAGTGTACTTATATATAAATACGCTCATGATTTCCGTAAGTCTTCGGGCAGATGAGCAAGGAGCAAGGAGATCAAAGAAGGTGCAAGGGGAGAGAAAGCGAGGGTGCATTATATTATAATAGTAGCTGGGAATGCGTACCGCGCAGCTAGCTCGACGTGCATGAATATTTGATGGACCAACTGGCTGGACTCTTTCCATGGCTTGAAGATTGAGCGTGTGCCATCACACGCATATATAGGACATGATGAATTAGCATATAGTAACCGCGCGGGGACACAACGACTGTAGGTGATTACGTGAATCAAAACGCAGTTTTAAACTTGAAAAAATCGATTTTTAAAATTTATTATTCATCACTTCAGTTGATGGGCCAGGCAAACCCAAGTCAACATGTTTGGTCCTAGTTATTATGCACTCACCTAACTTTGTTGGTAAAAGTATTTGAAATAAAAAACACTAGCTAGAAAATGGTATACAGATTTTCTGGAATTCTTCTTTCTAACTTGATGAGTAATTCTTGATTTTTCAAATTGATTTTGGGTTTATTGACACACTGTACTGATGCATATGATCTATTGGCGTCGGTGAATCATATATGAGATGGTGAGATGAGAGGTAATTTCGTTAGGTGTTTTTGGATAGTGAGAAGGAGTCAGTCGTCGCCTGTTGTTGAGGAACCATCCTAATACGAACTGAACGACAGAGGGAAACCACGAAAAACTCCTGTTATGATGATTGGCCATGGCAGGAATCGAACCTCAGTCTCCTGAATGATGGTTCAGTGTGTTAGCCACTCGACCACTCGTCTCAGTAGTAATTCTTGAATTGAATGGCATCACATTTTTCAGTGAAAATGATACGAATTTTCTCGTGAATCATATCTTAATATTATTCAACGTGCACATTACATCAATTGTTAAATTAATTAAAGCTGTCATGAAGCTTCTCAACACGACGAGTGAAATAGCAATGGAAATCAAACAATGAGATATAAAATAGAAACAAAATTGAGATAAATCTTTATCAATCGTAAGTCACTAAGAAAAGATAAATACAAAATTGACGACGAAAATTTCATACAAATTGAATAATCCCTCAAGATAAGATAAATTAGTATCGGGATACTATAAGTACATGGATAAAAAGTGCTTCTATGAAGCTTTTTTTGTCAAAGACGAATAACAATGTCCACCAATTGATATTACCCATTCAAAATCTTTGGCAGTTTGCTGTATTGCTATATTATGGTGACGATTTTTGGTCATTTTTTATGTGACCTTACAATATTTTTACTATTTCAACTAGCAGCAACAAAAAACCAACAAATCCGTTTTTTTTTTTGAAATGACAAACAATCGTTACCATAGCAATTCAGCGAACTGGTGGACTACCAAACATTCTGATTGGTTAATTCCAACTGGTGGATAACGTTGCTGTCTGTCAATTTCAACAATGAGTGACGTCACTTGACAGAAGCCTAAAATTGAATGTATTGAAAATATCATTAATTTTATATATTCAAATTGAATTTAGAATGCATGCATGTTTTCCATCATAAATTAGGCAATTGTAGACTCCACTGTTTACGTTCATTGAACTAGCTGTTCATTTATATATCCAATTCAATTTTCCCATCCACCATCCTTGTGTAATATTGTCCTACGTCACTAATCTGTGTTTGCATTCCCTGTTATCTACAGAACAAATGTGATGTGGCCAGTCTTGTGGACAAGCACTTGGGTCATCTGTATTCGAACTTTGAAAAGTCACGGCCAGTGCTAGTCCGCCAGGCGAGAGACCTGCTCGTATGCACTTATCACGGCAACTTGGGTGTGTTCGAGGAACAATTCCTGATACCTGCAGCAACCCTACTTCACCAGATCTGCGAGAATAAAGAGGTAAGATCGACTGATTGGTTTTTATTGCGCTAGGCTAAAGCAGAATATGCGTTATAAAAGATGAGCGAGATATTTGTATATATATAGAATCTAATGAAACTTTCATTGAACAAAAAATTAAATTAAAACATCCTTTTATTGATGACTGGTTCTAAGTCGATTCACAACATTTTTTAAACCAAAATAATCTCAAGTTTAATCTTAAAGTTTAAGTTCGTACTCAGAATTATGATCGAAAACTTTACACAACTTGACTCATTCAAAATACACTTGACTTGTCAACTATCGAGTTTAGAAATTCGTGAATCTTGGCAACACTGTTTCGCCATTATTTCCATCTATTCGATGAATGAAAACATTCATCAAATCATTCTCTTCAAAACGGCTGATCCTAATCGCATACAAATTTGTAATAATCTATATCATTCATGTTTTCACATTCAATGAAGATTTGATTTTTTTTCGAGAGATTTTATTTGAATTGAATGTTGTAATTCAAAAAATGTTCCAAACGATTTGACCCCGAAACTATACAGTTCCAAGTTCATGTTTATATGTGAAGTTTCATATGTATCAGTCAAACCGTGCGATCCGAGTACTTTTCACAAACAAACAAACAAACAAAACAAAAACACACAGACAAAGCTCCGTAGGAGTAGGATAGAAGTCTTCGCTATCGCTCATCCAATTATGTTCACCCTTCAACTCGGTCACTTACTTCCACTCCGTGTTTGTATCATGGCAGTGGGAAGCTGAAGGCATCCAGTTACGTGACCAGGAAAATACGTGATCAAGTTGAATATCCCACTAACATCAAGGGCTTTTGTAGGCCAATGCTTATATCCACGAAATGAGAAAATCGTTTACCAACATAGCAATCATAAATATAACCATGATATTTCATCTTATGTATAACTAAAAATGTTTACAATTTATTAAATGAGTTATATTATATACTATTTTTTGGGGGGGGGGGGTAAGATCGCCCAAACGATCTTACTCGTGCCTTTAATGTTCTGTGACAACGCTCCACGCTTCCCCCCCTCCCCCTATCATTTTAAAGAAAAAATGAGCTATAATTTGGGCTTTTCGACGTACATTTTACCTGGAAATAAGATATTTTAGAGACTCATCATTTTGTTCAGGACAACTTTTATTTTTAATATTTTTCATTGGGCATTCTGATGATAACAAAGTCCAATTATAGAGTCGATGAATGATGAATGAGATGGTGGAAATATGAGATGAACGGTTAGTTTATCAAGTATTTCAGGACAGTGGGATGTAAGCGATCGTATATAGCCGGTCAACAAGCTACGAACCCAGTATCCACTAGAACGATAAAACATGCAACACTTCAGTCAAGGTCAACCATGACGGGATTCGAACCCCGGTCTCCTGAATAACAGTTCTAGGACAACTGAAAATACGAAACTCTATATTCTCTATAATATATTGAATAAATATAACCACGGTTTCTGTAGTATATATCATTTATGTAGTATGTATTGGAACAAAATTAATCTCCAGAGTATACTCTTGAGTTTAATTTGATATTTTCGAAATTACATATTTTTTGTTATCATTGATCCGAGTCGATTTGAATCATTACAAATCAGTTTCGTATCACTGATATTCACACATATACTTGCAGATATAGTATAACTTGGATATTGATCTGTCAAATTCTTTGACTAGGCTCTAGACATAATTCAAATGTTAAAGTTCAAGGCTCAAACTAAATGATGTGAAAATGCGAAATTTCGAATAGCTTGCTTGTGAGATATAGAAGTTACAGATGGCTTTGGAATCATTCCAAGTTTCTAACATTTGCAGAATGAACGGTTCCAGTTTCAAGAGAGATGGGAAATGTTTGAAACTATATTCCGAGATTCGTCGATTAAGAGAAACTTGGGTATAAAAAGGACGTGTCATTGTCAACGTTTTATCAAGATTTGAAAACTAAAAAAGTACAGAAAATTGTTTGATGTTCGTCGCTTCTAAGAAAGGTCACCTTATAATAACTGTCATTTTCATCTTGGTTTTATAACTAAAGCTACACTCTCGAAAAGTATACTTTATTGGAAATATATATATATAGTAGGTTGGGTTTCATTTTTTTGCTGCACGCATTTTAGTATTTCCTAGAAAAAAAAACATTCATACGTCACTGTTTTTCCAACGAAACATTAAAATATAAACATCACAGAGATTCTTCCGATTGAAATATATTTCAAACAAAGAAACCATTTTAAAATGCAAAACTTCTCCTCCGAAGCAATTAAAAGAATTGTCATGGTGTTTGAACGGTTCCGGTTCATTTCAACCGGAATCGCAGTGGCATGACAAAAAAAAACGTCGTTATTTCCTTTAAAACTTTGACGGTTCGTTGAAATACACGTGTTTTGGTGAATATATTCACTCCATCCTCACTCATTCATCGTCGCTACGTTGCGTTATGGTTTTGTGATCTTTCAAAATAGAATCACTTTTGTAGCCATTATTTGCCGGTTTGCCCTGAGCTAGCTGTCGTTGTCACTGTTGGTGTTGTAAGGGATAACCGTGACATTGATTTTGGCATTAAATGAAACCATGGCAACGTAACAAGTAGTCTTCGTTTAGAAAAATGTGTTTTTCCTCCACGAAAGGATTTGTATTGTATGTTATTTTGATTTCATATTTATATCTACGAAAGAAGAAGGTCGTATACCAACTAAATACTGGTGAAAAATTGAGTAATCACATACACTATATAGCTGCAACTTGAGAATTCAACGTGTTTGAAAGATGTGGATGTGTTTTTAATCGTAAATTTCGTCCTGAAAAAAAACTCAATAAAAATACCACAGCTAAACGAATATAACGATGTTATTTGTGTTTGTTATGTTGGTAGAGCTATATGTTGCTGTTGTTGTTTATTATGTGTGGTTAGTTTGTCTCACTTGGGTATAGGCATAGACTAAAGAATACTACTAGTATTATTTAGTCTATGGTATAGGTAAGCCATCTCGGATAATGCTCGTATAAGAATGAAGGAAAAAGTACGTTCATTGCAAATGATTTTTGTTTTATTTTGATTATGACATCTGGATGTAGTTAATTGGGTGAACTGAACTGAATTATATATAATTAATATGTCAAGTTTTATGATGGTAAAATTGACAATTGACAAATCTGAGGAATACGAAGAAAAAAACAGATTATTTTAAAGCTGACTAATATTAACTGACCATCACTATTATCAAATTGGTGGAATATCTTCAAATATTCAAAAATTTGTAATGGACAGCGCTACAATATTCACTTTTCAACGGTAATTTCGAAAAATCACTCCCTTCAGAAAGAGTGTGTACAGTTCGTCAAAAATTAATTTGGCAAAAATGTAACATATTGGTGTGCAAGTCTTCGAAAATGAATTTTGTGATCCGAAAAATTACCATCGCTGAAAGATATAAATGGATTTTCAGTCGGGAATACAAAGACATTGGCTGTCCGTTTAGCTCAGGAAGTTAAAGCACTACTTTTAATCTGACGCCGAACGGGCGTTTCTAAATGCCCTTTCACCTATCACCACTTATGACTGAGCAAATATTGGTGTTCAACGGCGCGCCAACGACGTGGTTATATTGCGCCGCTATCATTATAACTTTCATTTAATTTTTATACCCTCAAAAGACACTAAAATTAAAAAATTCAAGTATTCGTAGAACCCAAAATAAATCATAATCATCTGTATGTCAAGAGTCATAAAAAATATATCATACATTTCTTTCCCCGTCAGTTTGTGAGTTTTCGATTCTCATTCACACGCCCACACAATAATAATGGCGACTTTCTCCGACGGTGGTCAGTTCAATGCTCAAGCAAGATCGATCGTAATTATTTTTAATAACTTTTATCTGATTTCTATGTCATGATTATTTCAGATACATGCTCAGTGCAATGTATTTTACAATATTAACAGACAGTTTGAACAAAAAATGACAGACATTGTTTACTGGCCTAATTTGAACAAACAGCCTCGGGAACGATTAATAAATCACATACTGTGAGATTTGTGAGCATGTGCAGATGAAAGTGGCTGTGAATCAATCGTTCAATAGGCCGTAATGCGTGCCTATACGTAAAATCGGCATTTGCCATTCCGTACGATGTAGAAACTAAATCAAATTAATCAATGGTTAATCTACAGTAAACGAACAATGCTCCTAATTTATAATACAGTAATTGTTTTGAAACGAAAATTGCATTTCCTTTATACAATTAGTCTGAAGTCTTAACCTGATTAGGAACTTCTAATTGGAATCGTTCCTTGTTCCTTGATTTAACTTGTCTATACGTAATTTGATTATGAATGTGGGAGAGCTTGTATACCAGCATATCACTTCTCACTATGTGTGATATGTTAGAAGCAGACAAAGGGTTCGTCAAGCCAATACGCGTGGATTGGGGAAGAAAAAACAATCCAATTGGATACCAATTGGATAACTATTAGTAACCAAGTAGACTATATTTTTAATACCCTATACTTCAAATAGAATTTAATAGAACTCTCATTTAATTCAATAGAAGATGGACCCTAATGAGTTATTTTAAGCCAACAACCATTTTGATGTCAATACATGCTAGATACATATAGTTATAAGTTATAGCATAAAGTAACATCCAAGTTAACATACTCTACTCTATAGTCATGTATATAATATCAAATAATAGGTCCGTACCCTTGGCACCCACTTTTGTAAATCTCAAACTTTTGAAAACGCCAATCGTTTATGCTACGTGTGGAAATGTTTTCTTAAACAGACTTTGATGGTAGGCCCACATTGAATAATATAATTTCTTATTACTATAATGGAATTTTTTACAATAAAGTAGTATTATATTATCTGTGACTAAAATTAATTGAATTTATTTACTGTAATAGAATAGAAAATCTACCCGAGGTCTATAGCCTATAATATCGAATCCTAATATAAACAATCATTGGTATTTAGTATGTATAAAACTAATGTAGAATACACGTAGTTTCTCGATATCAGCAACTATATAATCAGTTAACAGCTAGCTAGGGACTGAGTGACTATTTTATGATGATTGTAAAAGAAGTAACGATTCGGTCCCTTTGGGTTTTATTTTTATATCCCTCGAAGGGTGGTCTACGACAACATGGGGCTCGAATACATTACATCATTTCAGTTCTTTACTTTTACTTTTTTTTTCTCTCGTTGTGTTTTGAAAATAAATTTCATAGGCTTATAATGAAATGTATTTCATGATTTTTATAATAATACAAGTAAATTATAATATATAGGTATTTTAATCTGAAATCTACTTTCTGGTTCCTATTATTTGAAGTGTTTTTGTTAAGTTGTGATGTTTTGGTACACAGTGTATAGTATATTCTCATACTTATGTATCTAATCAAAATGGTCGTCGACCAACATATCGAAAACAAAATCGTCATCATGAAATCATTTTTTTTTTTTTTACGAGCGGGTTAAGAGTGGAATAAAACCATGCACCCTCGAACGATATCTTTCAAACATTCTTATATAATTATCAAACAGTTTCAGTGTTCACATAACTCAGCGGCGTCTGATGTACTACGCCTGGATCCAGGGTTCGATTCCCACCGTGAGCTACTTTTTCTCTAATTATATATATATATTTTTGACCAAATTTGATGATATTGATTGATTTTTTTTTCATATGTACTGATATTGCTGAGCGACCGATATTGAAATTATTTTTCATTAAGAATCGCATGTACCTACTATGAGGGTTCTATTTCTTTTGTGACCCGTTCGTGTATTTTCAGGATATTATAATTTTTCAGGACAAGGTTTAAGACTAGAAATGGAAGTAAATCTTTCAAAAGCATCACATTCTTTCTTCTATTTTTTTTCTATTTTGTATTATGATGAACTTTATATCTGCTATTTGTTAATGGAAAGAAGAAATGATTGTCCGAGAGACTTATTTCAAAGTGGAAGATATCAACATTCGTGTGTTTTGTTTACTCTTAATACCAATGCTGATAATATCCGGATATATATCACAGAAACGGTTTTTACTTATAATGTGTTCCGGACTTTCGGAAACTGAAAGACTGTTATCTGCGGAGGAAATTCATGGTTACCAACAGTACAGTCCTCGTATTGAAGTTCATTGGTTATAAACATTCAAAATGGGGTGGTAAGATCGCCCTTGTGGTGCCCCGTCCAAACGATCCTACCTTTCATCCTTAGCCTTAATTGGGGAACAATGATTTTGTATCAAGTTTCGATGTTATGAAAAAAAAAAAACATTCTCAAAGTTGCTGCAGGATTATTTAATTACTGAAGTTGTATAATCATTCACTTGGTGGACGATCTTATGCAATCCTGCGTAACCATTATTCGCAGAAGTACTTGTTTAAAAGTTTTAAGATAGCTTCTCTTCTGATCTTTTATTTGAATACCACTGATTAACATGTACGTGGAAAAGTTCTGTTGAAGTTCAATATTTTCCCAGACTGAGTTAAATATGTAAACACAGTGATCCTTATCAGTAGGTTCACGGAGTCATGTGATCATCATATTTGCATAATGAGGTATGCGGACCAGTTCTAATCCTGAATTTCAAACGCTTTAGTATCGGCTTTAGTAGTTAGTAGTTATTTTATTCACAACTTAAGAATGCAAAATATAATATTATTGAATTGATGCAATGATAGTTTTCCGGTGGTTGCAAGGATCTACTGTTTGTCCCAAGTTGATTAATGTGGAATATGTGAGGACTAGTATTGAATTATTAGTAATTCAAATTCAATCAATATTTTAGGAAATATCTACAAGTTTTTCATTATAGTCTATGAATCAGAGTGAATGTTAAGTTAGTTTTATAATATTTCAGGATTTTTCTGTATTCAATTTTTTATCACTTTTGTAAATAACCATTGTACTATATTGTATTGACTATATTACGCTGTACCATCTTGGTATCCCGCTATGCGGACAGCCGTCAATAAATTGTCATTCTCTCTATACAGAAAACATTGTAATGGCTATAATGTCCATTAAGTTTTGATAGTTTTTACACAGTTACCATGTTTTTTTCATGGGCATCGAAAACTTGACACAAAGTCGTTTTTCTTCAATCAAAGCTGATTAATTAATCACAAGTGAAAATGGAGATAATTTGATTTACGTATTTTTTGAATTTTGTATATATTTTTTTTGAATATTCAATTTACTTCAGAATTCAGATACATAGGCCTACTCGTGTGACTTTGGAGTTCATTCCTCCATTCCAGTACATTTGTTTTGTTTTTCAAATTTGTATATAAAAACATGTTTTATATTTTTGCAATTTTCACCTCTCGAACGCAGAAACGAATCAAATTGAGGATATGTTTCACAAAATCAGGTTGAACTGTATAGTTTTCGAAGGAATTCATTTCTGTTTTACATTTCAATCGAAGAGAAAAATGTGAACAAAAATCTGTTTATAATTAATAATTAAGGGAAATTAATTTCATGATTTCAACTTCTATACAAATATTTGTTTATCAAATTAACAACTTATTTTATTCTCATTATTACAACTTATTATTTTTTCATTATTTACGCTCATTGTTCTTTTCTTTTCATTTGAGTGTCAATGTGATTGAAGAATCATCCTTGTTTAGTTTTAGATACTATTTTTAATTCTGTTAATAACAAGTGTTTTGTTATAATGATAAATGTTGAATAAAAAAAAAAAAAATACGCCCATGGTCAGTTCTACTACAACTCATTCGTATGCAGTTTCCCCAGTAAACTCGATATTATTATTGGCTTAACGTCCCTACCAGCAGCTAGATCATATTTTGAGAGTACGACGAATGATCAAATGAAAGATGAATATACTATTCACTTTGTAATATCATTTTTATAGTCACAGACAGCGAAGTCCTGGTGTTGAAGTTAAAGTTCTTTGGTTTTGAATAATTAAAATGGGGTGGTAAGATCGTGATTGTGGTGCCCCGTCCAGTCGATCATTTTTCATCCATAGCTTTTATTGGGGAACAATAATTTTGTATCAAATTTATATGTTATTGAAAAAAAAATCCATGCCAACTCATATGCGGGAACAAATCCAGAAGTGACTTAATTCAAGTGTTTCTAAGTTTCCTTGATTGACCGAGGCAGAGTCTCTTCTCGTCTCTTCTCACCTAGAGGATCTGTGAACTAGGTGTGTCGCATATAGTGAACATCAAGGATTAATAGAGGACGCTCCGGGATGCCTATCGCACCGCTCGCAAGGGGCGTCCTATAGTGAAGTGTTTGCCAGCTATAGATGCACGGCAATGCGAGAGTAAAGAACGCTAGAGCAAAAGGTATTTTTGAAGAGGTGTATTTTTTAAGCAGGTATAGACTAATATAACACTCGAGACGATGACTGGAAGAGATTTTCTTGAGAACAATGAAGAACGAAAGTTATACGTTTTTAGGGGTTCCATTCACTACTCGTAAAAAGTACGTGCTAAGCGTTATTATGAGTCGCAGAGTGAGAACGTGAGGGGCTTAAAAATACTTGTCAAATGAAGCTGTGTCTCTTAGGGATGGGCTTTTATATCAATAGTGTGTGTGTGTATAGATTATAATTCAGCATTCGAGCAATATTTTCATTTTTTTAAACGATTACCAGCAATTAGATATATCAACGAACTTGGTCGAAATTCAAAACTGTCAATTAAAACTGATTTTTTGACAGATTATAGTGGAAAATACTCCTTTTTAACATTTGATTATCCCGATTTTGCATGAAATCGTGGATTATACTACGATGCACAATGGTCTTGGTGCGCTTCACTGTTTCATTTTATGGGCCGTGACAGCCTCTTTATATAAAGCACGTGTTTTATTTAATCGAATCAAATCAATAGGTTTCTAATGTTATACTTATTTTAAATACCATTTCAAATTCAATGGAAATCTTTTGAAACCTTTTTAGACTGTACCATTTTGTTTGCTGTCTCATTCAATCTCTTGCAGGTATTATTTGCTTTATGCAGATTCATACTGAATAGAAAACCACTCATATTGGCTATTATACAATTATCTAGCTATTTCTTGGAAGTTTTCATTAGGTATGGGATTTCATGACTGAAATCTATCATAACAATCAAGGTGTGTATATCCACGGAAATATTTGCAATTTCAAACTATAGTTTTAATAACTCGTAATAATGAAATCTCTGCTTTGACTGTTGGATTGGAATTCTAATAGATATGGCTTAGGCCTACTGTCATTAGGATAATGCATTTTAGAAATTATAATTTCTATTTGAATTCAAACCATCTCATTTAACGGGCATAATTCTACGAAGGTTCTAAAATGATCTATTATTTTTTCTTATGAATTAAAACCTCTCAAACGGAATAATCTAAATGGAATTTTGCATGCCACATAAATTATATATTCAGAGATACACAAAGTTGATGACATATTTTTTTTCAATAGACAGCTCAAATTAAATTATTATAATAATTATTCGGATTATGATGGCAATTTAGAGATCAGTCAACACTAACGGATAATTTATACGATTTTAAAAGTGCTATGGGCACTTTACTTTCTTATACCATCAATATCATGGTTCACGTTCGAATGTTTGACTACTTTGATTTGAATATGAGATTATGCCACTTAGAGATTTGGCGCGGCTTACAGGTCTCTACGACTGAAACTCAGAGATGGCTTTTGCCTTTTGGATTAAGGTTCGACTAGCCTTAGGCGTAACAGAAATGTATGATCGGATGATTCCGATGGCTCCGCGCAAGGAAGGTGTTTGCCAAAGCGTGAAGATAACACCATCTACCTAAAGCAAAAGCGTGAGGAAGATCTTGTTGGATCAGTGGTATCCTTGGCCTCTGCGTACGTATAAACAGCTGAACTGAGAATATAGATAGGGTGAAAGAGTCAAAAGTGGAATAGTCAAGTAGTTTTTTTTTATATACTTATTTCTCTTCTACTCTCAGTTTCTCTCTTTGCTCTCTCATCTCGTGTTTTTTTTTTTGTTGGCTCTTATAGTATTGGTAATGCTCGTGCATTTTAATATAGTTATACATGAATAATTTAACGACGTGGTCGGTGATTACAAAGTACGTTGGCTGTATGCTAAACCTTTTGTGTGGTAGAAGTTCACAACACAAACGGTGACAATTCAGGCCTGAGGAAAAATGACAGGAAATAGTTGACTGAATATTTGTGAGTCATTCTGTGAGATCATTTTAGTTTATTAAAGTCTTCGTTATTGTAGCAAGAGCTGGTTTTTACGAATCTTGATTGAGTGGTAATCATCGAACTGTTAGTTAAGGTGAGAAAATAAAATGCGTAACCAAGGGTGATATCAAGTTATTCTGCCAACTATCGCTTAATCCACTGACAATTGGTGAATTTGGAGTTTCAACTGCATATCTTTAGCTGCAGACCTTATATCTTCAGCTGAAAATACTGAATTATAGTTGAACAAATTTTAAGACCAACAGTAGGCCTATATTAGTAATTATTATTGATTATTATTTGCTTACGACCCCATCAACAGCTATAGGTTATACGGGGTTGCGAATGGGCAGATGATTATGAAACTATGACATGATGATTAATGAGAGGACGTTACTAAAATCCATGTCTTATGCGGGACTCGAACCCACGCCCAACGGTGACTTCAGCTGACCGAGCTGCCGAGGGTGGCTGTAATTATTATTAATTATTATTATTATTAGACTTGTACCAACGGAAATTTTCATGGTACTTATACCATATGCCTAAACTAACGGACCAACGAAACAATAATATTTTGATAATGATAAGATAACATTTTCACATAATAATAATAAAATAGTATTTTCACTATCTGGTATGAGAAGTGCGCAATTGCCAACTTCACGGACGTTCGATTTTCCTGAAACACAGTCTTCACTCTCGAAGAGATTCTTTCATCACAAAAAAAAAGAATTTCAAAGAGAATTTTGGATTTTGAAAATAAATTTAAATATGAATTTAATTTGAATATTTTCAAATTTCTGAGAGTATGTTGAAAGTACAGTAGGCCTACTGAATATAAAAGAATCGATATACCAAAAAATCCGTTATAGAAACCAAAGATGACAAATTTTACATCTTTCAACACCGAAAATATTGGTGATTTTATATATTTTTCGTGGATTTGCCTGTTGAAAATCATAAAAAATTGAATGTAATTATATATTTTTCTCATCAACATGGCTTGTTTGTATACATATATCAACGAGGTGAAATAGTTGGTTATTCAAACATTCTCCATAACCAGGAAAACCTGACTTCATGTTCCGATACCGTAATCCAACTGTTATACCAAAAAATGCTAACATCTTTTTAGTGATGTTATCAGTGTAATTTCAAGACTGTGTGAAATTTATAATTCCTCAAAGTTTCTCATATTTTGAAGCTATCCATGCTAGAACCAGTTTAGTTGGTGAGATTTGAGGAAATCATCATACTTGTTTGTCGCTCAGTTTAAGCCTACTCTATGATCGGAAAAGCAAAGACCTTATTAAATAACCTACGGTTTGCGAAAAAGGTTCCTGAACTGACCACATTGTAGCACTGAACATCACCATTATTCAAGCATTGATGTCCTATGTTTGTAGTTAGTACAAACCTTAGTCCGTAGGACAAATGAGTCCGTCAATGAGTCCGTAGGACCGTGATTTTCTCAGATTACATACATATTAAGAGTCCTCTTTACATCTTGCCTACTGGCTTGATTGCAGACGTTCGGGGCCCAAGTTGACAATGGAAAACCAATCACCGTATTAACTTACAGTTTCCGGTTAAATGATCACCAGTATTCAATACGTGCTCGTACGAAGAGCTTTGGTTCGTGGTATATTTTCAACCCTTTCAAAATAATTGTCAAAAATCAACATGTTTCTACCTATTTTTCATTGTTTTTACGATTTTTTCAGAGTAATTAATATAATATAGAATTATGATTTTTACTGAACGTAGAAGTACAGATATACTCACTGTTGTTTTATTGCAAAAATAATTAGATTTATTGGTCCTACCGTTTACCCACCATGTGTTGGGAGCTAAAGGCCTGTATTGACGCTTTTTGTCCTGTTTTGTTCGTTCCTCGCAGGTTTTATTCCTAGGTTGTGAGATGTAAAGTAGCCTCTTAAAGTACATGTGAGTCGATCTAGAGAAATGACAGTTTTCAATTATGACATTTTTACTGTATATGCAAATTCCAATATATAGAAAAACACGTATATTTCAACATGATATGAGTGAAAACTATTCAAATTATATCATATCACATAATTTTCACATGTAGAGGCCTACAACTAAAAATTACATTGTTCAGCTGTGAACTTTTGAAGATGTAGGAGTCCAAGGTTAATGATTCTCTTCAACATCGTTGTGAAGGTATTACAATTTTCTGTGTTTCTCTCGAATTACATTTGTGATAGCTCATACCGTTCAACAGTTATCATCAAAAAACTGATATTCGCTAAATCGACTTCTATATTCACTCTTAAAGATGACTAGGAAAACGCCATATACACGTTGTTAGACTAGCGGATAGCCAAACTTTTGACTACATTCGCCAATTGGGTGACATTTAAGTTAGAAATGGGTAAAAACTGCTTCGAGTGGTACCAATTTAGTACATTTTATGGTTTTTCTTCGAAATGGCTCACCCGATCAAGCTGAAAGTCCTCAGAAATGTGTATTAGAATGTAACTCAACTTCACGCAAAATTTCATTCTTTATGAAAATAATTTTTTTTCCGCTGTGTTATTCCAATGGGTATTTTTGAAATTTCTAAAAATCATAAAAAAAAGTTATAATCCGATAATAACACAAAACTATGCGGATCTAAGTTAGATAAGGAACCATAATGAAAAAAAAGTTTGAAGTTGATAGCTGTAGCCGTTTGACCTGTGGAGAACCGACAAAAAAACATAAAAAAACAACATAAAAACGAACACTAATTTTTTCAGTAGGCCTATGTCAAATTTAATCCTCACTAAAGCTCGTCTAATAAATAGGTAGTCATTTTATAAAATACATCCATCTATAAGATCGTATTTTACGTAACCTTTTGTGAACATATTTATATATTTGTATCGACGAACGATAAAGAAGAGATATACCTCCCGCGTGCTAGTGGTGTGGGATAGAAGTGGGACGGTCGATCGGAACCTTCTTCTTTAGTAGATAAACGTATACGAATTCCATGTAACAACAAATTTAATTATAAATGAAACATTCAATATTCGTTGTCTCGGCAACCGCCAACAATCGTGAAATGTAGCAACCGAAGAAGAAGTTCCTGGATTAATTAATTAAAATTGAAGTACTCTGTATACCGCTGTCATGTTCACTTTCCTCCATCCCTCGACATGGTAATGATATATATACGCATGCGCTGT
The DNA here is from genome assembly GCA_964007535.1 of Brachyptera risi. Lineage (NCBI taxonomy): Eukaryota > Metazoa > Arthropoda > Insecta > Plecoptera > Taeniopterygidae > Brachyptera > Brachyptera risi. Next base: position 24,286,839 of record OZ023334.1, on the reverse strand, counting down.
CCCATTAGAGAACTTCAATTAACGCGACTATTAACATGGTAAGAGTTGGACATGTATACGTAAATCACAAACGAGAGTAATTCCACATTTCTGTGGAATAATGAAAGTGAGATCAGGAATAGTTTGCATGTAAGTTTATTGCTCTTGTTTGTATAATTTCTTTCAAGAAAACTTTTTTT
>OZ023334.1:24246660-24281660 GCA_964007535.1 Brachyptera risi | reverse complement strand
TATTTTCCAAAGTACGGAACCAGGTGGTTTTAGATCGTAACTTACATAGCAATACCAGGGAAATTGTCCAGCTTCAAATGCATTTAGAAAATCAATTAAAATTATTTGAGGTTTGACTCATCCATCCTAGAAATGTGCTAATTACACATTGAATAATGCACTTTATTTTTTTTAATATTTGAGTACTTTGAACTCATATGTTTGAATCACATAGAGACACTCTCCATCATTCAGAAAGTGGGAGCTCTTTGATGAGGTATTTAGTGAACTGAAAAACCAATATCAATAAACTTTATAACGTCTTGAGTGAAATTTCTATCAAAATGAGGTTTGAAAACACATCTCGAAACACTTATGACGTTATAAAGTTCATCTCACATTGATTATCTTTAAATATTTTCCTATTTGCGATATTTCATCTATGCTGTCCATGAATGGTTGACACGTATCTTATTATTTATTTGAAAATACTAATCTCCATTAAATTCCATGTCGTATTTATTATTAATATATACAGATATGAGAGTTTCATTCTTTTTCCAAACATACTCGTCAAAGATAATGCACTCATCTTCGTATATATATATATTTTTAAATAACATCAAAACTTGATACAAAATCATTGTTTCCGAATTAAGGCTAAGGATGAAAGATAGGATCGTTTGGACGGGGCACCACAAGGACGATCTTACCACCCCATTTTGATTATTTAAAACTAATGAACTTCAACACCAGGACTGCGCTGTCTGTAACCATAATTTTTCGCCGTAGATAAAAGTCTTTCATTATAAACACACGAATGTTTATATCTTCCACTTTGAACTAAGTCTCTTGGGTAATGATCACTTATTTCCATTGACAACAGATGTAAAGTTTATCATTATACACAATCGACAAATTAAATTAGTGATAGGCCTATAATCTTCGTATGTGAGCAATTTTACATCAGTATAGGCCTACATATTATATGCGGATTTTTGAAGAAATTTCACTCGTAAGTAAAAAGTATATACCAATAATATCAATCTATAATAATTCGACCAAATTCAATGTAGAACCATAAACAAGAAGTGAAACGGATGGATTACAAAATTCCGCTTAACAACATATGTATATATGTATATATATATATATATATATATATATATATATATATATATGCGTGTATTCAACATGGAATAATACGATTTGTCAAGAGGATCAGTGTTATTTTCGATGACGTTTTCATTTTGTTGTCACTACCCCTGTAATCATGCATTTGAAACGTGAGTTCACCGTGCCTGGGACAGGGATGAAACGGAAGGGTCGCGCACAGAGATACAAGTATATATTTATACAGTGAAACAATAACCGATTCGAACTATTTTGCCGATGGATCGACACTATCTACCGTCAGTGCTAAGTTATAGAAAAAACATCCGTTCGTAAACCTCCGAATCTGTCAGCACGAAATCCATCAGTGAATTGCAGTTTACTTCTCGTGCCGATTGCATACGGTGTAGTAGACACTTTGTATGAGATACTATCTTGTTGTGCGGCATGCTAGCCAATTGTACCAGTTGGTACCACCATTTCATTGGATCCGTCTAGAACCAACGTATACCCTCCCCCCCCCCCCCTCTTCAAATACGGAGTACATTACGTATACACGCGACTAATTTCTATCACACACGGCAATTCAACATGCAAATTTATTGTTTACTTGGGAAGTTGAAGTTTTCGAAGTTTGTTTTACGTACCCTACGTGATGAGATACAATTCTTTTTTCAAACTTTCATATATACTGTTAGTATAATTGGTATAACTTTTGAATACTATATTGCTAATCTTCTGTTCATGTCTCGTTGTTAAATTAGTTGCATTGGGATCAATTCTTCTTCTGGGGTGGTGAAATCCGAACAATTCTATCTTTCATTCTCAGTGATTTTGGGTCAAGCGTCGATGTAATTCTTCATTTTTTATTACCTGAAAGTTTTTCCAACATAGTTGAATGATTGAATAAACTAGGGCAAAACATGTCGACTTGGGTTTGTCAGACCCAAATCCTCTTCCTTCTGCCGCTTCTCCCCCCACTTCCATCTCAACTCTTCCCTCTATCTTCCTCCATTTCTCTCTGTCCTTCCACAATTTACCGCTCTTCACTTCAATCCTCTCTTTTCTACAGCTCTTCTCACTCTCATCTTCCTCTTCATCGGTCTCCCCACTCTTCGTTTATCTTCGTACATCTTCGTATCTCCGACTTCTCCGACATCTCGTGTACTCTGCTCTGGGTATCCTATCGATGTTAATAGAAACCAATTATTCATTGAACAAGCATCTCTGCCCCACTAATGGTTGCGCCTTAAGCATAGAATGTAGAGTCCACATAAATATGTGTACAATAATATAATTAACTTATGTGCGTTAAGAGCCGGTTATAACAACTGATAATCAAGTATTAATGAGCTAATTATTGATTAAGGTACGAAAATAACATACGAAACCAAAGGTGTTAATTCTCTAATTATTGCCTAATTCACTAATCATCAGTTTGCGAAACCGGCTCAATATAAGTATGCGGCATAACATTATATTTATAGAGTGTCGTCCAGAATAAATAATTTAGTGAGTGTCGATGAAATAAAATGAATGAAATGTGATGAGAATGTGTGTTATTAATCCTAAAGAACAGAAAATATGGGGGCTATATGATTTTTGATGTGGATATTAACTTAATGATTAGCTATATGAATGATAACGGACAACGTTAATATGTCAATTCTACAATTCTGGTTGATTTTCCCCCAACGATTCACACAGCCCTCTATATATACAACCCCTCATTCCAAACGATAATCTTTGAACTTTTATATCGTTCATAATGTATATCTATTCCGTGAGACTGTAACTTTTTTATTTTCAGAAACTTTATAAGAAGGCTATACCTACAATGCAACTTGTATTTGTAAGCAAGTATTTTACTGTATGCCCAGTGTTTCGAATTTTGTTGGAAGTTATTTTTTCAAAGTTTGCCCCTCTGTATACATATAGATGAGCTTTTTATTTGATTACCACGTTTGAAAAAGTATGTGCATGGTGGTATAATAATATCATCTCTAATTATAATTACTTGGAATATACCACCAAATACAATGTCTATAAAACTTTTATAACTCGGTAATGAAAGTGAGTAATAATATGAACACAGAAATGCGCTGGGGATTACCGTATGACCAAGTTCACCCTCGAAATTAACGAGTGGGGATACTATTTATATTTGATCTTTAATTAAATTGAAAGCTTTATATTGAGAGCAGATTCTCAATGACCGCTTTTGAAAATAAGAATAGCAATTTTCTTTACTGAATTATTTCGTTATACACGGTGTGACTGTGTATTTTTATATAGTATTAAATTGTGTACGATTTGAACAATTGTTCATTAAAACCAATGAATGAAATCAAAAGCTTCTGCATTTTGCGATTTTACATGAACATTTTTAATTATTTTGTTTGGAATACTGTTATACATATGCTCGTGATTGTATACATTCATGTACAATTTATCTAACCAGAACCAATAAAAATTAATGGATTATCAATTTTTTAGTCAATTTCCTTTTCATGTTTCATATTTTTGTGTTTATCTACATCGAGTTGTATGAATTCACGTAACCATTTTCTGCTTACGACTGACGATAGTCCAGAATATTTCATCTATAATACGTATGCATATTGGTTAATGGGTTACTTAAACTCCGAGACTTCCAAAAGAGCGGAAATATTTTCAAGAAATTGCAATAGTTGAAATGTAAATTCCATACCCACACCAACAAAAATTCAAACGCCATTATTGCCAATAATTTCCGAAAGTTATAAATTATTCATACTTTTCATCAGCATTCTTCGTCCGCGTATACGAATTACTTTCAATAGCCATCTTCCTAATCGCAAACTGGATGTGACAAATTGTAAAGACCCTAATTCCACTTGTGCGGGTTTTCTTTTCCGAGTCGAGTTTTTTTCACAGCTTTCAACTCGAATTAATCGGTTACCTGAATGTCTATGTGTGTGTATGTCTATGTGTATGTGTATATACTTCACAATTCACATTTCACTATATAAGAAGTCAGTGGGTGACCTAGAAAATGTCTGGGCATCAATTTCATTTGTTAATTTCAACTATAATTTGTGTAACTTCGATTAATAACACACGTTATCAACAGGTATTTATAGGCTCTACACACCGCTTTATGCACCTGTAGATGACAGTGTGGTGATCCTGAAAGTGACAGGGACACGAGAAAATAAGTAGTTGTAAAAAGCTTCTTGATACACACACACTCGTGTAGAGGAAAAGGGTTTCGTCTTAGAACGGATAAGGTATTGCAATATAATTATTTATTGTTCGAGAAACAGTGGCAATTGTATATATAAATAGAGGTCTTCCGCACCCTTCTCTTGTACTATAGTTGATGTTATTAATTGTACGTCGGGTCGTAAATTTGTACGATGAAAAGAAAAGTGATACGTTTTAGAGTGCTAGCCGAGAAGAGTAAAAACATATAATCGCATAATGCATTTTGTATTTTTTTTCACGCATATTATTCAGCATGAATGGTAACATTGAGTTATATAATTATTTTCACATGTTTTACTTATTTTTTTTTTAGTATTTTACGATGATTGATCATTGTCAAGAAATGATTACGTTGATAAAAAGTGAATACCATTGTTCAAATTACATTATTTGAATATCTAAATCGAAACTTGATACAAGATAATTGTTTCCCAATCTATGGATGGAAGTATAACTAAGACCGTTTGGACGGGGCTTGACAAGGGCGATCTCACCACCCTAATAATACAATTGTGATTGTATTGGCATTCAATCGAATTCATTTAATTTGATTGAACTCTCCGGTTGAACAAAGAAATAGAAAAATTGTTGTATTGTATTGTATTTTTATTCCTCATTTGATTGGTTCACGGTATAGGATTTGTTTACTGGCAAAATACAATTTTATAAAAATATGGCTTCTCAAATAATAGTCATGCAATTATACGTCATACTCATATGTCGATAGTTTTATTTCCAATCATACAATCGATTATTAATCACGTGGTTAGACGGACGCATTTGTGATGAATTCATATATATTTTTCAAATAACATCGAAACTTGATAATCATTGCTCCCCAATTAAGGCTATGGATGAAAGGTAGGGTCGTTTGGACGGGGCACCACAAGGGCGATCTTACCGCCCCATTTTAATTATTCAGAACCAATGAACTTCAACATCAGGACTGCGGAATCTGTGTGAACATAATTTTCCGTCGTAAATAAAAGTCTTTCAGTTTCCGAAAGTCCGGAACACATTATGAGTAAAAACCGTTTCTGTGATATATATCTGGACATTACCAGCATTGGTGTTAAGGAGTGAACAATACACACTAATGTTGATATCTTCCACTTTGAACTAAGTCTCTTGGGCAATGATCACTTCTTTCCATTAAATAAGTGAAAAAATTAATGATTCATTAAACGCTACCTCACAAAGAAGTTCTATCTATAAGCCATCCAGTGCAACAAGCACAAAGACTCGAATAAAATGGTAATTGAATGGGTATAGGTATTCACATATCGAATGGAGAAAGCCAATTCTACAGTTTTCCAAAAAAAAAGAGTATAACATTACCTTTTTTTAAGGTTATGGGGTTTTTGACACCTGAGTTAATATAAAAAAATACGGTTATCTGCATCGTCCATGTAATTTAAAGCAGCCGTATGCAAATTTTCGAACATATAAGATTGCAAGTGCTGATAAGGTGTTATGATCGAGCTTGAAGGTAATGGTTAGAGAAGGACAGAACCACCTTTAAACAAAGTCCATCGGTTTGTTCAACCGACTGTGAAATCTCAATTCTGGTTTTACTTGTATGTGCTCTTGTCCTGGGCTCGTGCCCCCCTCAAGGTATCGGCGATATAATGAAACGATAACTCGTTCAGATCACCACACAGCGTATCGCATACTAAATTAATTGTATAATAATAATTAATAATCCATAACTAACATTAAACATCGGTAAACATTCGTTAATTTTGTTTGAGAAAATACGGAACGAACCAGTTCGGTGAAAAGTTTGAACATTTTATCACTACACGAATTATATTGTTAACGCTAACTACTGTACTAAAGTACATTATTATGTTTAAATTATATTCAGGAGCAATTACAGAGTTTTTATTATCACCATACTATATACATATCTAGATTTAAATAATACAAATTTGTTAGAGCTAGACGTTTTAATTACTTCTCTAGTAAATTAATTGAAGTTTCAGAATCATGACGTAACTTTGTATAATATTATTATGATACAAATTAACACTTTGTTCAATATCAGCATGAATGATTCTTCCATAAAGGGCAAAGCCCCCTTATCCTGAAAAGTTGAACAAACACAACAGTCACCTCATTTAAATTTTAATCTAAAGGATGGTTTACGAAAATATTTGACCATGATATGTGCAGTGTGAAATATCAACTATACTATCCTTCATTCACATCGGTTAACCCCAAATGCTTATCAATACACATTGCATAATACCGATAAACATTCAAAACTTGAAGTCAATATAAAATACTGAACGAAATTACTTCTTCTTGTTCTATATGCCTATAAATTGAATTCATGATCAGATCAACCGATTTAATCTGCGTTTAAATAGGACGATACATACATCTAATTGAATCAGGTTTGGTGGGAAGGGGGAGGGAGGGGTCATGTTGCGAGTAGGAAAGGGGGTTGGGGGGGGGGGGTGATTCAATCAAACCAACTCCCATCTAGGCTGCTCTTGTTTCTTTCCAGCTCGGCCGACTTTTGTGCAGGTTGATCGCGTGTTTGGTTCGCCGATCGCTCATTCAAAAGTTTGTCAATGTTGTTTTCTCATGTGTGCCTGATCAATATTCATGATCTAATCCGCGTTCTCTTTTGATCTTCGGATCGAGACACTGAGATTTGCTTATAAATAATGTGTGTGGTCCATTCTTTGTATTATTATCGTGTATGTATAATAATGATACACCATGTGAGTTGGTCATTTGATTGATGACTTAACGGTGATCGTTTCAAAGATAATTCATCTGATTGTCAATGATAATATATGAAGAAACAAATTATCATCATCTCTCACATATTTTAAAGTGATATTATATTTATTCACATTCATATTATTATATATTGATTGAACGAATTAAATTAAGAATACGCCACGGTGTATATATGGTTGGCGAAGACATATAATAATTATCGAATGAAAAATAATTGAGAAAAAAAAAGTTCAAAAAATATTCCAAAAATGATAATTCCATTGGAAACGATCAGTGAAAAAATGATGAGAGATAATAATGATAATGTTTAGTTTGATTCAATATCAAAATTGAGGGTCTACATTCTCTGTACTTTTCTATATAAGATTATTGTTTGCTTAACGCCCCACCAACAGCTAGGTTATACGGGGGTACGAATGAGCTGGTGATTATGAATATATGAAGTGAAGGATCAGTGAGAGGACATTTACTTATGCCTTATGCGTGATTCGAACCCACGCCCAACGGTGACTTCAGTTTCTGAGGCGGTGCCTCAGCTGACCGAGCTACCGAGGGAGGCTTCTATATAAGGTTTTTATATGGAAGGTTTTTATGATTTGCTGTTATGCTTATTTATGATATATTGTGTATGCCGCACAGGGAAGTTCAAAACAAAATAGAGACAATGTAAAAATAAGAACATGTGAATATAAATACAAATATTGCATGGGCTTTTGCATTCTAATTTGAATTCAGGATTTCAGGATTTTCAAAAAGAACCTGGACATTTCGAAATGTGGTTGTTATGAATTTTAAATATTATACCTAATTTCACAAGCGAAAAAACGATAGATTCACTGTGGACAGTGAATTGAGAAGAAGTTGCGTTGCAGCTTTGATATTGTAGATACATAAATTGCCATTATTTAGTTATTGCACAGATACCTCATAAATTGTATACTTTCAAATTGCATAACGTTTTAGGACGCCAAACCACTGACTGCAAACATGCAAAATCAATTGGGTAAATAATGAGACTTGTTGAACTACATGCACTGCCGTGTATGATAAACGATAAGTGATTTTAACGTACATTTAGTTAGGTCATGGGGTTGTTTGTCCACCAAAGTGCTTGTACATGTTTTAACCATACATTCTGATATAAATTGAGAAAATTGAATGAATAAATAATATCAAATAATATGGTTTCTGGAAGTGGATTTGATGCAATTCAATACAAATATTAATACAAATTCAATAATAATTTAATAATTTAATATTATACATATTGATTCAGTGAAAATATACGTATACAAGTACATGAATGAGTACAGAGAAAACATGTCTCAAAAATATCACTGCATAAGTTTTATTTTTGAAGAGTAATATATAGGTCGATTAAAAAAATTTATTTTCAGGATGACTTCAATTAATATATCAAAATTCCATATTATATCAGAATTCCAGCACGCATATCGTTTCAATATCTTTATTATGGTATGGAAATCATCAAACTTATGAGCTGTAATTTTCACAGGATACACGGCTATGAAAGTGATTCATTTAATTGTACACCTAATACAATTAGATAGGGATTATGTGTATATATCATTCAAGAGATATTACAAGGATCGGTCTCTCATATGCTACCATTTGTGTGTGAAAATTTTTGCATCTTCATTAATACTCGTGAGTTATTAAAAAAAAGAGATTCCTCAGCATCACCACCCCTAATTAATATTAATTGATCTAATTCATACAAATCATGTGATGTTTGGTTACTTATCCAATATGTATTGTGTCAATTATAAGAATCGAGTGTTCAATTCAATAAGCATTATTTAAATGAAAAAAAAACTTGAAAGAAAATATATACCTATTTTATCACACAAAGCATTTAACAAGATACGTTTATTAACCATTGTTTGTCCGTCAGATGATGTGCAAATGATTAGTTAGATTTATCGACGAGAGCAAATAGGTCAAGCAAAACTATCGCTTTCAAAACTAACATTTTGATTCATCATCTGATTGGTATTATCGTGCCGATAAAGATTGGTTGAAATAAAAGATCATAAATTCCATACCACCTTTTCATGAAACCACCCACTTTCTTCCGTATACCCAGACAAACACCTTGGGGCGGTTGTTATACATGCTGATGCATTCGGCTATATCGACACGGACGGTGAAATAAAAATTATAATATCATAAATTCAGGTATAATTTGTAATATATAATTTTGAAATAATTTTTGTAATAATTAATTTTCTTTTTTTTCAATATTTTTATTTCCTCTAAGAACCTCAAATATTTTTACTATCATTAATTTTCTTCAGTTATATTCTCAATTTGTATTATTAGTTCAATTTTTTAAGCATAATGTTATCATTACTTATTTCAATTTTTCACTTTTTTCACTTATCTAACTATATTTCATTTCTTTATATAATCAAAAATTGTATTTTATATTGATTATTATCCTGTAAACTTTTTATAGGCCAGGGACCGATGAAGGTTGTTTATATAATGAAAATGTATGTGATTTTTTTTCATATATATATATACACACCAATAGTCACTCGTGAAACTTATAGGTCTAATAAATGGGGATGAATTCATATCTGATAATACTATTGCTTTATTTTATCGAGTATTATGAAATGTTATTTATACCCGTATAAAAATAATCGGTAGTAATTTATATCAAATGTCTACGTCCAGTCGCTTGTGTAAAGATCAAAGAAAAATATGAGACTAGTATTGATTTACAGATTGTCACTTGTAGTTTCATAATGAGATTTTGTGCACAATGTAGATTCTTTCTTTTACCTGCATGATGGAAGTGGATAGCAGTATGGCCGACAATTGTTAGATATAGGGTGTACTGAAGGACCAGGGTAAAATTCAAAATTATTCATACTAGAAGCGTTAGGTATTCAGCTACTAAAAGATGAGATATATATACTTCATATCCCACATTGAATATATTGATGAAAATATTCAATTGTTGAAACGAACATTCTATTCAGAGATCAGAGATGTCTTGTTAACTGAATGAGCGAAGAGAAAACTCAATTTGACCACGTATTCGAAAAAAACGAACTTTTTTTTTGTGCGCTCCACAGGTCAAACGAAAGCATGCATTTTAGTTGAAACTTGGCATACACATGTGTTTTCATCTATAAATCGAGTTGATACTGAAAAGTTTTGGGGCACAATCGGTTGTACTACTTTTGAAAAAAAGCATTTCGAAAATTGTAAAAACTCTCATAAGAATAACTCGGAGAAGAAAATTTGGAAAAATATTTTCTTCGAATGAATTCAAATCTTTCTCGTAATCTAAAGATGAGAATGATACACATCATTCCAGAGTTTTATTTATACATCGGATCAGCTGTTTTGTAGAAAATAATTATAATGTAGTTCTTCCAAATATACCAATTAAGAGTCCACGGGAGTCGATTTGGCGAAATATTAGTTTTTTGGTGATCACTTTTGAACGGTATGAGATATCAAAATTATAATAAGCGAGAAACACAGATAATTTTAATAACTTCAAGATGATATAAGATATAACTATTCAAGTCATGTCACATAACTGTCAAGAGTCGACAGCTAAAAAATGTGTTTTTTTAGCTGTATACTCTTGACAGTCACGTGACATGGCTTTAATAGTTATATCTTATATCATCTTGAAGTTATCATAATTATCTGTGTTTCTCGCTTATTAGAATTTTGATATCTCATACCGTTCAAAAGTGATCACCAAAAAACTGATTTTTCGCAAAATCGACTCCCGTGGACTCTTAAGAAGCTAGTGAGAAAATCAAGAGGTGAAACCAATCAAATCTGAAACGATTTAAAAAATAGGCCACAAGTAAAGCAGGACGCGCGTGCATCGATAGTTTCAAAATCAAGGTGAGCCTATAGGTTTCCATCACATTTCACATAAATAGGCTTATATCGCTTATCTTACTATGCATGTGCTGCGTCCTCCCAGTATATATATTATATATATAAAAATATACATATATATATATATATATATATATATATATATATATATATATATATATATATATATATATATATATATATATATATATATATATATATATATATATATATATATATATATATATATATATATATATACATATATTATATATATATATATATATATATATATATATATATATATATATATATATATATATATATATATATATATATATATATATATATATACATATATATTATATATATATATATATATATATATATATATATATATATATATATATATATACATATATATATATATATATATATGTATATATATATATATATATAAATATATATATATATATATATATATATATATATATATATATATATACATATATTATATATATATATATATATATATATATATATATATATATATATATATATATATATATATATATATATATATATATATACATATATTATATATATATATATATATATATATATATATATATATATATATATATATATATATATATATATACATATATATATATATATATATATATATATATATATATATATATATATATATATATATATATATATATGTATGTATATATATATATATATATATATATATATATATATATATATATATATATATATATATATATATATATATATATATATATGAACTGTGAAGAGGCATGTACAAGAAGTTGCATAATTAGTCGATCCTATTTCCCCAGTAATTGTTTTTTCATATTATTATCTATATTTGGTTTAACGACGCACTCCACTGATGACTACGATCTATTGGCGTCGGTGAATGATATATGAGATGAAATGAAATGAAAAGGTTATTTCATTGTGCTTTTTTTTAATAGTGGGAAGGAGTCGGTCGTGGCCCGTTTTTCAGGAACCATCCCATTAATCACACGAACGAAGATGGAAACCACGAAAATAAAGTGTCAGGATGGTCGACCATGGCGGGAATCGAACCCCGCTCTCCTAAATTACGGTTAAGTGTATTAACCACTCGGCCACACGTCTCACAGTCGGTAACTGTAACTTGCGACTGTACAGTCATATAACTTGTCACACCCCCACTTCCTACTCCCATAAGGATTTATGCTACCATAGTTTGCCGGAAATGGTTTTACACATAGTTACGCTGAACAAAGTGGTCATTGATTTCCCCCCCAAATCGGCACAATTTCTCAGTTCACTCTCTATCTCTCTTCGGTTCGATACCGTGCTAGAGTTATGTGTGTTCGGTATGCAAGTTAACGAACGTCGGGGATTGGTCACGATGCACTGTCCGCCAATAGACAGATACCCGAGAGAGACCTCCCAATCTGACAGAACATTTAGTGAAAGCTAAAGAGAATCAGAAACAATATCTCTTGTTTGAGATTTTTGTTTCCAATCGGCGGTACTGGAATGTTATCGGCAATGAAGGGAAGTCAACGATTGACAACGACAAATGAATGATATTTTGGAAGTTATTGTTCCGCCAACAATGTGGCTCACGCATGGAACGTAATCGTACGTATGGACATGCTGTCAGGAAATGTTATCGTAATTTAGAAGTTAATTATTTAAAAATGTTTCATAAATTATTCAGGTATACTATAGTCTGTGGACTTTTCGTTCATCATCTACTATCTTATTATAATTGATTTACTTTTCGAAATTACCAGGTGCATACACTTACTTTATATATATATATATATATATATATATATATTATAACCGTTACTTACTATAGTACTTCCTAATAGTATCATTAGTATCTATTAGTTACTATTAGTATCCATGCGAATTAAAAAGATGGTCATATACCTATTCAAAAACACAAATTTCGCCGTTTTATTGATATAAATGAATATTTCCAGGGTATGATGATTTTTCAGGACGAGTGTTTTACGATATGAAACGGTACTGCATTTTTCAAATGCGTTAAATCATCGATAACGCAACGAAATTGTGTGGTACTACTACTTACGTTTCAATTCTGATAGACGCTCTTCTTTTTAAGCGAATACAAGTATATATGTGGAGTTTTATAACTAGAACTGTGTGACGTTTTTGAGTCACTATTACATTAATAGATATCAGGGAAGGCACACTTATTTATTTATGTTGAGTTTGACAACGCACTGACATGATGATGAAATGTGAATAAGATGAAGGAAAGATGAGGTGAAAACTTATTTCATGACACATTTTGGATAGTGGGAAGGGAACTGTCACTGCCAATTATTATATAATAACAAATATTAACAAGACACCGAGAAAAACATCTATCAAGATGATTGACCACGCTGGTAATCGAACTCAGGTCATCTGTGAATGACGGTTCATCGCTCTGGCCACTGACTGTCCTCCACCTGTCTCCAAAACAGACATATTGATTCTAATTAATATCAAGAGTTCAACCGTTATGAGTTCTCTACCAACGCGGTTCACTTCCTGTCGACGACCATTAGGTCCTAAACATCGGCTATACGAGATCCCTAATCCTCCCTCACTGTCTGAACCCTGGAAATAATAGTGTGGGAAGTGTTGTCAGTACATATCGTTCTGTGGAACTATATTCTCGTTCACGCCCTATTGTGTGAACGACACTTATCGTCCATCTATCTTTTTCCCTCGGTAAAAGTAAACGGTCCATTGCGTTTTCATTCACAAACTACTGTTCGCTTTCGTATATATATAGCGCGATTCGATAATCCTACGGATCTATTCTCGGTTTCATTCAACCTGCGATATGCCATGCCCTGCGAGGTAATTGCGAGGACAATCCTCTCACGCCTCAGTCTAACAGTCGTCATCATCACCTAACGGTCTTGTTTGTTGCGTGGAAGCACGTGTTGTTTTTATAATGGGAGGAAGGAGACGAATAAGGCGCAAGGTGCATTCCAAACATGATGAATCCTTCGTTTACCATGTTGCCGAACTCGGTATTACCATCTTGATGTGGTGGGATAGAATACGTTCGTGCAGATTTCATTCGTGTTGCATCTGGCAACAAAGCAATGTGTGAAATTAGGGAGAGACATATGATGATTAATTGGTTTTGCTTCTCTTGTAAGTCTACGAGAAATAAAAATAAAAACACGAGCCTATGTTTTCTTTGGATAAGAGGATTTGGTTCTGATGCTACTTACGATAAACCAGGCCTGAAAGGTTGAGGAAAGAGGGGTCTATATGCGTCTGAAAAGCATGTGAGGTTAGTGGAGCACTTATTATACGCGTTGTCTTCGTTTTTTTTCCAAAGATTTTTTTTCACTCATTGTGGCAAAGACACGCGTGTGTTTTGAATAAAAGCTGGTCGTAGAACGCTGGATAATTATACGTACGAAAATTGAAAAGCAAAGAACAGAATGGTTTGAAAATGAATCGCATCGATGCTTTTCATTTGTCTGAATGCAATGAATGGCTGAGAAATTCGATTATGAAATGTTTATGAAATATAGGACTGAGCTGAGGAGTTCACTGATGAAGTTATATGAAAGGTTTCATATGATTTATTGAAGTTATATCAAATGTGTCATATGGTTTAGTTTGTTTATTTTCTACTTATTCTTCATTTCTTGGTTCATATTTCATTTTTCAATGAAAACATTGAAATGCATTAGGTGAGTTGATTTGTTTGTATTGACATTGTTTACTTCTTGATTTGTTTCTGAAGTTTTGAATAAAGTTGTTGAAACATTTTCTTGTGTTTTCATTGTTCAAGAGATTTTCACCGTCTTAAAGATGATTGGATGAGCGAAGCGAAGACTCAATTACACTATACCGAAAAAAAAGTGCCTGTTTTTTTTTTTTTTTTTGTTTTTTTTTGTTCGCGCTCCACAGGTCAGACAAAAATTCAAAATCAGTTGAAACTTGGTACACACATGATCCCCTATCTGACTTGATGCTGTATAGTTTTGAGGCACGATCGGTTGAACAACTTCTGAGAAAACTCATTCCAAAGTTTTCAAAAATCCCATTAGAATAACCCAGAGGAAAACATTCGTGAAAAATATTTCATCTGAGAGGATTCAAATTCTCAGAGAATTTTAATCTGATAAAGATACACATTATTCCAAACTTTTACTCAAATCGGATCAGCCGTTTCGATGTAAAAAAATATATAATGTTATTTGTGTCAATTATTCAAAGCTATTAAGATACCTATTAAATCAAAGCAACAAGTGTCACCACTTGATTGTAAACGATTAAAACAAAGCCTTCTTTATTATTATATAAATTATTAATGGAAAATAAGATGGCAGTGATGTAATGGTTTGGATCTCAAGGTGTATATATATATAATAACCAATCCAAAGATAAGTTGATATGTTCCAGCTCATCCATCAACGCGGAAACACATAACGCGTTTGCCTAGTAGCAGTAACACGTGCTACCACCGTTAGTGAATCAGATATATTCTAAAACTCTAAAATAAAATGTTAGTGGTTTTAGGAAGCTAAACAGAAAAAACAAATATAACATTATCTTTTTTCAAACCCCAAATTAACTTTTAGTAAATTGAGATATTTTCTTATCCGTACCCTCCACCCGAGTGATGGGCGAAGAGGGTGGGCGTGCATGCGGGCGGTTCTAGGGTAGCAAAGAGAAAGAGATGACTGGACCTTGGTACAGTGTTGGATGCTGTCTCGCGCGCTGCGGCAGAGGAACGGCAACACGGTATCTGGCGGCAGCCAACTGAAGGCGAGGTAGATGTGGGTTCACTTCCCCTGCACTTATTACCACTTCGGCCACCATAGCGTTCACAACCGAGAGCGCGCCGACGGTGCCAGTAAGAGCACGCGCCCATTGGTTTATTATCGCCGGTGTATACTAGAAACAAAACAAAAACACATATTCTATTTTAATTATATATATAAATCAATTCCTCGTGACAGTGCTTCAGTCAAGTAAAAACAATTATTTAAATAATCGAAGTATCCGTTTGGAATTAAGACAATATAATTATTAAAAAAATATTACCACAACGTGTAAATAATTTTTTTTTTTTGAATTGTAGTGTAAATGCCACGCTTGCGTAGTGAGCTTGCACCAGTTTTTTGGGCAATTCGCCAGAGTGAATCTGCCGACACAGACACATTCTGTAACCGAGTGCGATGATCGCAACATTATTACATTACTAAATCGAGCTGTAAATACGTGTGTGTCGATGTGTGGGTGTGTGTATGTGTGTGCATTATAAAAAAATATACTTGTGTTGTGTAAACGTTTTTGTCATTGATTTCTGCAAAAATAATAATAATAATAGTTGATACCGGTGAACGAGAACAATAGTGTGTCAAGAAAGAATACAAAAAAGGTGGAGTGGATTTGCTGAATTTTTGGAGTGTGTGGCCTTGGTAAAAGTTGCTCAGGACCTTGTGGATTTCGCCCGCGGTAACTAGATAGACGCTCGCACCCACTCGTGTAGGTATGTTCACTAAACAGTTCGTTCACTTATGTATACCTTTTTATAGCCTGTAAATAGGTGGATGATGCAGCCCTATAGCTTCGCATGATTTGCAACTCTTAATTACCTCTTAAAGTGTTCGTTAGTATCTGTTAAATAGCATCGATGAGGTAATCGTAAATGGATCTCGGATTGTCTGTGAGGATGAAAGCTTTGTTAGCCGAGCTGGTATTTGATTCTGATAAGACTAAGGATGGATTAACTATCGTATTCTTGTTTCTTTACGTTTAATCATAGATGTTGTTCACTTTTATGTGCCGATGCCGATCGCGGCCCTTATACGGGTGTACTACAGATCTACCTTGAACCTAGAACACTCTTCGATTGAAACCACAATAATTTTCTTACGATTATTTTTCTCACATGTATGTTATTATCAAAGTATCGTATTCGAAATTCAAATTCTTCAGTGGGCATACAGGAGATGTATTTCACATACTTCGTCAAACCTAGTCTTCTGCTGACCTTATTTCACAAGAATGTTCGAACAAATTAATTGATGAGCGTAGCGAAGTCTCCATCCCACTCTTATAGGGCTTTGTCTGTGTGTTTTTTTTTTGTTTTTTTTTTTTTTTGTTTGTAAGCACTCCACAGGTCGCAAGGGTTGACTGATCAACATGAAACTTTTTTTGTACACGCAAACTCATCCAACTTAGAACTGTATAGTTTTTGGGATGAATCGGTCGGATCGATTTTGAGAATCATCATCTCAAAGTTTCTAAAAACCCCATAAGATTTGGCTGAGCGGAAAATGTTGAAAAATAAAATCTCTCCAAATGGGATGAAATTTTCTCTAAATGTGTATTCATGGATTTTACACATTATTACGATTTTTTAAGCAATTCTGATCAGTCGTTTTGGAGAAAAAAAATAAAACGACTGATAATATTCATAAAATATATCATAAAAATTATGACAGAATTAAGTTGTCGAGATTCACTGCTTTCTAGATTCAAGAGTTGACCAACAATGAAGTATTTTTTATATGCGTCAAGGTGTGTAGAATACCAGAGTCAATGAAGTGGCAAGAGTAGAACTTCTTTAACGACTTTTATAGCTTATTCAGATATCAAGGTGTGTAGAATACCAAAGTCGATAAAGTAGCAAGGGTAAAACTATTTCAAGGACTTTTATACCTTATTGAGATATCTCGCTCATCTTACAACGCATATTTCGCGTTTGACTAGTAATGATTACATAAGTATTTGCGAAATTTAAGACAAATTTCAACCACCGAAGTTACGGGCCATGCTAATCACCAAAATGAAAATAAGACCAAAACTAAATGTCAACATTTGAACCGGACTTGAGGTATATAGGTTAGGCTACCCATGATAGAATATAGATCTGAATATTTGAACAATTATATTATCTATCTGTATTTTGAATGTTTAATTATATTTATTATAAGTATATTAAATCTCGCGGCGTGACGATAATAGGCTACGCATACATGCACGTTATATAATATATTGTAATTTGTTTCGTATATTGTAACAGGTTCACATTGTTCACAGGTGGTATTGACCTTTTAAAAGTATACATGCCGTACTACATGTTCGAATAATTACGAAAAAAATAATTGCTTGACATATGCTTGACATAGTTTGATTTGAAAGATCTCTATTACTACAAGAGCACATACAGGATGCTGCGGATGTAAAATCACAAGAAGATGTTCTCTTCCTTTTTTTCATGAGGGATCGCACAGTCTCAGTGTCTCAGTTATTTATATCAAGTTTATAAACGTCACCAAGCAGGGTGGTTCGTGAACTGAAAACATGGCTTTCTATGAGAATTACATGAGGAAAACCAACCGATTCCTTACGCGAGTATTTCTATTACAAGCCCATTCATTGTACGTTAAGGAATTAACTGGATTCCTAGCGATGACAAGAGATTGTGAAGCTACTTTTAGTTGTCAATATAAATCGTCTTTTACGGAATTTTAAGATAATATTGAAAACAATAGTTTCGTATACATAAGTATATATACATTATTTTGTTGTGTATTCAAATAACGAATTCAGGGTGTGGAGCTGAAAATAATACAGACGTGTATAGATAGAGCCTATAAATGTGGTATTACGTATTCTTTCTTATTACAAATTTACATTGGATTACATATTTAAAAAAACAAAAACAAGAACTGAAGGCTACATCTCTGTATAACTACATTACCGAACGGAAATGTTCTTTCTCGAAACCATGTATGATTATAGACCATACCAACCAAGATGTATTATTTTTTGGTTCTGTTGCCGGAGGTAATACAAAAAAAATTAATTTTAAATTTTTGTAACGGTTAGGTTTTGGTAATTTACTCCGATTGACGTTTCTTAATGTGTGTTAGACATCGAAGTGCACGCATTTGTATAATGCATGTATCATGGATTCGATAAGAAAATCGTTTGGTATAGTTGGTAATAGTATTTATATTTATATATACCACCCATGGCGTAGAGGAATTGCATTTAATATTATTAGTATTATTGCGTTGAGGTTTAAGATTCGACCTCCAAGACAGATCGAGGTAAATGAACCTTACATCTTCATCTAAGTCTAAGCAGATGCTTTCTAAAATCAGTGACCATTTCGTACCGATATTATACAGCTGTCGACGAGCGTTTCGTAAAAATAGTGCGAGATAGTTAGTTACTAGTTGGCCCTAGTTGACAGTTAGTTACTAGTACGTGCAGGGGTCATTTTGTACAGCAACGTCCGTTTTCGATTTTAATCCTGGAACAATAAGCATTTGAAGCAAATGCATGTTTAAGCAAATGTCTTCAACTAATTTGATATGTTTTTTCTGTACGACACTATTTTACCAGAAATATGATTTTAATTTAATGTTTTGAGGGGCTGGGTATTGAGAAAATGATAATCAAGTCAATTAATAAAATTATTTTTTCATTCGATTTCATATAGGTTTTTGGGTGATTGGGGAAGAGTGAAGGGGGTACCAAATTATTCTACTTAAACTCCGGATTTGTGTAAAGTGATGAAATTATGAATGATTTCATAATCATCATTCTTTATGATAAATTGAATATATTCACGCTATAATAATGACAGATTGAATTTTAGTTTCAGTTTTCCATCTCATCAAGATTTTGTATGCTTGACTGTTGTATCAGTGGTTATAGAGCTAAAATAACGAGACAATAATGGTAAATGCTCTATCACATGTATGATATCGGTCGTAATGAGTCGTATAAGTGAGGTCGTACAATGAGTATTGTATTGACAGTCTCATTAACTAATATCAGTGTGATGTACAGGCGGGCGTCACGTTGTTTGATTATGACTTTTTATGACATAGAACTTGCTAACTGTCAGCTATAAACGTTATGAAGCGACGTCCCTTGCAAATCATTCTATGACACGTCCATGATACTTCTGGGATTCGAACCCGTAACTCTCCTGTGTGTGAACTATACGAAGCTACCCGAGTAACGTAAGCTGAGGCAAAAACTAGAATACTGACAAATATTTCGATTCAATTTCAAATTGTCTGCCAATATCATACAGCCCATAGTATTTGAGGAGTAGATATTTTCAAATTCATGTTCATTTGGGTATATAGTGAAGTTCCTGAATGAACGCATTCGTCCGGAACGCGCTTATTTCTTGGTGAACTTTTCACTGAACGCGTTAGTGTTTAGCGAAGTGGAGCTTTTATTTAAATCAACATTTTAATTCTGGATTGAACCATTTCATGTGCCCACAAGTGTACATATAGCCCTTTACCGTGCAATGGGTGAAGATTTATTCCCACGTGAGACGTAACCATCAGAATGTACTGTACCAACCTTCTAAAATAAACATCACACAAAACACTATCCTGCATCTATTTGTGTCACGCACATTTACTTTATTTTCATGTACACATAGACAACTTTATTTCTATTGTCAATTGTATAACATTCGGATGCAACGAGCTTTTTTCCAAGTGAAATTTGAAGTAATTCTCATCAGCACTTTATTTTCACCAATACATTAATTAGGCATCGACTCTCTTCAGGAGACACGTACCGTTATCCGGTATAGGCCTACATCTCGTCAAAATCAAATTCAAAATCAAGTATTCTCGCTTGTTTTATCGTATTCATCCATACGTTGTTCATTTGCCTCATGTTTAAAACACGTGTGCTGATTACCGATGATTTTCTCTCACAATATTCATGCACACATCGGAAAAAATTGTATAATTCTCTCGAAAAAAGTTTTAATGGAGTGTATTTTATTTATGAACTACAGGTACAGATTGTCATCGAGAGCAATCCTGATTTCTATCGGAAACTTCGAATTAAATCACCGATTCAATATCTTGTTCGAAGCGTTCTAGTATTCATTATATGGACTCAACCTCATGTATCAGTCCTAAATGCTCTATATATTATTGACATGTCCATAAAATTAATACTTTTTACCCAGTTCGGGGTATTTAATATTGCATAAGTGAAACACGTTGTCTAGGCGTCGCTATGAATTGTCGCCGATAAATCGCAATCAATCAACCACTACTGTCAACTACATAAACTATTTTATATCACTTCTTATTGAATTGTTAATAGAATCCAAGTAAAGAAGTAGATTTGTAAACACGGGCCTATATATATATATATATATATATATATATATATATATATATATATATATATATATATATATATATATATATATATATATATATATATATATATATATATGTATGTATATATATATATATATATATATATATATATATATATATATATATATATATATATATATATATATATATACATATATATATATATATATATATATATATATATATATATATATATATTTATATACATATATATATATATATATATATATATATATATATATATATATATATATATATACATATTATATATATGATTATCATATTATATATATATATATTATATTACATCATATATATTATAATTTAATATATCAATATATATATATATATATATATATATATATATATATATATAAATATATATATATATATATATATATATATATATATATATATATATATATATATATACATATATTTGTATTTATATATAGATATATATATATATATATATATATATATATATATATATATATATATATATATATATATATATATAGTATATTTTTAGAGATAAACTTTCGATTTCAAGGGTATGCATACTGCCTGTCACGCTTTATTCACCGCGTTGTGTTATATCGAGTCAGTAGAGCCATTGTATGCTAATGATGTTGTATGTGGAGATACGGCTTGAGCTCGGTCAGAGACATTTGTATGCTTACCTTACAAAAATGCAATCCATCCTCCCATATCTTTGGTACAATTTTTGCCGCTGATTTCTTGCACAATATCAGGTGTCACTTGTGCACATGTAACAATACGTAAATTTCACTTGAAGTTGATGATTTGTCGAAATGTTATTGGTTTTTGTAAATTCTGATAGAAGGTGAGATAATTCTTGAAATGATCGAATTGTGTAATGCTGGCTTATATATAGAATAGAAAATTGATTGGCATGATTTATATATTATATTTCTATATACCTTGGGTATATCGTGGACTTTTTCCACGGTCATATCCATGGTCCATGGTCATATCTTTTGTAGACATATATAATATATCAAATGTATATAATTGGGCTATCCATTATGGTTCAATCAATTTCTCACGTCAATCTAAAAGGTTGTGCACCAACACGAGAGATCGCGAAAAAACCAATTACAAACTATTAATCTTCAGCGTTAGGCGTTTAGTAAAATACAGTGAAATTTACTGCGCCTGCGCTCTGCTCTGCTCCGTGTATTGTATGTAATGTGGTCATTAATAATTACAAAATATATGCCAGTGTTTTCAAGTAACTGTTTCCATTTCTTTACACTTACACTGAGGTATACCGCCTTATGCTATTGTTAACCTCGTAAAGTCCAAACATATGCATCATCTTTCTCTCGAAAGTTTGTTTGTTTATAACAGAAACACATTTTACATACGTTACCAGACATTCTTTTTTCAAAAAACCGAATCCCACCCATGTGTACTCTCTTAATTTATGGATCTCCCTTACCTGACCTCAGGACTTTGCTGCTGTAGAGAGTGCAGTTCGTTTGATGTTTTCGACGAAATGCCCAAACCATGTAGTAGATTTAATTTATTAGAACCAAAAAGATATGTTTTTTTTCTCTTTGTTGTGAGTTTATTTGTGAGAGTATCAATACAGTTGCCGCCCACCGCGCTGTTCAAAAGATTCTTGCACCCTCACCTTCGTCTTATTGAAGGAGTCGGAAGAGATTTACTGTGACACTGCATGGCAAGACGAAATACGGAAGGACATTGTTCGTTAAACTTCCATCCTCTGTTTGTTTATTTCTGATACTTGATTATAGGTATGGTAGTGAAATGATGGATTATTATTATAGACCTATATGTTAATATTGTTAATCTATTAATTATATTATTGATAATTGTAGTTTAATTGAAAAAATCAAATAATATTTTATAACAATCAGATTTTCTCCATCAAACATGAAATATGAATGCGTATAATTATTATAGTAGTGGGTATAAAATGGAATGTCATTGCATTTTTTCAATTGAATCACAATTATACGAAACATAATGAATATCCAAACAATATTATTATATAACCTTGAATATACAATTTTTTAATTAAATTATCACACCTTTGATCAAACAAAAAATAAGTCAATAGAATATAGAAGTTGGCGAATAATCGATGAGCGAATAATAAATCGATCTGTCCTTCCGTATACATAATGTTTTGCTCTCAGTGTCGTCTGGAATCTCTTCATTTCTTATGATAATTCAGTGAACTTGGTTTCGTTATCGTAAGCCTTTCGTTAGAAAAATATTGATAATTGTTGTTTGATTATATGAGATAATAGTAAGTCACTCTCCTCTGATACCAGTATGTAGAGAAAATCGACCCAAAATGCCGCATTTAAAAATTAATTCCTTTATAGTAAATATTATCTCGAACTATTTGCTTGGAGTGTTGAGATGACCCGTCCAGACGATTCTAAACTTTTTTCCTTTGCATTCATGGAGAAACAATGGCTTTGTGTCAGGATCGATGTTAAAAGAATAAACAAAAAGTTCATGGACCTCCTATATTCATCGAGTCGTACGAGAATAATACGGAACTTTTCAAAATTATATATTTTTTTATATTTTAAGTCCAAACTTGATATTTCGATCAGGGTGTTTCGTGCATGTGATAAGGAATACAATGTCACACACCACTCGTATCAGAGGGTAGCCATTGTGGACTTCGAGACCACTCCAAGTCTAATCGGCTCGTATTATGGAATATGAATTATAGATTCTCCAAAACGTTTTAGACTAATGAATATCATTTACACTCACTGGAGTGTGTTGTGCATATTCAATTACCGGATTCAGCATCGTGAGAGTAGCTGTCAGTTTGAAGTGTTTGGACTGTGATTACCCTGTCTATTTGTTTCAATCAAATGTCAGGTTTTATAAGGTTAAGAGGATTTTGTAATGCCGGGCCTTGGAAATGTGTTGATCACATGCATTTTTTAAATTTGATTCATATTGAATTTTCATTGTTAATTTGGATATATTGAAAGCTGATTCATTGTTGAGTCTGAAAATAAATATAGTGATTCGTCTAAACATCTTTGAGACTTCATTCATTGTACTTTGAGATCAGATTTTCATCTACAAGTAATCGTGAATCGTAATCTCAACACATCACAGAGGACCTAACTGAAAATCCAAAGATTAACATGTTCTATTTAATAACCAACTTTCAAATCAAAAGTCAATTTTTTTTAGTGTATATCACATTTGTGACTATTGGTCTAGTTTCGAATTTCAATACCACATCACTCGTTGGTTCTTCTCGTAAATATATATATATATATATATATATATATATATATATATATATATATATATATATCCAAAGTTTATTTCACAATGACGGACCTTTATGATTAGTTATCTTCCAGATAAACAGTTACCAGATAAAAGTCAACAGATAGCAGCAATCAATACATTGATTTTCTCTCTTTTGTCATATTCCTTATCTCATTTTATCTACTGATGAACCGACTTGATCGCTGTGTTGTTAGCAAGCGCAGAGAAAACTTATCATCTGCAACTGGTAAAACCTGTCTGATAAAGCTCCTGTTACGGATGCACATGCTGCTGCTGCTTTAACTGCCTTTTATTTCTGATCGAGACACGTACACGAATGCCTATCTTTACAACGTGTGCATTATTTCTCTTCTGCTACCGATGTGGTGTACTAGAGATAGTACCATTGTGTAGTAAGTAATACTGATAATACTGATGATTGTGGACTTGATTTGATCCAATATTGAAAAATTGATTTAGAAATTATCAGTATTCTCTAAATATCTTTTTATATCCAATAAGAGAAGTCAAGAATTGAGATATAGTATGAACTCAAAAGTTATTTTCAATTTAAAGTTTTATCCATAGTGCTTTTTAGCTGTTACAACCTTTTAAAATGATATGAAGTGTGGCCATATAAGTTTACTGACTGTCATTCCATCATATTTCATTTGATATATCTACCAGTATTAAAAGTTTAAAACAATCTATTTTACTTCTCTTCCATAAATGTGTTTTGTCTATAGTGGATCAAACATTTATACTCAATCCCAGTGATATTTCATCAAATCATTTTTTAACTTCCTAGATGTGCTGGTCATTGTTAACAATTCTCATTTATCGAGTATCAATGAAAGAAGAAAATTTAATAACTGGGGATACGTTTAACTTGATAAATACAGCTATATTCAATTAATATGCCGGTATCGTTATTTATATTGAATACATTCATTATTTTTGTTTATTGGATGTTCGACAGCTTAACCGTCCAATAAGTTGATCTCATTAAAGACAAAAAAAAAACTATTTGCACACTGGTTTTGGTGGCCATTTTGCCCACGTGCTATTGCCGTGTATATAATGATTGGATTCTGTGTCCAAATACTGGAACTGGTTCCTTCGGCGATAATTTAACCAAATAAACGGGAAATACTCTTTGTACAAGGTCATGAAGCGGTGACTCATCAAGTTCCGGAGGTATCCACGGTCCTTGGTTCGAACCTTGATGCTGACAGTTAGACGTCGTGAGTTTCATTTCAATACGAAATGCAAGTTTATAATTGCGTGACGATTCGTTATAGGAGCGAGCTTGAAGACACCCATTAACGGTGTGAAAAGAAATTTGCATTTCATTCGAAAAAAAGTCGTAGGTTGAACTGTATTTCTTGTCGCCCCCACGAAAAAGAGTTGTCCTTGGCAGTTGCGAAGTGCATGAAGTTTCTCCTTCCTAATAGTTTTCATACAAAATCTTAACCAAGATAAACACGTTTTCAAATCGACTGCTGATATTTTGCCTGCAGACGCTCGACCCTTTCTGTTGAGTAAGGCTGTTGAAATGGATTTCTAATACAAAAATTTGATAACATGAAGTATTTCTAAATATAGGGATATAAATATAATCATTTAATTAAAATCAAACTTCAAAAATTTCATAATATTTATTTATATTTATATAAATACATTAATGACTATTATTCATTAATATTTTAATATATTTTAATTATTCATAATTATGAATAATTATGATACATCATTATATGATTTGAATTATAAACATAATTATTGGGATTTATAAATGAATACATTTTATATATTGAATGATTGAAATGCGCTCATCTAATAACGTGAAAATAGACCAGGTGTTTCAAGTTACTCTGAAAAGTGAAGAGTTTTACTCTAGAGTCTAGAGTCTATGCCGTTTGTCGCAGTCGGTCAACTTGAAGGCTCGTAATGAGGCACATGCTCACAAGGCCCGTGTCTGGGGCGCAATATATTTTAGGGGCGTCAAATTATTGAGGGCCACCAGCCGATGGAAATTAAAAAACCATGATGAATTACGTTACATTCATTTGAGAATAAATATATTCATGATTGATTAAAATACATTTGTATTGTGAGATGTCATCTAATTCATGAGAGATTTGATGATGAAAAGTGAAAAACGACGCTAAAACACATATATTAGAAACTACGTAATGGTACATTTTTTTAAAAGTTGATGGGTGTGGGGGGAAGCAGAATAGCTCATAATTTTTTAGTTTGGGGGCGCAAAATGTTGACACAACACTGCAGTCAAGGCATTGTTCTGGAAACTGTAATCAATCAAACGTGGGTTCGAATCCCACATAAGACAAGTATTTTTGAAAAACATTTGTATACCATTTGCTCATTCCTACTCAAAATAACATAGCTGTTGGTGGGGTCGTTGAGCAAAATGATAATAATAAGAAATCACTTCAACATATTTCTCGATATTTTATATAGCATCAAATTATCAAGCTGTTTGGAACAATATTTCAGTCTCTTCGGCTGTAGCCTCCACACACCATGGGACTTCTAGCTGTTACAACACAGCCAAGAATCCTGGCCAAGAACCAAGTCAAGATAAAAACTTGCTTATTATACTGATGGTTTTCTCCATACGTATGATTCACCACAGACGGAACGTGCAAAAGAAGTCCACGCCCTTACCTTACGTTAGAGGTGTAGGTTGTAACAGGTCTATAATATATATATATATATATATATATATATATATATATATATATATATATATATATATATATATATATATATATACATATATATATATATATATATATATATATATATATATATAAATATATATATATATATATATATATATATATATATATATATATATATATATGTATATTCATATATATATATATATATATATATATATATATATATATATTTATATATATATATATATATATATATATATATATATATATATATTCATATATATATATATATATATATATATATATATATATATATATATATATATATATATATATATATATATATATATATATATATATATATTCGATGACATCCAAGTGTAAGCTACGAAACCCATTGTCGTCAGTGTTTCAAAAACATATCAAGAATCCCAGATTGTCTTTTTCCTCTGCGATCGAAAAAGTAAAAGCTGTAGGTATATCACACAGGTATATATTGCACATTACTTGAACTTGACCCCGTCATATTGGCAAACATAATTACTGTTGCATAATTACGTCGATTGAGAATTCAATAAGCTACCACAAGGAGATAATATACTAATACCTTGAATAAATTACGGCATTAGCAAACCTGTTTCGATAATTTCTGATTGATTACCACTGTTCATCTCATTCATTATATAGGGACTTTGCGCGCATTGACGCAGCACGTGTGTGTGTGTGTGTTGATTCATTTTGTGTGGGATTTACGGTTTGAGGCGTATAGCAGTAATTCAGTAGCAATGCCTACGCCCTACTGTGTTATGTTACGCGTTGGTTTCCAACTCTAATCAGTACTTCGGACACAGGTATAGTTTTAATCGTATAAATATAATTGATTGAAAAAAAAATTGATTCTTAATATCACGAATTTCATGTTGATACACCATATTGATTTATTTTCTTATCACGCCGAAAACTTGGCACAGTTTCGGGACAGAGCTTTGGGTATAAACCAAGAGGTCCTAGATTCAGCCCAACTATGGTTCAGCTACCAAAGTGGATACTTTTTCATGATGTGACAAAAACGTTCATATCCACCCGTATCAATTAGCTATAATGACCAGCAGTGTCAATCCACCAACACATGTAGATTGAAAAGCAGTAAGTTTTCAGAACCTGGCACTTCCACCTTTGAAATATGTTATGATTATCCAACAAATTAGTGATTTAATCGAACTATGCATAGGCCTACATTATGTCTTCAACGATATTAAAAATTTTCGTAATAAACGTATTTGTCGATTCGCTGTCCGCAAACCGATTTTAAAATATTGGATATCTTTACTTTTGTTACGCATATGCCTACATAACAGTTTAGGCCTACTTCCGATGAAACGTATCATAGATATCCACCTTGGACGACGGATATAGATGCATAGATATTAATTTTCGTTCAAATTATTTTAAAAACTCACTATCCTTATTTCATACACGTCTACCAGTATTCAAGATAACATTCCATCTCGCGAAGTCGAATCGGAATGTTTACAATCATTCTTCATCTATCATGTCCGTTTTTCTTGTCCGCGCTGACGCGACTGTTGAAAGACAAAGAGAATCGCCAAGTGATAGACCTTCGACGTGATCTGCCTCATCAAAATCATATCAAACCCGAGTCAACAATGAAAACATTATTCGATGTAAAAATGTGATTTCTATTTCTCCCTCTAGTTTTTTTTATAGTGTTGTTTATTTTCATTCTATCTTCGGAGATGAAACAGGATTGGTTGTCAGGACACGTAGCTCCGTGTGTGTGTGCGTGTGTGTGTGCGTGTGAGTGCACGCTCGCCGAGAAATGGTTGGGTTAGTAGATTTGTGATTATCTTTGTCGCAGATGTGTTTTGATACAAATGTGTTGCACTTAAATACATGGTTATCATTAATCAATACATAAAACGATATGCGATCGTTTTTTTTTAATGGATACAATAATAAGTTGGTGTATTTAAAAGTTCCTTTATAAGGAGGAGAATGGCAATTGTCTTTTAACTTTCATCTGTAATAATTAGATTGAAGATCTTTATACGTCTAGTATTGTCAGTTCATGATAGTTTGAGATTCGGCGTCATAGTTGCTATACGTTTAAATCCCCCCCCTTCCCTCTTCCCTTTCATGAAGCTTCATATCGATACTAAAGAGATGAACGTTTCCGATGTTGAAAACGACGTTTTGCATTCGTCTAAACTTTTCTATTTACGTTTTTGACATTGTGTTTGCGTGTCTCTTGACCAATAAGCGAAAGCAAATGTTGTGAATTATGGGAGTGCACTTCAACTGTTCTAAAAAAGAGGTAATACTGATCAGGGGAAAATTGTTGGAATAAATAAGCTGTCGAAAAAAGTGTTCAAATGAGTAATGTTGTATTTGGGTATTTGGGAGTCATCTTAATGTCGATGTCATGCACCATTGGTTAGAATTTAACTCGCAAATTTAACCGTTCGGTGATTAAATTGATGCTGTAAATGTTGTAAAATATAATCGATTCAATAAGTCGTAATTACCATTGAATGTGAACTAATTTTAACTAGACTGATTTTCTAACCAAACTAATGGAACTTGTTTGAAATAATTTAACTAATTTTCAAAAATATTTGATGAATATGTTTGAATTATATTTGTATTCGTTGTTCTCCACTTGAATATCCTTGAACATATACGCGTGAACCCTGAACAATGTACACATCTACTCGAATATCCTAGTATATTTCAATTTCTCAGTCAATAACAGGATCAATGAAGGACTATTCTATATACGAATCACTTGGTGAATTGAGAAAAAATATGTGAGAAAAAAACAAGAAATTCAGCTCTTGACAAAAATATTATAACATTTGTGACTTGATGTATATTATATTATATAGCCGCCAATATTATTTTAATATTATTATTATCATTATTAATATAATATTATTTTACGCAATACAATATCGAGTATGGGCGTATAAGTAATATTATAATAGTATTGTCCTGTGTCTAAAAAAGATGAAGATGATAAGACAAAAAAATATTACATGAAGGACATTAAAAGTGGCACAGAGCTATGTGCCTATGGGGAGTGGTTCAAACATTTACTATACCTCGGCAAATAACAATGAACTGTATAGGCTTTTGAGATTGAGGACAAAATTTGCACGACTCTTTATCCTTACTATCGTTTATAAATCGATATTATTGTTATCAATAAACCGTGATTCATTGTTCATTGGTTTAATGTCAATTGGCAATACGTGTAACCCGGAATTACGAGACGTTGTGATGTAAATGTGCTATAAGCACTATTTACCTATAGTGACAATGAATGGAAATAACTACTAACCTTTAACCTTTTTTGTATGAAGTACCGCGGTGAAAGATTATGTGATTGTACGTTTTTAGTGAAATTAAAATTGAATTAAGGATGTGATGTAATGATTTAGGACATGATGGCAAACATTTGTTCGGATGTACCGGGGTCATCGAATAAATAATGATATAATAAGAAAATTGTTATGACTTATTCTGAATCGAAATGATGTTATAAGTTATAACTATCCAAGATATGTTACAATGATAAGCCAATCTGTCAAATTTCGATGTATCTTCTCTAACTTTATTTAATCAGTTCATTTTTTTTTGTATAGCATGTTTTGTCGTTTGTGATTCATCAGCAATGAAAGGGATATAATATTGATGATTAAATATTATTTCAGCACTTGTATAACGTATTGTTGATTCACAAGAATTATTCTGTTATTATTCAAATATCACAAAGCTTGATTCCTAAACAGCGTTCCTATAGTTTGTTATCTAATTGTATCAACTAATTGTACATGTGTGTATGTGTGAAATTGTACTGGTATGATATTTGTTCCAAGTTTAATTCAGTGATATGACTCTTTTATGCTGGACATAGTATATTGTTGGATGATATTTTGGTATACAACTTTCCAACATTATTTTCGTGAATAGTTTTTGTTACAATTATCTCACGTTTTTGTGTATTTGTGGAGGATCTCTTGGAGAGTGTAGACCCTACTTAAAATGCTATCAAGTTTCCAAAATGATAACTTTTGAATATTTTTTTTCTGGGTATTTGAATTTTTCTCTCAGTAGCCTCTTGACGTTTTGGTTTCATTTACTGGTATTTACTCACTATTTAGCCTCAATTCGTAAATTATCCTTATGCATCTTCCAAAGTTATATGAATTGAACTAAATCGACTTCACATAATTATAAAAGTAATTGAACCTTCCTTCCGTTGAACTTGAAAGAGATTCCATTTATATTAAAATCTGTCTTCACTTAATGAGAAACGAAGGTGATAATTAAAAATAAATAGCTTGGCTATACTTGGTAAACGTTTCAGGTATATTAACAGAACTAACGAGTGGGTTGTGTCTATACGCTATTCTCAAGCAGATCTGTTCTCAAAATAGATAAACTAGTAGAACTATAGACTTAGTTATATTATTACTCCATTGTGATATATTGTGTTCATTAAAAATATGATAAGGTTAATTATGAGATACAGTTTAAGACAGTTGACGTAGCGTGTAGCGGAAACTCGGCCAGTTTTATGCGCTCAACTGTAGGTTCATCCTTCGTCAGTGTTTGCAATTTCACTCAATTACTATAAGATGTAACTTTTTGATTACACTTGATATCAAGATCAAGTTTAGTATTTATATTCTCACTTTTATTTCTGTGATAACATGGAATGCACAAAAAAATAGAGGATTACCAACGTCCGTTTGGCTCAGGTAGTTTAGGCAGTGCTTTGCTAACTAAGGTCAGACGGGATAAAGGTTCGAGTCCCGATGTAGGCAGCTGCTGTTGTAAACGTCCTGTCACCTATCGTCACATCATAATTTCAACGTCACATGTTCATTATCACCCCCTTTAAATCTAGTTGTTGATCAGGCTATTGACCACCATGAAAAAAAAGGATTAAAAAACAACAACATTGAATGATTCAAATGTTTTAATAGATTCAGTTTATTTTTTTTTCGTCAAATATAAACAAACTGATCAATCAAAAGTGCTGTCGAAATGACAGCCAGACAACAATTTCAATCACTGCCAGTCGAATATCCTCATCAAATACCTGCGGTTGATGCTTGTATGTTCCTCAATATTGGACTCAAATCAATATTTGACTTAAATTAATATGGAACAGTGTATTCAACCAATCAATTACTGGGCCAAAAATTAATTGTCGCTCAGTATTGAGCTCTACCAATTTGATGAAATATTAGCCTGTGTATAAATGGGCCTTCATTTTTTTTATGGTCACACATTGAATACATCATCACATGAAACATTCATCATAAATCATTCATTCATCAATTCATTCATTCATCAACCCTACAAAGCCAAAAATGCTGGCTTGACTCTAGGGGTAAGATAACATTTGCTTGAACGTATCTTGTTTCACTCCTACTGGAATCAAAATCAAAGATTAATAAATACACACAAAAATTAAACTTGGCATAGCTTGAAAGTAGTACTTCACTGTTTCTCATTTTAAGAGTAAGTCCAAGAAAAGAAAAGAGAACGATGATTTTACATGAACAAAATTACAATAAAAAAATTATTTAATATAACAATTAACGACAAGTTAACAAGTCAAATACCTGACTTGTTGGAACCAGGCGAAAGATATTCATTTATAACAATTATTCCTTGTTATAATACATTGATGTAAACAAGAAAATTAAGAATTAAGTAACAGATTTTTTCGTGAAACAAGGTTTTCATAATGGAGTATTTGTCAAGGTTTTTTATACGTGGAGGAATATAATTAAATATAGTGGGAACTGTGACATTTGATTGCCCACTGCCTTATTTATTCATTTTAATAACAGCAGTTATCCTAAATATTTATTGATTCCATATCTTACAATATTCTTATAGGTATTTTTAGCCAATTCACTAATAATATTTTTCAATTCGTACTGCTTCGGCATGTGTTATTTTTATCAATCACTTGCCAGTACGGTGTGTGATTCGAACCTAATGGTTATAATTATAACAGGTCAGTGGCTCAGCTTAAAGAATATTGGTAGCATGCACTTAATGATTGAGAATTATCCCTTTATATAGCCATTTGTAGAGCATTTAACTGCGGGGCTTCGGTAGAAAAGGAGCGTTCGCTGCCTTCCAGGGTAGATCTACTTTTTTCTATCAATTAAAGAATTAATTAATTATCAATAAGTATGTTATATGTATTCTACCAGCATCGAGTATAAGTTATATATGAAAGCAGTGCTTAACTTACGATAAAATCACCGTTTCTTATTGCGAATGTTTTTTCTAGTGTTTGATGCACTCTACTTTAGTAGAGATAAGTTCGAGTATATGTCCTGTACGTGTTATGTGCACATGCATGCTGTGTGTGTGTGTGTCTGCACATACTTGCGTCTGGTTGTACTTCACAGAAAGATTACAAGAGGACGAGATAATTCAGCCAATGATTCTTATTTTCAATAAAGCGAATATAAATAGTTTTACAAAATTTATTACTTTTTGCTAATGGAATGATGGACGTGGTCGTGAAGAGGTGGTTTTTGTATGAATATGTAATAAGTTGTAAATACGACTCTTCGAAAATTGCATAATGCTATCCTCTCTGCAATATATAGCTAGCTATATTATCTATAGGCCTACTTCTATAACCCCATATGTATTTTAGAAAGTATGAGTACATTTTTTCATTAAAATGGTACTCATAAATGTGAAAAAGGGAGCTTTTTTGTGCACTTTCATAGCTACTGATTGTGTTAAACATGTTAACAACTACTTTTTAAAAATTGAAAAAATTCAGAAAATTAAGTATTGATAAAACTCTTCTATTCTAAAGATGAAAGATGTCCTTCTCTGTGTAATGGAAACCTTACGATTTGATATATTGAACATTATACCATCAAATCATGAAATTGTCATGAAATTGACAAATTTATAGTAAGGTATATTCCTGATTTTGTATTTTTTACATTCGAATACAGGTAGAAAATTGTTCGAAGAAGATGGCTCATAATGAACCGATATCATGTCTATCATTCCTCTATTTTTTCCATTTGAATGAGTGTCAAAAAAACGTCAACAAACACATTGAAAAAAAATCGTAAACTTTTATACCTAATTTAGAAACGTATGTTTTATCCTGCATAACAGTTATTGTGCATTATTATTAATGTTATTATAGCTGTAATATTACGATCAACATGAATAATCTATGTGTAGCCACTAAAAGAGAGGGTTCCGAGCGACCGTCTCCACTACCCCATACCACAGCGTTTGGGTGTTTCGCTCCTTCATTCGTGGGTTCATATGTACCAAGTATCATACCACTCTCTTTCTTCGTTGTTGGTAATTGTTTATCCGTTTTTTTGTTCGAATGTTGGTGCAATATTCGAATTACATATAAAATATTGTAGTATAAACAAATTGTATGACCATTACACGGTAGATCTGTACCGTTATAGCTTTATGTGAGACAATCTTAATAGAGTTATACCCATTAGATAAGGTTTTTATTAAATGTACAATGAGTCAATAACGTAATTATTATCATTTCTTCGATCATATCATATTTAATTTATAATTGAATTTATGTAATGTTATAGTAATAATGATAATAATTTATCCATATAAACTGGTCGTTTCCGCGTATTTCTTGTGGGATGTGGATTCCATGCCTTTGGCTAGCTGCTATAACGTATACGCATAGTATGATGGCAATATAATAATC
>OZ023334.1:24219160-24241660 GCA_964007535.1 Brachyptera risi | reverse complement strand
CTATTTGATCTTGAAGAAATACCTCTGTCGTGATCGGAGAGAAATTTAAATTATACCTTACAGTAATTTTCCTTTGCAATATATAATATAGTCCACTGTTATTAAGTACATTCACATTGTTCACTTCTTACGAATCGTAATCGACGTCGATGGCTCCGTTGTCTGTAGCAGAAGCAATACATCATGAGCCAACATAATCATAATCATCTATGTATTAGTATAAATAATAGTCAATTTTCTTCTATCGATTCTCTATAGTTTTTCTCTGTCATAACTATGTTATAGCGTGTATTATATATTATAGACCAGATACCTACTGCTATTGATGTCTTCATTTATCAAAGATGCAATATGTAGAATATATATACACACACACACATATATATATATAAATATATATTTATATATATATATATATATATATATATATATATATATATATATATATATATATATATATATATATATACACATATATATATATATATATATATATATATATATATATATATATATATATATATATATATATATATATACATATATATATATATATATACATATATATATATATATATATATATATATATATATATATATATATATATATATATATATATATATATATATATATGTATATATATATATATATATATATATATATATATATATATATATATATATATATATATATATATATATGTATATATGATATTAAAGTTCTCTTATTGACCAGTTTGAAAAAGATGAAAATGGAAATTTCAATGGTTTAAGATTGAATGAGTAAAACTTGTTCAGTTATAAATTCATACAGAAACAATGTGTACTCTAACGTGGAGTCTTATTTCTATACCTATGAATTGAATGTCATTAGAGTATCAGGTCTTTGAGATGATTTGATACCTTCTTTATTTTCATGTTGATTTAAGTTCCTTGGCTAATTCTCAGATCTGTCCAGAAAAAAATGAATCCATCAAGTCCAGAACAATAGACGAAACAAAATGTATAAGCCCGGTCAATTTTTTTTTGCAATTAAACGCTGGGGCCGAATTCACAAAAGGTCATAACTTATTTGATCCGGCTCAAAGTTACGACAATTTCTAGAGTTGATACCATATTCTCATCTATTATTTTTAATTTTTTAATTTTAATTTTTTGTCAATTATCATTATCATCAATGTATCATTATTATCTTTGAGACAGTATGAAAGTTGATCGGTGATATCTTTGTGGCAACTTTGATCAAGATCAGAGTTGATCCCGATCAAAGCCATGACATTTTGTGAATTCGGACCCTGATTGATATTACACATTTTGACAGCACCGGGTATTGGTTTTTCAAACTTTTCTATAACTATAGGAAAACGCAACATAGAACATATACGTTGATGGAGGAGCGTGAAGGCATATGAAATGTAATAGAAATGCTATATATGCACCTTGAGTTCCAAACAATTGTGACACTGCCTTCCTTTTTCATTCATCACTCGTTTTAATTGTTCCAAATTTTTTTTTTCAATCGATTTTTTCTGCCATCATAATTTTAAAATGTCCATAAATGGACTTGGAGTATCTACCAATAATGCTCAAGCGTTCAAAAGTGAGAAGTTATAACACCTAATTTAAATTATAATATTAGGTCATATTTTTTACCATCTCAAATAGAGTATGTATATATAGAAGATCTACAAAATGGATCTGTTTTATCCTTGACCTTCCTTTCTCTGAATCAATAAATTATAATGCCGAAAAAAAAGGTATAATTACTCACGATTGTCGTCCTTCTGTATACCCGACATTACAGAAACTTTCATCTTGTTAATTGTGAGACAATTCAGCGTTGATCAGTGGTCAGTGAGCAACGGCATCGTTTCAAAAGCGCATCAATTATTAGGTCAAGTCAGGTTGTTAATCATTGGTTTCTATCGTGTGGTTTAAAAGTTGTCAGTTTCTCAATCCAAATGTGTAGCTAGTTCTCTAACAATACAGTATACACTTGTGTCCACCGAAGAAGGTCGTCTATACTAACTTCATGAATGTACTCACGTCGATAATTGACCATTGTAGATCGTCCGCCCTCGTGATGTCACAAAATATAAAAACCAATCAAGTGGACAGTGAAGCAGGGGAAAATAGGGAAATAACCAATCAAGGTATCTAAAATTTCCCCTGCTTCGTATAAGTCACGCCCATATACATTGGTCAATTGAATAATGATGATGCAACTTGAATGCGTCGACTAATTTTGAAAGATGCATCACGTTTTTCATTGTGAATTTTGTCCATACATTTTAGTCATCATCACACCAACAAATGTGTATCTCTTTCGATATATGGTCTGATATATGGGATAACTCACTCGTGTCCCTCAAACATGAAAAGTCATACAAATTTTTCGAAAATAAATATAGGAAGTGGTTGTTGAATGAAGAGGAGATTAAAATCATAATTAAACCTACATCCAATCCTAAAATGCTTCTCTCTCTCTCTCTCTCTCTCTCTTACAGGTGGATCATTTTCAACGTCAACATATATATATATATATATGTTCATTTTATCACAATTATTAGGCATATATGTTTTGATTTTGACATAAGCAATAAGTAGTTTCCGGTTGGTTGGAAGAGCGGTTTGGCCGAACTTCGCCATTTCACCATTCTTCTCATTGTACCATGTCTTAATTATGTATGCACGATGTTTTTCATGATGAATAAAATACTATTGATAATAACAATAATAATAAAAATCATAATACTCTTAAAATACCGCATTAATACAAATATAACAGTACCGGTAATATTTGTGTTCGTCATAACTCATATTGATGGATAAACTACTACTTTCATGGATATATTTGTTTGTTAATATGTTTTGGTTTGAAAATATCAAAAATGATTCTCCACATATTAAAAAAAAAATATTTGTGACTTGCGGCTAAATGTGAAAGCCTCTAAAAGATTAGTGTTTCGTTACAAAGATTGCGATTTAGCTATTGTTTACGAAAGGACGAA
Source organism: Brachyptera risi (assembly GCA_964007535.1). Taxonomy (NCBI): domain Eukaryota; kingdom Metazoa; phylum Arthropoda; class Insecta; order Plecoptera; family Taeniopterygidae; genus Brachyptera; species Brachyptera risi. The sequence goes on along the minus strand of OZ023334.1, from coordinate 24,238,649 downwards.
CGAAATATACTCACAAACTGAAAAAAAAAACGTTGACTGTCGCTCAACTATAGATGCCTTCTCTATTGGCCAAGAATTGATGTTTCTTCTGCTTTATTAGATATTATAACTTCAAACTATAATTTCGTGAGCAATAAGGCCTTTTTGATAACGTCGTGCAACAATGAGTGAAGTCAATTGTATGAAGAAATTCTCTCGATGTACAAACTGGATGATTGATCCGTGTTATAAATTAAAATGACCTATTAAAAAAAAAATGAAAAATGAAAACTAAACTGACTCACAAAATACTCCAGTTGGAGAAGTTCCTTCAATATACTTATACACGAGTATCGAAAAATGTATCAAGTTATTTGTATACAGCTATTTTGCATGATTACAATTTGTACATTTTTTCATAGCGCAAAATGAAATTCATCTCACCGACTGTGTATTTTTCTATTCTTCTCTTTTAGTAATGTATATAGCAAAATATTTTCAGATGAACAAACTTACTTTACTATGAAAACGTTCAACATAAAAAAGTATTGCGGCTCTATTATTTTATCCGTGTCGAAGTGTTATGAAACAGCTTGGATCCGTCTTGTTGACACATTGATCTTAATTAATTCTACAGAAATATCATCGCGTAATTATACTTATTAGTTTCTGTTAATTACCTGTTAGCTGGTCTCGATAGCCTTGCATGTTGAAAACAATCAGGCGATTGTCGTTACTGGTATTAGATTATACTAACAAATATGACTGCAGGTGTGCCCCGAAACTTTCTATAATGAGTAATATATTGATTACACTGTTCATTAATCATTGACGACTCGAAAGTGATTTTACCTTATGAGTTGAAAGCCAAATGCTTATTAAAAAATGAGTGTTCCGTCAATCAAAACAAACGGAGAAGACAAAGTGATATGTTATATATATATATATATATATATATATATATATATATATATATATATATATATATATATATATATATATATATATATATATATATATATATTCTCTGCTTTTATTCTACTATTTGATTCAGGACAATGAACTTTCAATTTCGGTAAGATTTTTCTGTGAAATGTTATGCTCGACGCGATCTTATTGCCCGCAATCATATGGTCGCCGTGATCTTTTTGCCCACGATCTTTTTGCCCGCGATCTTATTGCCCGCGATCATATGGTCGCCGCGATCTTTTTGCCCACGATTTTTTTCCCGCGCCGCGATCTCATTGCCCGCGATCTTCTTGCCCGCGATCTTTTTGCCCGCGGTCTTATGGTTACCGCGATTTTATTGCCCGCGATCATTTTGACCGCGGTCATTTTGTCCACGATCATTTGGTCTCGTCGATATTATGTACCAGCGATGTTATCTCTCTCGCGGTATTATTGCCGCGATATTTTGGCCGTCGACATTATTGAGTCGGTCATATAACCGTGAGCCTGTTCAAACTACCCCATGCTGCCTAAAAATAAGATAAGTGGAACATAAGTGGAACACCTACTTACGTAAACTATATCATGTTATGTACTCATTCGATAATTCAGGTATGAAAATAAACAAGTAATTTTTATCCCATTTCTTTTTTCATCTTTAATCCAGGAAATCATAGAAATGATCCTAATCAGAATCATGATTTGCGGTCTCGAACCTCTATTATTATCGCATCAACCGCGTCTGAGACTCCGTATACAGAATATGGCAAGGAATAGGCTTGGTAATAAGCCTTACTAAGGAGGTTACATAATGTAGAATAATAATGTATAACCTCAATGACCTGTTCTACTATATATCTAGCTAGCGTTAATTAATGAATTAGAGAAGAATTCAATTTCATGTCGATATTTAGTGTCAGAAGATTTTCTGTCGCAGGTTAATTGAGCTGAAAAAACTAATGAATTATAGGGTGAATTAAAACGTCGCGCCTTCAGTCGTGAAGCTATAAAAGTGCTGATAGTGGTCCTTATAATTCATTACAATAACTATCTTGTGCGGAGACTTGATGGAACGTGTTCCTAATTTCAAAGCTCGAATTGCAGAAAAAAAATCTACCCACCAAACTTCCTACAGTCCTAATTAAGTATTAAATAATTCATAGAAATTACACCATTTTATAACTTGAAGTGCTTTTTTATCGAAAGTTTTTTTCATTGGAAACGTGTCCACTGGGATTCTGATTCGTCTCGTGGAATGCGGACGAAAAGTGTTGATATTTATAAAACAATACCAATATCCAATCCCAATACATATGCAAATCTGTGGAATAAATTCACTTATAGATAACAGTATTGTAATGTATAATTGTATATAACTTGCGCACGTTTCCAATTTATGAATATAATTTTATTCCAATTTTTATGAACTTCATTTATTTATAAAAATGTACGACATGTTATGTGAGGCAAGGTGATACCGTTTCAACCTTTGACCGAAGATCAACGTGTGATCCACCCAAACTACTTCTAGAAAAGCTGCACTTTAGAAGCTGCATGCACATAACAATCGTGCAAAGCAAGAGTGTTGCAATTGTTTCTACTATAGGTCAATATGATATGTTATAGGCCCTACTTGACTTGTCTCCAATTCATCAAGTATTCTCGATTTGCTTTGGATTCTTCGGGTTCGAGACCAGTGTAAGCCGGAATTTTGTGTACCATGCATTTATAATGCGCTCAGTTTTTCAGAGACATTAATCAACGTCAGATTAACAATGAAAAACAAGACTTCTAGAACAGTTATAGGGGTCAGTTTTTGTTATTTACATTAGTTCTATGTTCATCAGTTCATTAGTTCATGAATCGAATTGTAATTTGAGAGTCGAATTACCAAAAACTGTTACACTTTTCATTATAATTTATATTTGTATATATAAACCTTCATTAAATAGAGACTATGCCAGAGTATAGATGGTTGCCAAAGGCACATAATCTCAATCAAGTATACATTAATTAAGTCTAAAAAACACATTTACTAATGATAATGAATCAAGTGGAAAATATTCCAATGATAATGAAATCTCACATGAATGATTAGTATAAAAAATGTCGTCAAAAATAATGAGAAAGTATTAGCATTATGAAAATAATATGAAGATATAATACAAAAATAATGAACGAATATGGCCTGTTTCTACAGGTCTTACATTATCTTTTAATTAAGACATCACATCAATCCTGAAACTAGATTTCAATCAATGGTTGAAATCTCTAATTACACTATAACCATACTATAAACATACTATAACCATACTATAACCATATAACCATACTATAATCATACTATAACCATACTATAACCATTACATTTGATAGCCGTGATAGGTCATTATGAATTTCCTAATTTTGAATTAAGAAACAATCTATTTCTCCAAGTACTTATGTTGTACTTGGAGGTCCTGCTGTGTGATAACGTTTGTAAACAACGGTATCGATGCGTCGTTGACGCGTCAGAATACCACGTACAGTTGAAGCTGCTGTTAAAGTACCACTTCTTCGTGCATCAATTTCAATAACTCTTCTTCTCTACTTTGCCGACCGAGCGAGAAGATATTAATACGCAATTAGCCTGACAGCTCATAAAACAATGCACTTTTACTCATACCATTTCTATTGTTTATAACCTTAGGCCCTGTTCAAGATAATAATAATGAAATAATTAAGTTACAAAGCAATCTCTCATTAAGTTGTCATTCAACTGTATATGTTCAATTGATTATTCAATGAACTAATTGAAAACGCCTTTGGGTTGATATATGAATTATTCAATAAAACGTTGGATCAGTACATATAATTATTCGTTGTAGATTGGATAACTGGCACCGTCCATACTGAGTCAATGGAATCATTCTATCTAACTGTGATCGGAACTTTCTTCAATAATTTTATCGTGCGACCTGACGAAGAAGTTAGTTTCTTTATTCCTAATTAGGCGTCAATAAGGGTAAATAAACACAGAAATTAGGAAAGTATGTCAATAGTCAATGGCGGTGTCTTTCAATGTACAAAGACTTTTTAACATTCAGTATATAGACAATATATTATCTTTCTGTTGTACCAAGATTGATCGTGATTTAGACTGTATACCTGCAGAACGATTATGTGTAATATATTTGACGTGTGTGAACGCTCTCGGTTGAGCTCTAACTCAATCAAGAGTTGGCACGACGGAACACAGTGGAGTTAAGGTGTGTGTAGTCGATGGGAAACGTCAGAATATCTTTTTGAAAACACACTGACGAGAATATTTTATAATCAGCAACAGGTCAATTTTACTGATAGATGTGATGAATTAAAATGTGTGATTCGCATGGAATGTTGAGGGCTTGGTTTTTAATTCTGGGTCACGAATCCCTACGATTTTGTTTTGTATAATCAATCAAACTCAGGTATACTACCAATTCATGAGTGATTGTGGTAACATGAAAGTGCTGGTGAAATTGAATTGGAATATCTCGAACCCTGGAAAATATATTTCTTTTTCATTTAGGATTTTTCTATTTTTCTCCTTTGAAAAGTTCTATACAAATACAATATATATATTTTTTTTAAAACATCAAAACTTGATACAAAATCATTGTTCCCCAGTTGTGGACGAGTGTTTGTCCGTATAGCTTATCATATCATATCAACTTGAGATAGTTTCGTTTGTGAAACTAATTTTTATTCTTGAGCCTTTTTAGAAATTAACATTTTCAGGAGTGTGTGATTATAATTATTACCGTACTGAGCTGTATTATTCTCAAAAAAATGCTCTCAAAATTTGAAACAACATCTTTATCAACACAATACATAACAAAAGAATTATTTTCTCGTCTATTAATCTCTGCTGATAATTGACGGATGTAGATCGTCCGCCCTCGTGACGTCACAAAATATAAAAACCAATCAAGTGGACAGTGAAGCAGGGGAAAATAGGGAAATAACCAATCAAGGTATCTAAAATTTCCCCAGCTTCGTATAAGTCACGCCCATCTACATTGGTGAATTGTTTGATCCACACTTTATTCTTCAACTCAAAAAAGCATGAATTTTTAACTGATTGAGGTAATAGTTGATCAATACAAATATCACTTTAATTATATAAAACAAAAATAAAAAACCTGTTTAGTCAATCATAGTCATAGCCACCTCATTGGGTGGTCGTTTTGTGGATACAATTCTCCATAGTTTATTTATTTCGGAATGTATTTGTTGGTGACAGTAACACAGCATTCCGATATACTCTTCGCTCACGTGCCAAGCCATCCCATGCAGTGTCTTCTTTAACTGCTGCCTTCAAGATGCATTGCATTGTCTCTTCTAGTTTTATTTACTGCTTGCACATTTCAGACGCGAGAGATGCTTTCGATTTCACCTTTTAGAAAAACATTACTTGTTTCAAAAATACACTCGATGGATTAAGTGCTGTCTTCAAAATGTGTCTTATTTTTTTATCAACATTCACTATGATCAGGTTATTATATACAAGGGGCTTAACTTGATTTTCTATGTCTATAATATTTATAAATTATAATGTATTGAACACTTTTTTTCCCAACACGACTTTTTAATTGTTCTCCACCTCTTGACTTTTTGACTATGATTTTTATCATGTGTTGAACGCATGAGCTGGATTATATACAATCATTTCTTTGAGGTAGTAAGATCACTCTAGTGGTGACCCGTTCAAACGATCCTGAACTTTCAATCTGACTTTATTGGGAAACAATGGCTTTGTGTCTAGTTTTAGGCCTATATGTTGATAAAAGAAAAAAAAAGCATTTTCATATACATACATGCAATAACATGATGCATATAATATCATATTAAATACAGGAATTTGATGATTTTCTTCATATACGTTTTCAAATTTTGGATCTTCGAAAACTTAGTTGTGAAAACATTCTAACAACTTTCGTGTATGCCGGTGGTGATAATTTTTCTGTAAGTCGCTGTTCTAATGGAAATAAAAGTGACCAATAAAAACGATAAGGTTTATGACGTCATGACTCAGTTACTGATTTCCATTTGTAAAATATCCAATATGGCCGCCGAGATTGGAACGAGCATATGTCGCTATCGGCTGCAGGAGTAACGTATCTCTGTGAGCTAACATATATGTATGGCATAACCAACAAGCAGTATTTAGATAGAAGGGATTCCGGATGACAAACTGACGCATGTCAACTTTCAGGAAAGGGGAGCAGAATTGGATGGATGTAATCTTGAGCAAATGCTAGTAGCTTGGAGGGTGTAATATATCAGGGAAACGGTAAAATATTAACATTTCAAGGAAACGAAGTAGGAGATGATGGATCGAGCTTGACGTGCGGGCCAGCATGCACCAATTCCAGTGTGCTCAGGAATATGAGTTGAAAAGCTCTCTTTCCGAATAATACTGAATAATTCGAAGATTCGTTGTTCAACGTTCACAGAACTACTAGCAAAGTAAGAAAATTAAATTCATTCTTAAAATTAATCACTCATTTTTACATTCATATTTTTTGAAATTCGTAATCCAGAGTGTTAAATGGTGCAAAATTACTGCAGTATTCCAATTTGCAGCTATTTCACTTGGAATTTCAGAATCTCATACTCCGGGCAGCCAAGTTATAGTGGACGTTTTCAGTCAAGGTTCAACGACGCACTGTAACGATAACTGAGATCTCTGTTATATTTGTTCTTCTTATTTTATTTACTAATTCGTTAAGCGTTTTTTACAACAATGTTTTTACCGCGTTTTCTAATCTTATACGTATTTCACTTATCACGTGTCTACGTCTTATAACATGTCAACATGTAATGTATCCATATCGCGGCATATTGCAAGTCGTTGACTGCAAGCCACGAGTGTAAGTTGGCGATTGCTGCCAACAATTAACGTATAGCATAAGGTGCTGACACGAAATCGTTATCACAGAAATAATAATATAAAATTGAACACTATACAAAGGCATTGAGCTGAGGTAAACGTCAAGTTTTGTTCAACTGATAATTACTTCTCAATTATTTCTTTCTTTAATTACTATTTTATTTATCTTCAACCAGTATTGGTGATTTTTCACTCCCAACCGTTGATTCTATTGGAAAGGAAGACAATCGATCGTCAACACTCGACTTTTATCAAGTGATGCCACACATATTGTTAATTGTGATAAGTGGACAACTATAACCCTCAAATTGTGTATCCTTCAATTACAATTTTATACATTATTGGTTTTTGTAACGAATTTTTTAGTTGCTATGGTAATCTGATAAAAATGTAATCTCCCTATATGTTAGTAGACAACATCGCTCTACTAAAATGTACTACATCTCGTATAAACCGTTTCATGACATTAGAATTTAAATATCAACTTCTCCAACTATCAACCAGAGTAAACAAGCAACTCCCTGTTTAGATGTCTGCATCATTATTCTCCTCGTAAAGGGTCACCCTAGCTAGGGTCACGACCTGTAAGGTGGGATATACAGCATGAGTGACAAACATGGCGATTAAAAAAGGCACCGATATATCGTGATGTAGCAAAAGAGATAGGTGATGTATGGGTGGAATAGGAAATGTCCATTGCACGTTTTACATAATGGAGAGTAAACTGTCGAGCCTGCAGATCTTGGTTATAGGTTGCCAATTCCCACGATTATTTATATGTCTCGAGGGTATTTTACTGCATTATCTTGACAATATACCAACCTGATAAGATTTAAAGTTGACATACGGTTCTTGTCGGGTTTGCGCATACAAATTGTGTTTATACATTGTTCATTATTGGACAATGTCATGCCGATTGTTAGGATTTTTGTTTTGTTTTGTTGGTGTACATGTAGTTGGCTTCCGGTTCGTGATAAGTTATGTATACAGTTTCATTTACATGTATTACTTACTAATTGTGAACAGTTAGCTCAGTTCACTCATAACTTTGAAGCTTAGACGTTAGCCATTGATAGTTGATATTTTCAATACAATCGATTTTCATACTGAACAAATTTATAGAGAATAAATTATTTTATCATCATTTTTTACATAATATCATCATTATTTCACTCACATTATCAATCATTATATATTATATATATTATTATTATTATTTCTGTAGTATTTTTTCATTTATATATTATAGGCTAGTATGTTACTTTTCAAACGTGGTTAAAACTTTGGTGAGAACTTAGTGAAGAGCAGAAATTATTGTGATTGAGTAATTGATTAATGTGTACCTGAATTTCGTCATTTTTTAGGTTCTATACGAAAATAAAGACAACTGAATTGAATTAAATTTGTTCTGATCAATAGGTGATTTGAACATGAAGATCTAGGCAGGAGTTAAATATGTATATCAACAACTTCGTTAAGGTCGTAAGTGGAGATATTTCCATATATGTTCATGCTAAGATCCCATACGTACAGAATCAAGAAGACGTGATAAAAAAGAGAGTCTGAATTTTTTCCCAATATCAAATTTTCATTATCTACCTTGAACTCATTTTTTTATTTATTGACTACCGCTTATTATATCTCTTTGTGTCTCTAATTAGATTTTGTATTTTTTCAACATAATAACCGTCTGTATCACGTATATAGAGTCTACCGTTGAATCTGCAGGTCACTTTCTTTTAATGGTCCTGCGTAGAAATTTGTCATTTCGATATAGCCATAACAAGAATAATTCGTGGACCATGAACTTCCAATTCGTGCCGAAATTGTTTGTGATATTGTTTTGTTAGCATCGTGAAAGAAAAAAACCCAAACAGGATCTATCGAATGGGTTGAGTAAAAATTGAAAATTGAATAAACCATAGGCAAATGCAGCATATGCGTTGTGAGATGAGCGAGATATTTGTATGAAGTCTACTCGAAACTTTTAAACATCTTGACTTATATGACATATACTCGAGAACTACACACCTTGGTTTCAAGTCTACAAAGCCGTGAATCACCGTGCGCATGGTACTGAATAAAGAATAACCACTATTTCTAGCTATTTGATGAGAATTTATTGATTGAATAATTTATTCAAAATGACTGATCTAATCCCGATGATAATCAATAATGATATGTACCATACTTTTATTCATGTTCAGTAAAAAATTGAATGTTTTTGAGTCGAATTGAATTTCATTTTTTCCCGCTCGCCCTAATCTTATGTGATTTTGTGAATTTGTATTTCTCTACAGTAGTCCGATCGATTTGGCCCCAAACTTTACAACAGTTCTCTAATTTGTATAAGTCCGCGTATCCTGAAAAAGTTCCATGTCGATCAGGCAAACCGTGTAACCTGTGCAGTGCGTGAAAAAACATCCACATAGAATGGGATGGGATGGAGAGAAAATCATTCATTTATGACGGCTGTTCATCTTCACGATGACTGACCATGAAGGTCCAGCTTACTATAAATTTGGAATTATAATTGACGAAAGTAAAAAAGAGTTATAAAATTATGGTAGTAGAATCAAAAACAATATACTTGATATAATTAAATAATAATAGAATTATTAGAATAATATAATTGATATAATCAGATTTCAAGTTGATTGAGAAACGCTGGAGAGATGATTGTGGAGAATATATTCACTATCGCTCATCCAATAACATGATGGCAGTCTTCCGTCCGAACTCGTACATCAGACCGAGGACTGACCATCTATTCTTTCCGAAGTCTTCGTCGACAAAAACACGCTTCTGGTGTATTATCACGTACGTCCTCGATCGTTAGTTAACAAGATTGCCAAAAAGTGGTCAGTCGGTTTGATTTATGGTGGGACCTATCGTTCAAGAGAAAGCAGCCCGATAACAGCATTCATAATTGCATATATATATATATATATATATATATATATATATATATATATATATATATATATATATACACATACAGACAAAAAAATGTTAAAAATATAGAAATTACAGTCATGTTGTCTTTATTTTGGTATTTCTAATAAATACTTTCTGAGTCAGATTGAAAAAGACTTTCAGTTGGTCGAAGCTGTAGATATAAATGGAAAGCGTATAGATTTAGACGTATTTTATAGGAACTTTCAGGTTAACATTCAAATCGGACTTAGTAAAGATCGTCTCCTCATTCGGTATTACATTTTTATATTTTAATAAAATGTGTATTTTTTTTTTTTTTTGAGGGGGTTATTCCGTCTTAGCTACTACATTTTCAGTCACTAGTTTGATCAAAGTTGAATAGAATTGGTATTTTGGAAATTTGCTTGAAAACTGATCCGGCTTGGCACAAACAGATTAGTGTGTATTCAAGGAACACTTCATTTGTAATCCTCGCGGAATGTAGCATGTCGTTAACAGTTGTAACCAACCATCTTTCAACGAAACTTCAAATGAATTGGCTTGGCTATTTTTTTAGATGGAAACATTGCTCAGAAATTCTTCATCATTTTCAGATATATAGAAAAAAAAACTAAGATGCTCAATAATGCTCTCTCATCCAACTGAAGTTTTCCATAAAATTCCATAGCGACTACTTTTCTTAAATTCAAACTACCGACTGACAAAAAAAACATGCCCTTTTCTGGTACACTTTGCTACTTGGTTTACTTTTACTCTTCTTCGATAAGTATCTTTCGATTCTTTCAGTTAACCCATAGTTAATGTTCGACTACATTATCAACACAAGCCTACGGATATTTCAACTTATTTCTTTAGTACGTCATTCAGGTAACATTCACCTTATTTGGCCGTATATGTGTCGGCTTGCACTGCTAATGGGTTGACCACTACTTTACATATATGCACTAAATTACTATGTGTGGGTGATGAGGAGCGAGAGTGAGCTCGAGGGGTATTCAAAAGTAGACAATGTTGTTGGTAACCGAACACCAAAGTGCTCAAATTCAAACACTCTCTCTGCGATGTAGCACGGTCAAAATTCATCGATTATTAACTGCTAGTTTAAGATTTATCAGATTGGGTCATATTTTAATTTCTAGTTTCATTCTTCTACCTCCCGCACTACCAATAATAGAAGAAAACTTTTCCCAAGATCTGTCAACGGATATCGTGATAATTAACAACACTACAGGAATCTTTATTTCGCTTTCCTGCAATGGAATGGCCTGAAATAAGTAAGACAATCATGATAATGAAGAATATATATACGCAATACCTTCGGGCAGAATGTTAATAATCTGATCTTTTGTGTTCAATGTTTGCAGAAAACCTCATGTTCAAAATATCTACCTCTGTAGTCCGCAAGACTATAATTATTAAACCCGACTGACTTTTAACCTTTCCTTCACTTTTCCTGACTGTAATGGCTAAAAGACTTCATTAACTTTGATTCTTTTCCTCTCTCTCTCTCTCGCTCTCTAGAACTCTCTGTATGAAAAACAAAAGTTTTCTTTGTAACCAAGTTGACCCGCGGGGGTCATCTTTTCAGACGAAGCTGTCAGGTCAAAGATCACGCCGAGTTGCACGCTTTATAAACTACCTCATAGTATAGAATTTCATAGAAATTTACATAGCTTCCATGTCCTACGTTTGTTCACAATATATGTAAAACTGAACGACGAAATTCAATTTGATAGAAAATCCAATAGCTTTTCCTCAATTGAATCAGTTCTGTTTAGGCCTCGTCTAATGTAATCAGAAAGCAGACGCAAGTTGAATATTCTCAGAATTTATACAGTTTCTCCTGGATATCAAGAAAATGAATCAGTCACAACTTCAGTCAAGGTTTACATTTCTGAGTCAAGTTTCCTGTTTCATGGTTTCCCTCAGACGTGACCACAGGCATACTGCGCTGATACACGGTTTTTAACAGTCTATAGCCGTCCTCTCTCTTATAGCTACCTGTGGCGAAATCGCAGTTTGAAAATAAACAATTCACAATTCACAATTTAATTCATCTCTTGAGAATTAGGCCTATACTACTGATTGACTTTAATTATTGAAGTAATCTTTTTTCATGAATTTTCATGAATGAACCTATAGTTGTCTTTCATATACTCTCATACCGACAAAAGAAGAATATCATCCACCTACATAATCATCACAAATATCTTCGTAATCATTTTATTCTAGGCTATAGCCAATTTGTTACGAAACGCAAACTGCATCTTCCAAAAGAGTCAAATCCTCAAAAATGGCAGTGAGTTTTGTAATTACCCAAAATTTTCTCAATTATTGAGTAAGAAGGTAGATGACCTTCTTTCGTGGACACCATTATAATATACCACTCACATCTAGACAAACGCTTCTTTATCCATTTCTTGTTTCTTCATTTTATTCTCTATTCCCTGTGAAGATCTTCCCATGACACGCCTTAGAAGCGACTGATATGAATGTGTAGTTTAATGTAAGATGAGATCACAGCATATCACATGGCTCAACCCCATGTGGGTTAGATTACCACTGGGGTTACGCATTTGGGGTGAGCTATAAGGAAACAGACCCTCCACGAAGTTCAACGCACAACCACTTAAATATAACCTCATGTGAGAGGTTACTTGCATGACATTTACGTTTAGGGGACAGGGGTTGAATTGATTGTTGGTTTTATTTATTTGTTGAGTGAATTGTGTTTGAAGGTAATATATGTTACCTTTGTTGTTTGTTTGTGTCAATAAAAACATATCTCCGAAATAATACATTCATATACTCAAAAAACAGTCAACAAAGATTACCTGTTCGGTAACGACAAACGATTTTTTTCTATCAATTCATTAAAATCAAATAAGGTTAACATTCATCACGTGATATTTGAAAGGGAAACAACATTTGCATCATTCTATCTACGAATGTAGTACCGCTTATATCAATTCGTCTGTTTTTCATAAACTTTTTTTGTAAGTGTATAGGGGCCTACAAGAATTCAGAGCGAATATTTATTACGAATTGCACAGTGGCTTTTACATTTTTTTCAAAATATTAATTAGCCTATTATAAGACAACCATACACAAGTATAATATATATAGAGGAACGAAAAAAAAACTAGTCCCATCAAGATTTCTTCCGTACCAACTACAAGGTCCTCTTATGAGCTACAATACAGCCAAGAGCTAATGGCCAAATATCTGATATCTCCTATAGTTTCATTCTCTCAGACGTTCTGTTGAAGTTTGTATTCTTCTCAATTTAATGAGCAGCAATTATTCTACATCTGACAACATGTTTGGAAATCATCTATTAAAAATCAACCAAGTGACCCCGTCTCGATAGTTCAACCACTGTAAACCATTTATCTTAATCGAACAAATATCAATTATCAACAAGTACTTAATGCTCGCGGTATAACCGCACGTGCATAATTTTCGATTAGTAAAAGTTATTCAAGTGGCTTAGTGGGGCACCCAATGAGCTATTTATTCATTTTTTTTTTCATATGTTCTCCCTCTTCAATTTTCCCCTTCTTCTCCCCTTCGCGCTACCCTTTGTAACGCGGGCATTTTTGCAAATCTTGAATGAGAATATATATACTGAAGTGTTATACAAGAATTAAGATTATTTACTATTTTGCAATCTGAAGATATTTGAATGGAATTGTTTGCATTAGACTCGCATGTGTAGTGGTTTGAGAAGTCGTAGGATTGATGGAAATTAGCCAACAATGGATCAAAGTTTCAATGATGAATGAATATTGTATATTGTGATTATTGGTGTACAAATCAAATTGAAGTTCTCGATTTACGAGGATTGAAAATATTATATTTCAATATCGATTAAGAAATATGAAACACATTATAGAGAATACTTTTATATCTGCTATGTATAGTAACTAAAGCTAATTATACGATTACTGTTCGCTATCTAGACCTACACCTATTTTGGAACATGCATGGATTTTGGACATATAGTGTCAACGTCAAAACTAGAATAATATTATTTTTATGACAAAATACAATCTAGAAAAGTGATGAAAATTCAATCTCAACTATAAATATTCACATAACTATATAATATGGAGAATACAAAATTTCTTCAAATATTCTCTAGTAATTTATATGTGGTTTAACGACACAATGTATCGATGACTGAGATCTAGTGGCGTTGGTGAGTGATAAATGAGATGATGAGACGATGAGATAAAAAGTTGAATAATGAACTGCCGTGGTCTGTTGTCAAGAATCCCAATATTCATTTTAACCTCGATTTCAACTACGAAGGGAAACCACGAAAAACCTCTTTCAGGACGATCAACCATGGCGGGAATCGAACCACAACCTCCTGATTGACATTTCTGGTTGACGGTTGACAATTAATCTACCCGCCTCAGTCCAAGACATTCTTCTTATTCAATTGAAAAAAAAAATTATATATATTATTAATATTATTATTTTCTTAAAATAACACAAGTATGTTACCGAAAATAATAATATTAATAATTTAATACCTTGTGAAAGTCTACACACATACATTTATATATATATATATATATATATATATATATATATATATATATATATATATATATATATATATATATATATATATATATATATATATATATATATTGAACGAGTACGCTGGCGAATATTGAAAATATTAGAATAAATAGCTGAGAAAAACACTTCTGAGATATTGCGATCTCCGTCTTCAGACTGGTAAGGCCGAAATATCGAAGTTTTATTTTTTTCTCATCACAATCGTTCAATAATTTCATTGTGTACAATATTCCTTACATCAATCTTTTTCTTATCATGAGAGCTAGTTTCAGTATCTTGGTTGAGTACTGATCCGTTAACTATTAGTTATACGGTACAAAAATAACATATGTTACCAAGAGTGATAACAAGTTGATCCGCTAACTTTTACTTAATCTACTAACTATTAATTCGTCAAAGTGGCCATAATATTGTATAAATAGCACATTCTCCAATCGGAATAGCTCCGTTTGAATCCCTGTTCCTCATCAAGAGTCTTATAGATAGGGAATACAGTTTTTGTATCCGCCTGTACCCATATAAGACAGTTGAAATATTTTCGATCAATTATTCTAATCGGGGCAGTGGAGTTGTACGTCTCTCAGACAAGGCGAGCAAGGGCGACCGCGAGTCGGAAAAAGACTCACCTTAAGAGGTGGAGTCGGGTGAGCCGAAGTAGTTAATGAACAGTGACGAACGTATAACATTATACCCAATGTATATAGCTATTATAAGGACAATGCACCCTTGTGATGTAACTTGGAAACATCAAATAGTGTATAAAGTGTAATCTACACGCTATACCGCTAGTTGCAACTGTGTTCATAGCGTCTGATGTTTAGTACACTTTCAAACAATTGATGATTACTATTGGACGCGGTATTGTTCTCGTTTTATTTGTGTTTTTTTGTTTAATTTGTTTACCGGTTGAGATTACATTGATTTAACTGTGACGTGATGTGAACTTCATGTTTGGAATTGATGACTATATTAAAATAATGTTATGAATAAAACACACTTTACATTGAATATATTCCAAATTGAAAGAATTTATGAAGATTTTGAAGTGGAACAAAATAGCAACAACGTGACATGTCAGTCGAATGTATAGGCCTCATTTTTGGCGTGTCATTCATTGAAATTAGAATTCCATCTTATGAATGATATATATACAGGAGAACGGAGTTCGATTACCGCCATGGTCGATCATCCCGACAGAGGTGTTTTACGTAGTTTTCCTCTGAAGTTAGGTTCAAGTTTCGGATGGTTTCCCAAAAAAAGGCCACGACCGAATCCTCACTATTCAAAAACAAACGACTGAAATTTGTATCAGTCATCTGCATAGTGCGCGTACTTCATTCAACCCATCATAAATAAATGAATGATGTATAAACATAATTGAACATAATTGTGACGTCTGAACAATTTCGAAGAGTAATTCATTCCAAGTCATCCGCTTTCTACCATAACTTATTAGTCGTAATTTTCCAATAAGTTAGATTTTGTCACGGATTTTTATCCGGCTCAGGAAAATGAACATTGAGAAAAAATCTAACACCAAAAGAACTGAGATTTGTTCTATCAAAATGCTAAAACCTGAAACTTTGAAAAGATAATACCTGCTTGATTATTTTCAATCAAGAAAATGAACATCTTTATAGTATCTACTGTTCATGTTCACTCATGATGCATGCAATTCAGGAGCGTTGATGGTTGTCTCACTTGTTGTCGGCGCATATATCCTGTCTGCCTACTCATCTTACAACATGACCTAACGTGTACATAAAGTAATAAAAGCTGAAAACTAATTAAAATATGTCAGTAATAATGCACATAAACATAGACTGCAAACACTTGCAGTGAAAATACAGTGTTGTGGATGTGTATCCGTCTATATAAGTATCAGATTGTATTTGAAAACGTAGACAATGAAACCCACACATGAACATTTTTATTTTACAACATTAAAAATACCTTACATGCCTGTTAATGTGGCTCGTTGTGCGAATTTCCGTCGCCGAAAAGTTAGTTATGGCTTTTGCCACCGGATACTCATAACCGGCGGCTTGAATCTTAATGTGAGTGAGATACCGACCCCATCTTTTGATCCCCCCTCCCCCCTCCCCACACCCTCCTCCCCTTCCGTCTGCCCCCGTCAACGACGTGGTGTTGCATTTAGGCAGACGCGACTAGTTGACCGGATATCCTATCATAGGGGGCGACGTCAGCGCCAGTTTAGTAGACAACGGCAAGTTCCCAATTTGCTCGCTAAGATGCGCTATGGTACACATCCGGTACTGTTTCACTTTTGGGAGAGATGATCTTTCCCCGGATATGATATCATCTAAATTAATTACATTTGATTGTTTTTTTTTTATATTATGTATATGTATGTATCAGCTGTATCTATTCATTCATGTCTAGTCAAGATAAAGATCGAGCATGAGTTGATCGTTTAAATATGTAATTATTAATATGTATTTTTTTAAATATGCAGTACAGCTGTTATTACAAACTGGCATATTGCATGACCTTACTTTGTACTTTCTGCCACCCACCTTTCACGGCCTATGGAAATTGAAACAAAGAACACTCATACAATTTTCATTACTATTAAAGACCAATTATATAATAGTTTGTTCAATTTATTATATTACTTTCACATATAATTCAATATATTATTTGTTTCATTCATACTCTCGCGAGATGTAATTTGAGAAGAAGTAGGTGAAAATATTCATTCTGTCATAAATTTTTTCAGAAAATTTGTGGTCTCTAATATTCCTGCAGTAATTAACGAATTAATTGCTTCAATTTTGAAAAGTAACTTCACTTTTTAAGCTTATTATTCAAAATTCCCTGCTAATAGTTTGTTTTCAGTATTGAAGCTACATTATTCATTTATTTATATAATCATTTTTCGTAATTTTGTATAATTACCAATCGAGGTAGTCTCGTGGCTCACGATTTGGTGGCGAAACGCTCCACCTTGCCGTTCTCACTCTCGGGTGTATTAATTATAGACCCGTGACTGTTTGACTGTGACGTTTTCACTCCTCACCTACTGACTTGGAAGGTATAAGGGGTTGACCCAATGAGTTTTAAAAGGTGGTATATACAGCGTGGGAGAGAAAATAATGTCGAGTTTACTTGAGTTTTGACTTTGACCTCGTAACAAGTTACATATGTACAGAAACATTCCGAAACAATAGTGAATCTAGACAGCAACACTAAATAATGAACGGAGAAAGCAGTTGAATCAATAGAAGGAGAGATAGTCTTACTTTACTCAAATATCAAGAGATAAGAACTATATGGATTTGATATTTATTTTGTTGACAATTTGTAATTCTTTCTTAACTTTTAGTGTGATGAGAAAGGACTTGGAAAATGTGTTATTATATATTTTTTAAACCAACAACTTTCATAAATTTCATCACCCCCTATATCCTTGAACGTAATTAATAACACTATGTTTTATTTTTATTATAATCACATGATTTATATCATATGTATATATTGTCAAATTGACAAAATTATTTTCAAAAAATAGTTTTCGTTCTCTATTTTACGATCAAATTATATGACTATTAGACTATTAGACTATTAGACTATTAGACTATTAGACTATTTTCAAAAATGTTTTCAGTGAATCTCTTTGTACATCTACGACACATCATAAACCCTCACTCATACTCATCATTTAGATTAGATTTCAGAACCGTTATAAAAAGGCGTTTTATTTTTTTCGGACTTACTAATGGTTTATTTCTTGCTTCGTTTATAACATAATTCCTGGAGCGGTGATCAATGTTCAATTGCCCTACCTATAGCCATAGGTATATACTAAAGCTCTTAACTCTCTGTCTTTGGATCTGATTATTTATAGATGGTCTCTCACGTCTTTTATATACCAGCCAGAGCAGCGCCCTTCTTACATCAAACCGTGGCACTCAATATCGTCATGTCAATCATGACATAGTGATTGTATTTCCGGGCCAACCAAACAAATTCTTTCCGTCTCCCAGATGATATAAGTGCCCGTAGTTTTTTTTATCACTTCCTATCTTTAAATGTTATATAAATATTACTTCCTCACTTAACAATTATTAGCCAATGACTAATGAAGATTTGAATGGAGATTTCTCGCTATAGTTTTTTTTTGTTTGTGTCTATAAATTAATGTTACTTTAATGATAATTATTTCGAAATTACATTAGGACTGAAAGATTGATACGAAATAGTTCCATTGATCATAATTATTTTTACAGAATATATGAATAATGAAAATTTTCCTCTGATCTACAGATACCACTTTTTTATTTTTCACACCTTTAATAGTTATATAATTTGTTAATCTTTATAGTTCAGCTAAGGTTATATCATAGAGTAAAGAAACCTCCCTAATTTATGTTCATATTTCACAATATCTCGCATGCTTTTGTTGAGAATCACAACCTTTTCAGATTCACTCAAAATTATTCTTCATAATCGTATAATTACAGACATCATAATGTAATAACCTCCCAATGCACTTCTTCCATTTCTGTTGCATTGTATTATATAACAATATTTTATCACATTTCTCACTTTATGGTCAATTTATTGTAATGCTCTCATTGTCTGATCTGTATCAATATGGTATTACTATCATTTATTATGATTATATTTAAATTTCAAATGCATATCTGTTCTGTTCGACCACAATGGGGTTATATACACACACACACACACAAGTCATCTCCATCTATAGAAAATCTTTTGCCTCACTTCATGTTTACACAACTTCTTTTTATTACCTAGCAGAGTAAATTCTAGTCCAGAATCTCGACGTTAGCACGTGCACTCGGATGCAATTGTTTATGCAAATGTTATGACAACATCGTTTACATTTCGCAGTTGTAATAAAATAATCACTGACTGCATTGACTTTGTAGTTGTAAATCATGCTGGATCTCTAACCTTTTGTTGATCGCAAAGCTAGGCTTATAATGTGAGGAAGAAGGGGGGGGGATATGGTATTGTACAAAATATACATAAACCACATATCATTGTATTCATAAATGTTACATGGTACGAAATGAAACCATCTAACTTTACCCTCTCAGTAGCAGTGGCAGATGTTTTTCTTTTACGATG
>OZ023334.1:24184160-24214160 GCA_964007535.1 Brachyptera risi | reverse complement strand
GTTTTCTGATCCAACACTGTTATTACATAGATTTGTTACAATGTTTGTAGTGAGATCTCACACAATATGACAACGAAGCAATCGGAATTTAATAGATATGGAAGAAAAAAGTTACAACAGGTCAGAAGAGTAACTGTTGTTATTGTTTCTATAGAAAAAGAAATGATTGGAAATATTGTTTAACTTTCTCTTACCGTACTTTATTGGTGAATTATCAAGCATGAAGATGATTAGATGTACATACTTATGTCACCTGAATTTGTGAACAATATACATTTGTCTTTTAAGCAGGAGCCCCTAATCGATGAATCGGAACAAAACAATTCATTATAGGCCTATATTTGTTGAAAAACATATCCAAAAAACATAATATTGGGTCCTGACGTTGTATTGGGAATCAATTGATTCGATCAGATTGTATATGGTTATAGTGTATACATTCATCCAGCGAGCTACTAATTAATCAATCTAGGAAAAGAATATTATATATAAATCATAATTATTTTAAAATTCTGATACGTCTCCATAATTAATATACCGTATATCGAACATTCTTAGAGTTATTACTGAAAGTTATTACCAAGTAAATATAAAGCTTCTTAGTGGGAAAATGATTATATAATGACTCGCAATAAAGTGCATCCCTCGGATCATTCACCATATTTGCGATTTGTTACATTATCGGAAGAACGGTTATTCACCGACCATTCAGAACAACGGTTCCCGCCCATTATCATACACATAAGAATTGTTCTTCTGAATTCCTCCCAGAGGTATAAACTAACTCGTGATGTAGAACTAGAGCTAACTGCATGATTATACTTGGCTTCTATCTGATCGTTTCACTTGCAAACGACTGTGCACTGCACTTTAGACTCGACCATTTTTATATTGATACGAAAACATCTGACTGACGTACATGATTATATTTTAAATTCTTTATGCATTTAATTAATAAATTATTATTTGACTAATTTTTGAAGACAGAAAGATACGTTGCCTTGATTTGTCACTTCATAAGTTTTAAGTGAATTTCCGTAGATATAGGCCTATATACACACTAACTTGAACGAGAATTGCTCTGCATCTGTTATTTTGCATAACAATTTGACAACCTCCGGCGTTCGTTCAAAACACATCCTCTCATGCATTTTATTTTACCTTACACGGTTATTATGGCACATAATTTAATATTCGAAATTGCATATCATGAAGTATGCATTGCTTATACTGGTTTCTTTTTGAAAGTTATTTGAAAGATAAAAATTCTATACACAGCGACCGCGCCAACCTGTCAGTTACATGAAACTGATAATAAAATAAGTATGTGCGGTATATTATAGTTCACTTTTTTTTATTAATCTGTAACCAGTAAGCCAGTTACACAGTTACGATTGAGTTTGCCTCAGTCATAACGTTGTCATTAATTCCATACTGGAGATACTGGCAGAAGTGGGGTGAAGTTATTCGTCATTTGGCATAGTAATGCTTAATTCATAACGCATTAGTTTTTATGTAGCTTTATGTTGTTATTATATTAACTTAGTATACAGTGGACAGGTTATAAAACTAGAGGGTTATAGTAACATTGAATTACATAATCTAAACTCCGAAGAACACATTAGTTTATTTGCATTATATGAGTTAAATAAGTGAATAAGTACGCCAAATGATCCAATTCCTCAGTAATTGTCTCTGCACTTATTGCCTACTTGCTTATAATAGTTGCTTACTAATTGTTGTTGTCTATACTATGATCTATGTAAGAATGTTCCGTTCAATGACGTCATAACACTCAATCAGTACGATTTACATCCTCGTGCTCTTTCTAATGGATCATCCTCCTTTTTGTTACAGAGCTGGGATGCAGTAGCACCACGCGGCTGGCCACTGTGCCTAGGCACCCGCGGGATCACCCTCCAACTAGGCGAACTAGATGCGACACTGCTACGAAACCGCGACTGCTACATCTGCGTACGTCGTGCCGCATCCTCCGCCGCCATCGAGATCGCCCTCGTCTGGCGCTACCAGTCGAAGCTCAGTAGCCTACCTCTGGCCGACGGTGCATCGTTCGCCACGCCGTTGTCTCTCGGCATGGCCGCCGCTGCCGCCGTCAACGCCGGCCAAGAAATGCGCGACGCGAACCACCTATCCGGATTACTGCAGAGTCTTCTGGTATCTGTCGAACGTGCCATCGAACGTGTGACGTTAGATGATCTGGCGTTTCCCTGCCCCCAGTGCCATGCTTACCTCCTACCCAGTGATTGCTCCGAAGAGGAGGCTGCGACGGACAGTAAGTGCGGGTGTCAGTGTCAGTGCGCGATGGCGGTAGTGGAGAAGAAAGACACGTCGATCCAGACGAATCCGTTGTTCGAGTTTGTTGGTTCGATACCGCATATTGACAGTGATGAAGAGGATGAAGAGGGCTACCAGGACAATTATAGGAAGCTGTCGCAAGATTCGGGAATACATACGTCAGGTAAGAATCTATTGTTCAATTTCAATGGAACTATTTTTGTATATATTTTAGCTCTAACGAAGTACTTTACTGATGATCAATATATGTTGGTATCGGTGAAGGATGAATGAGATGGCGAGATGAAAGGGTTTTGGAGTTTCGGATAGTGGGAAGGACTCGGACGTGGCCTGTTGTGAATAGTTGAGGAACTATTCTTGTATCAACTCGAACGACAGAGAAAAATCACGAAAAACCTCTGTCAACCATGGCTAGAATCGAATTCCGATCTTCTAAATGATGGTTCAGTGTGCTAGCTACTCGACCACCCGTCTCAGTTTCAATATAATTTATGATCATGTAAGTTTTTTCCACACGTTTGAATAAGGATATGAATACCGGTAAAAATAAAACTGGTCTTGTATAAATTATTATTTAAACCGCTTCAATGGAAATACCATTTTGGTTATTGAGATTAGTCGACACATTTGACACAAGAACGTATTACCAAATTACTTATTGGTGGAAGTGCCAGGTTCAATCCTGACATACATTTCAGTCGAGTCTTGAAAACAACAATTCAAGAAACATACAGAATAACAAAAGAAAGAATCATCAAGAACTGTTGAAAAGAATTCAAATTTCTAATGTCTTACGATTTCATATTCAGAAATTAGACAAAATACGTTCATTCTTCATCAAAAACAACACTTTTATGTTATTTTCGTATTCATGTCTATTCTCCTATATCGTTTCTATTTTATAATTGTTTCTAATTCGTGTTTAGCATATCAGCATGATATCTCTCGTCAAATTATGGTTATAGTAAAGCAAATATATAAACAAATAAAAATACCCAACCATAAATTAGTAAATGTTTTCATAACAAAGAAATAAATATCACTCCCTCACAATGTCCAATCAACTATAAGCGGATTTGTCGAAAAAAACGTCAACAAATTTAAATTTACACCAACCAACTTATGAGTACCTTCGGGTTTTACATCTCATAGATATCGTTTTTTTCAACAATCCCATGAAAAAAAAGTCGAATGCCTTCAGGGAACCAATATCTGTGTGAGGTATATGAGTCCTCCACCACGTCATGAATATTCTATCTTTGAGGTCTATTGAATAATCATCCACTCTAGACTGCAAAATATCATTAACCCATTTGCGTACGATAAACTTCCAATTGTTCGTGAGTAATTAAATAATCATTAAATATAACAATACGAATAAAATTCCAGTTAACGGTATGGAAATATCCACTCAAGTGATTATGCATTATGGTTTGTGGGATGGTGGTATGCAGACGAGAGTGGGATTGCATAGCTTCGATATCTTCTAGTGTAGGATTGCTTTAGTTCAAGTAGATATTCCACGTCATCAGTGTCCAGTTAGTGGTTTTAGGTGTGCCAAAAATGATTACTTCAAATCTCACCAATGCCACATCCAAATCTCACCACTGCCACATAAAAGTAGAGATAATTCCGCACAGCTGTCTCAAGTTTGTGACCTCTATGAAAATAGGCATAAACGTGTTTTCCAACCCGGGAGTGGGTTTCGAGCCTTTTCTAGTGACATATTTCAAGATTTGTTTCTCCAAATGTGACAGCTAGAATGAGATAGTAAGATGTGAAATTGGATACTGTCTTTCAAGTGATGTGAGGATTGGAATATGTGTGGTAATTTGCATGATCGTAAATTGAGAGATTTTAACAATGATCGTGTATGTGTGTCGAGATGTGACCGTATGTGTGATGCGTGTGAGTGTTTCGAATTAATTCAACTATATTGAATCGCGTGCATGGATTTTTTCCGCTTTTTTGACCAATTGACATGCTAGTTTTTGATGTAGAGTATCTTGAATGCTTGCGATAAAAAAAATGGTTCGAATAAAATTAGTTTTATACATACACTTCGATCATTATTCGAGTGTGTATTTATGAAAAAAACTCTGTGTGTTGATATTCATATATCAAATAATTTCAGAATGTGAAATAATACTTTTTCATTTTGAAATTTGTATTTAATCAATCGTACTTCAGATAATTTGTCTATCGTGACGAAGCGATGTTCACTAGAACCAAGTTGAATAAGTTAGAGATGAAAATGTATTTGTTCCGAGACAAGTGGCCGAGTGGTAACACACTGAACCGTCATTCGGGAGAACGGGGCTCGATTCCCGCCATGGTCGACCATCCTGAAAGGTTTTTTTCGTGGTTTCCCTCTGTCGTTCAGGTTGATACTGGGATGGTTTCTTAACAACAGGCCACGACCGGCTCCTTCCCACCATCCAAAACACTTAATAAAATAACCTTTCATCTCATCATCCCATCATCTCATTCTTCATCCACCGACGCCAATAGATCGTAGCCATCAGTTTAGTGCGTCGTCAACACCCAATATACAAAAAATAAAGAAAAGAAAAGAAAATATATTCCAATGGAACAATATACCCTCACCTCTCTGTCACATAAGGGGCAAGCGAGGTATTTCAATGCTACCTGTGTCTACAGCAATCATTATAATTCCAGTTGTCGGCTATAATACCCAATGATTTCAAAATCCGAGTAAATTTAATCCCATTATAATGTGTTTGAAAAACGTTTCTGTATAGGCTAATACTCTTCGTTATCGCAGTCACGACTCCAATTGACATAGCTTGTTAATCGAAGTGTTAAAACTCTGATTAGTTCGCGTGTTTTATACACACGTATATATAATTAAATATTATGCGGGATTGTTTGAACTGGAGCCTCACGATCAGAGCCTATCCCGACCCGAGCTGTTTGCAACACTTTTGATTGCATCGCAGGCTCTGTGTGTTCACCATGCGAAACGTTCGGTCAACATGCAATCATTTTTTGGTAAATTAATTTATAAATAGTTCAGATATATATGTCGATTTATATAGTTCGTGACATACGAGAATGACGGTTTGTCTCTATCTGTTGATATACTTGTTTTGACGAAAGAAGAAGGTCGTCTACTAACAACGAAAATTGTAATGAACTATACCGGTATCTGAGAGGCTAGTAACAATGGAAATACTTCTTCTGATACGCGATTTGATTATTCAATATGAATGCAATTAATATTTTTCAATGAAAATTTGGAAATAAGAATTATTACTATAGGGCCTATATAGAGGTTGGATTTGCATTCATATAAATATTGGATTTTCATTTAATATTGATTACTATTTGCAAAATGTGCGAATTTCTTTTATGAAACACGGATATTTGATGATTTTTGAATATTGATGATATTTGAATATTTGATGAAATGCTAGAAGAGCAAAATGTAAAATGTAAATTCATTTTCTTGATCGACTTTTTTAATACATTTTCTCAAGACTTTTATCATGCAAAATTACAAACACGAAACTCGTTATATTTGTGTAAATGTGATATTTTCAGGGGTTTTCACGGTTGTCATCTGATATTTTCATAATTATAACAAAATATACGTGATTTTTTCCTGATTCAGTTTGTTTTCAGCAAGTATCTCGCTTTCTATTATTATTATACGAGATCCGGGAACCAATCCTATCTTTTTATCAGTTGCCGAGTACCACTTTTGACTTGAATAACACAACTATGAATATGTATTTCGTAATATACAAATAGGGTATACTTGTAATAGTGTATATACAGTCGAAACTGTACAATTGTACGTACATGTAGTATACTTTCAAATAATTACACTACATAGTCATTAATCAGTATGTTAATTAATTGATTTTAATTCATTACAAATATTGCCTTGAGGGTTAGCATGCAAACATTAACTTGATAAAAAAACAAACTATTTGTACATATCTTGTTATAAAGATAATCGTGCTAAGTGAACAAATGATTTATCTATTCATTAAAGTAATTATAATTATTAAAAATATTCAATCTGCTCCAGATATACATAAAACCGTGGTTACTTTTAAATATGTATCGAACGTTAGAGCGCATAAAAACAGTGTCCGTTTCTCTGGTACTTCTGATAGGCATATTTTAAAAATAGAAAAGCGTTCCAAATATTCAAATAATTTATCCCATTATGTATTTTATCGTTTTAAGCTTTGAGTGTGCGTTACATGTGACTGATTATGAATAAGAATAATATATCCAGAGGTCATTCAACCTGTCATTAAATAACCTTGGTGTATATATAGGCCTTGTTTATAAATGAATCTGAACGAGAAAATTCTTTCGAATATAATTATTCAAGTTTTAAAAGTTCTTCCCACACTTATTTATAATATCCGTTATTGTTTTTAAATCCTAATCGTTATTTAGGCGTTCATTTTCGAGTCTATTACCGGACTCGAGTAAATTGTCAGGTGAATTATACATCACATAAATTTGTATTCATATAACGTGTTCGGTTTGTTGGGAAGATTTGACCGTGAAAATCTGACGATTAGAGTCTAATGTCAGACGATTACACGTTTTTTTTCTCTTTCTTTCTTCGACCGATGATATCTCGAGTTGTATGTCTTCTTGTCACTCATTGCTGGATGTGTTATAATACGATATATTAGATCTGTGAATAGGGTATTCTCAACTGACGTCACTCATTGTGTTGAAAGAGAGAGACAACAATGTGCACTAGTTGGAATTGACCAATCAGAATATTTGGTTGTCCACCAGTTCGCTGTATTACTATAGTAACGATTGTTTGTCGTTTGTTGTTACAAATTGTTGTTACAGCAACAACAAAAAACACGCAGAAATCTAGTTTTGATATAACATTTGACTGTTATTTGATCTATATGAAATATATCAAATGCCAAAATACTTACTCAAGTGTTCAAGTTAATTGATGTTCACCATGTGACTTTGTGTCACTGCATTGAATCAAAATTTTAATTTGATATAAAATGAATATTGATCGAAATAGGTATAATATTTAAAGAATGTATTGCTATTTCGAAATTCAAATGTTGATTCAATTGTCCTGTTTCGAATATCACCATATTTTATATATAACTTATTTACAAATCAAATGTTCGTGAAAGTTACATTAATTGTCCTTTTTTCAAACAAAATAATTCATAATGTCCAAGTGTGACATATTCTATGTGTTTCTTTCTTTCACGACAAGATCATAATTATTTGTTCCAATGGATAGAGTTAGAAAATGAAATCGTGTGCGTAACTCTTGACGCACACGCTCTACACGTGCGTGGGTAAGACCTTTCTGGACAACAAACACTCGTGCGTAAATAAAAATCTCATCAAACAAATATCTTTCTTATCTTAATGAAAAAGTAATAAATAGTTGAGTATCGACCTACATCTAAATCTTCCGCCTTATGGTTGGTCATCGCATCATCGTGGGAAATGGGAATGGTTTAATAGTCAATATCTCTCTCTTCAAGACAGTTAACGGTGTGCAAGTATATATTTTATAAAATATAGTGTCAGCAGTATATATTATATATATATATATATATATATATATATATATATATATATATATATATATATATATATATATATATATATATATATAACTTTCTCCACGACATTATTTGATATTGATCCCTTTATTTTATCCATATGTATTGTTGTAGTGCCCATACTCCAGGCTCGATAGATAACGTGTATGGGAGGGAGAGGGCGTTACTGGATCCGATATCCAATCCAACTCCATGTTACTGTCTCGAAATTCAAGTGTGCTTTGCCGTTTTATTATAACCAAATTATCATTTCATAAATAGTTGAATATTATGAAAATGAAAATTTAATCATATTGACTCGTGAATTACGATATAATTACAACTTCTGAAGTAACTGTATAAAAAATATATACGAGATGATTTTCAAATAATTTTATATTTAAAAAAAATCATTATTCACCTATATATTGGGAAGCGAATAAAAAAATCTAGATGGCAATGAATCTAGAGTTTGGATGATCATAATTGCGGTGACCATGACACAACTAATATCCTACTTTCAGTATCAACTTGAATCAACTTACAACTTCAAGTAGATACCAGAATATATATATAGAATATATCAGATATACTAGAATAGACATTCGATGAAAGCATTCTCTTCAAGATTAAATTCTTATATGAATTGAATTACTTGTAGTTCAACATCATCTCATATATCGACAGCCCAAGGTGATTAATTCATTTATATTAGTCACAGCTAGTTTGTAAATGTATATTTAAAATATCATGTTACCTGTAAAGTAAACATTCATATATGGAATCAATGAAAGTAGAAAATGATAATGGGAAACGAATTCCTTACAATATAATGTGGTCATGCACTCAGTACTCAAACGCTTCTATAACTATAGCGATCTCCTATCATATTAAGAGCTCATCTTCGTGATTCTGGTCCATTACAGCTTCTAGACTCATAGATTGAGGAGGAAGAGATACGTTGCTAACACGCAAGCAAGGGGCTGTTAGTTATATAGAAAACAATACAGCTCTCGGTAGTATTACTAAAGATTAAACGAAATCGAAGAGCCCGGCCCACTAGTCAATTAATCTCACTTTCGACGGGCATTATTGTTGTGCGTTCTTCTAGGGGAGGGATTTTACATGATGATGACCTCTGTTGGGTCTCGACGGTGCAATCTTGATCGCGTTGGCAACATTTTTATTCAGGTTCATTCATTTGTATAGTGCGTTTTAATGTACGGTTGCGGCCATAAAAAGTGGTCGATCAAGCTACTTTTAAATGTATCCTGAAGAAAAATACTGATATTATACGCAATGAAAGTGGTAGATATAATGGATATGCACTCCACGCATAGTCTAAGAAAAAAAAGCTGTTAAATGTGCATTAGAATGAATTTAGATTGGAAATTTAATTTCGAATTGAACCATTTTATGTGACCAAAAGTGTACTATAGTATTAGATGTTTGTTCTTGATTTTTCTTCCATGTTTGTTCCTATCTTTCATTCATAGCCTTAATTGGGAAACAATGATTTTGTATCAAGTTTCGATGTTATTAAAAGACAAAAAAGTTTGTTCTAGTGAAAACAGAAATCAGTTTGTTTGTTTGTCTCTATCAAAGATAGACCTTGTGTAATGCGAGAATTGAATTATGAGATATCTTATTCGTACTTGCCATAGGCTTACTTATCTTTGAACATATGTTATACACGATTATTATTATTTTCATGTAAGTACTGTGATTAAATAATCCGATAAGTCTTGCAGCTTTCTATTTCATGTTTTTGCGAACACAATTTTTTTCTTAAGGGCGAGATCTTGTATACCTCATATTTTCCAGTAGCACTATAACTTTTTTTTTTTTTTTTAATAACATCGAAACTTGATACAGAATCATTGTTATCCAATTAAGGCTAAGGATGAAAAGTAGGATCGTTTGGACGGGGCACCACAAGGGCGATCTTACCACCCCATTTTAATTATTTAAAACCAATGAACTTTAACACCAGGACTGCGCTGTTGGTGACCATAACTTTCCGCCGCAGATAACAGTATAACATTATAACAGTATAACGCACTATAACTTCATCATATTTGTATGTTGTACCATTTTTTATCATTTTTTATTTGTTAATGAACATGGAAACGTACTCGCACTCAAATCTGCGCTTCCTAATAATGGAATATATTCTAACATCCCAATATTGGCATGAATATATACGAACGTATATAAGACGTTTGGAAAATACACTTCATTATTTTCAACCTAACAGTTCAGCCTGCGAGATATCTCAACCATAAAAAAACACAACTACCAAATTGATACATTTATTTATTTGGTTCATATATGTCATTATATAAACAAATATCTCATGCAAATGTTACAAACTATTCTCAAATATTTTCCTCATAATTGAATTTCAATGTGTGAAATTCAATGAGTATGATCCTAGTTTCTTGTCATGCATAAATCATAGGTCGTATCAAGTATAGCTACTAAATACCCCCAATTAACTGAGCTGAGGTGGGAAGATTGCTAAAGCGTTTCATGGAAAAAAACTGTATTTCTTTGAAAAATAAACTTTCAAAAAATCTATATAAATTCTTACTAAAACAGCTCATAGATTTAATTATAATCTACCGAATGGCAATTATAGGTGAACATGATTTTTATAGTACGTTGTTTTCAGCATCTCGAACTTGATACAAAGTCACCGTTCCCCAACTGAGCTTATAAAGATCACAAGGTAGAATAGCTCAAACGGGGCAAAACTAGGGCAATTTTGCCACCCCCCCAAAAAAGACAACCGAAAGTATCATTCATATTTGTATAGTGAATATGCTCGAAAAGTAAAAATACTATTTTTGTATGTAACTTCCATGTATTTGATGAACTAGGCTATATTATACTGCTTTTTAAAAAATCATCACGTGATATTTTGTATTCTTTTTCATTTCAAGTTAACATCAACACATTAATTAATCGACATGCAGATAACACATACTTGAGGCAATTCGTATCGGTCCAAAAGTAATTTTTTCACGTTCGTTCTCCAATATAACGATATTATATATCAATTAATTTCAACCGTGTATATAACTGGGGCCGAGTTTTCTCGTGTTCTGCCAAAAGTTCTTTTTGTTCATCTCAAACGGATCCGTACCACATTGTTAAAATAACGATTGTAAAACACACTTTCTAAAAGAACTAAAAAAAAAATCTTTTGAAAATATGCATTCAGTTTTGAGTGTGAATACAAGTACTCATTAGCGTAACATATAGCATATTAAATTTGGCATGAAAAGCCTTATCAATTACACACAATGGCTTCGAGCTTGAAATCGTTAGAATAGGAAGATGCTAGAAGTCAATGTCAATCATTCTAATACACGCAAGCCGCAAGTAAAATATAGTTGAGTTTACGAAAAATGAAGGCTTGAACCACCTCGCACTAATGTTATATGATAGGGGAGACGGTCAATCGGAGCCGTCATCTCTCAAAGATACAAGTGGGCATATAATTATTTTATTAACGAAAGATGAAGGCTGTGAACCACCGTGCGCTAATGTTGTGTAATAGGGAGGCGATCGATCGAAACCTTCTGTCGTGGGGTATACAACTAGGCCTATATTCACGAGAGATGAAGGCGTGAACCACCAGTGCGTTGGTGATGTGAAATAGAAAAGACGATCGATCGTAATTGTCATCTCTCATTGACACAAGTGGGTATACAATTATTTTATTCACGAAAGATGAAGGTGTGAACCATCCGTGCGCTAGTGTTGTGGGATAGGGAGGACTGGTGATCGGAACCCTCATATTTGTGGATTCAAGTTTGGCATGACCTTATTCCTTATTCCTTATTCCTTATTCCTTATGACCTTATTTCAGTTGGGGATTATTATCTTGTCTGGTCTCTTCATTATGGTAGGCCTACTCAAATATCGATCTCAATCAGATCTCCCGGTCGTATTCAGAAGTAGGCCTATTTGATACAACATTTAATCTCAATTTGTTTTGTTGTAGCTTAAATATATGTATATATATATATATATATATATATATATATATATATATATATATATGTATATATATATATATATATATATATATATATATATATATATATATATATATATATATATATATATATATATATATATAGAATACTTGTTTTCCAAGAAAATAAAATGTTTGATACAACACGGAACACTAAAGGGTAAATTATATATATTATTATATTATTATATAATATATTATATATTATATATATAATATATATTATATATATATATTATTATTATTATATATATATATATATATATATATATATATATATATATATATATATATATATATATATATATATATATATATATATATATATATATATATATATATATCCCATGCAGAAACCTCAGTCAGGATGGTCGATCACGAGTCATGAGTCATGACGGGAATCGAACCCTGCTCTCTCGAATGACGTTTCAGCACACTCACTCGTCTATATACATTTTAATATAGCCGATCAGTGCAGCTAACATGTGTAATCCTTAAACGCCAACGGCGTCAGTTCATATTGAGTGCTTGAGTTTTTTTTTTCAATTCAGTTGTTCATATACAAAAAAAAAAATGACAACCTAACGACTACTATAAACTTGTCCCACAAATTTACCCTTTAGGGTTCCGTGTTGTATCAAACATTTTATTTTCTAGGAAAACGAGTATTCTATGCGAGGTCTAAAACCGTAAAACCTACTTTCAGAAAGTAAATAATGAGCGGTAATGCATGTAGACTAGGAAAACGCCATATATGCGTTGTTAGACGAGCGCATAGTGATAGTATGTCGATTTTTCTGCCAAACTTCTGCCTACATCAGCCAACTGGGTGACGTTCAAGTTATAAATGGGTAAAAACTGCTTCGAGTGTACCAATTCAGCACATTTTATTTTTTTCTTCAAATGGCCGACTCGATCAAGCTGAGAATTTCCAGAATGTGTATCAGAATGTAATTCAACTTCACACAAAAGTACATTCTTTTTAAAAATAATTTTTTTTCCGTCATGTTATTTTGAAGGATATTTTTGAAATTTATAAAATTCATGAAAGAAATATTTACCACCCGATAATGCCACAAAACTATACAGATCTAAGTTAGATGAGGAACCATAATTTAAAAAAGTTTGAAGTTGATAGCTGTAGCCGTTTGACCTGTGGAGAACCGACAAAAAAACATAAAAAAAGAACATAACAACGAACACCAATTTTTTTCACCATGTCAAATTGAATCCTCGCTAAAGCTCGTCTAAAAAAGTCAGATTTTGCAACAGCTAAAGAAGTTGTAATGTGAATAAGCCTACTATAGTTAGAATGATTATTTAATGCTTGAATTGGATTTCCAAATCAATTACCATAAAGGATGAATACATAAATGTACTCATTTAAAACTTAATTTTTACGAAGGATGGAATTCGTCAAGTCTTATACTATTGTAAATATGTCAGGGGATATAGATCATGATGCCACTTATCTTTGTAAATTCGAAATTTCTCAAATAAATGAAAATAATTATAAAATATCTCAATATAATAAGTTTTCACCAATAATATTGAGTCCAAACGAAATATGATGAGATGGTTCTTCGATTCCCTCAAACTATATTTCCACCTCGAATACAGCTTCAGAATTCTGTGTACTAGGAAAACGCGGGATTTGCGTTGTGAGATGAGCTTAGAAGTAGGCCTATGGAAATCTAGAATGAAAAATATTCTGTCAGCTCAATCAACATTCACGGACCTTGGATTACTTCAAACGTTCAAAAACCTTACCTGCAAATTGTTGATATCTATAGTGCTGTAACCTGTCGCATATACACTTTGCAAAACCAATTGATCCAAATATTCAATAAAATGTACCCTTTTATTACGTTTTCTTTGTTATTTCTCATCCGATTGTTGCACAAATCTCTGAAAAGGTGTATGATAGAATTGTTCATATTCGGTGAAAATTTGAGAGCTTTTGAAAAATTCTTGTTTTTCAAGTATTTTTCCTCCGGGTTATTCTCATGAGGATTTTTCAAACTTTACGACTCTTTTCCGGAAAAACCTTCCGACCGATCTTTCTGAAAAACAATCCCAGTCTATTCTGGTATGACAGAAATATGTAGAAAAAGTTTCAAGTCAATAGGTATTTTTTCCTGACCTGTATGCCGCGCACAAAATTACAAACAAACAACAAACAAAAAACATAAAAACGAAGCCCATTTTTTTCGGGATGTGAAATGGAATCTTCGCTACGCTCATCTAAAAACTAAGCCTTTTTCATATTTCTGTTACACCTAAAAGAGTGAACCCCTCATTGGTTTAATCACTAATCATTGATGGTCAACTAACCACATCATACCTTACGACCATACGTCTCCTGCGGGGACATTTGTCGGGTAAATAACTCACTAAAACATGCATCATTAACATTTGCGTGACTTCACCCCATCTCACATATCTACTCCTACATAACTAACTACACATTGTTCGAATCTGACAAACTGGCGATTAGTGTCACGCATAGCGCACGCATGGCTGTTAACACCATATTTCTCTTAGTGCAGGAACCAACGTGGGAGTATTTATAACTGGCAGTTTGAAGCTGTTATCACCATGGTTACCCATGCTATTTGTTTCTATCAACTCCCAGTTGAAGGCTATGAGTGAACTTGGTAATACTGTGGCTAACTAATTAACTCGCAGTTTAAAGTTGTTATTACCATGGTTACCTATCGTATTTGTTGTCACTAACTCTCAGATAAAGGCTAACTGGGCTTAATAATATTAGACCTGAATGAAAAAACGCAGCATATAAATGAGAGATATATGTATAATTATGAAATGTATTCGAAATCTGCACAACTTGCTAACCGCTTACCCGATTTTCATTGAAACTAGTCAAACATGAGCGTCATTGTTGACCTTGAAACTTTTCAGAATTTATATTTTTCATATTCTTTCATCTTTAGCCTTAATTGGGGAACGATTTTGTATCAAGTTTCGATGTTATTGAAAAAAAAGAAAGAAAAAATTCAAAATTTTAATCACCAGTTGGTCAAAAATCAAAATCCACGTAACCAGTTGTTACCCGAAACCATGGATTAAGGTGGATTCAACCGCGCAGCGTAACATTTTCAACTTCAACATCACATGAATTATCATATTTACCTATTTTTCTAACATATTGTAGTGAAAACTGCTTCAAAACGTTCACAGAAGTATCTAATGAAATATGATATCGATCCATAATAAACACTCGCACTAGGTTACATGATATTTATATGTTTTGATCAGTGGAAAGTTGAAATTAATTGCCGAAAATATCTGGTTTCACCATGTCATACATAATCTTTCCACATATACGTTTTCATAGAATTTAACTCTTCCGTATCGAGTACAATTATTATTGTCTACATCTGGTGACGTTTTTTGAATTATCTTTTATAAGTTTTGTCAAATACCCTGGCGAGTACTTCTTTCCTCAGCGTGCTGGATCTCTGTGGGGATAGTTTATAAAAAAAAGTAGAGTGATAGGCCTACCTATAACATTATAGGCATATCACTCATTGTTTCCTTTGTCCATTTTGTTTAATGATAAACTTCACATCTGCTGTTCAATGGAAAGAAATGATCATTGCCCAAGAGACTTACTTCAAAGTGAAAGATATCAACATTCGTGTGTTTTGTGTCCGGATACATATCACAGAAACAGTCATAATGTGTTCCGGACATTCGAAAACTGAAAGACTTTTATCTAATCAAAATGGGGTGGTAAGATCACACTTGTGGTACCCCGTCCAAACTATCCCATCTTTCATCCATAGCCTTAATTGAGGAACAATGATTTTGTATCAAGTTTCGATGTTATTAAAAAAAAAGTTATCAAAATCTAATCAAAATGGGGTGGTAAGATCACCCTTGTGGTGCCCCGTCCAAACTATCCCATCTTTCATCCATAGCCTTAATTGAGAAACAATGATTTTGTATCAAGTTTCGATGTTATTTAAAAAAAAAAAGTTATAGGTGTGAGTTCATGGATAAATTCAATGTCAAATATACAGAAAAATGTACACAAAAAAGAGAAAACCCCGATTTCTATCGGATGGATGATTCCGGTATATCGCTCATCCAATAATTCCTATAATATATTTCTATAATATATTATTTTATAACATATGTATGCTATATATTCAGTCATCCCTATGATATATAATTATGAATGAAGTGAAACGAAATATTGATTATATTTATAACATTCATTCAATAATAAGATAATATCTATAAACGAGTGAGTGTATATTATGATCCGCCTGTGCTTTTAGTCGTGTTAGGAGTTTATGGGAGTCGATTTAGCGAAATATCATTTTTTTTTTGATAGCTTTCGACCGGAATGCGATATTGAAATTCTAGCACAAGGGAAACATGCATGATTTTAATACCTTCAAAATGGTTTGAGTGATGAGTATTTAACTCATAATATCGCATAATTATCAAGCGTATGCAGCTAAAAACACATTTTCAACCTATACGCTTGACAATTAGTAGTACAGTAGTTTCTTTTTAGCAAGGTTTTTTATTATCAAAAATACATATATTAAAATACTATATAGACCCGAAAAGTAAAAAATTTCAACTTGTCTGCGGGTCTATTAACATTTTTAATACAACAAAATATATACACTTAATTCAGTTGTCTGGATGATTTATGAATACGTGGACATAGATATAACACACATACATATACATAATCAAAAAATTGAATCAAATCAACTCAATAATAAATTCCTTTATGAATTGAACAAAACAGAGAAATTTTATCCACTAAACAGCAAAAAATAATGTTAAATTTCCTCAAAAATAATGTTACATGTAGTAGTTATAGTAGTAGTTGTTGTGGTAGTAGTAGTGGTGTTTATTCCTTTAACCCTCTTTCGAGGAAATCGGTACACAATTTACGTATTTTACTGTATAACTTATAAATAGTATTACAATTGAGTTTGGCAGTAAGTCATCATTTATGATCTATCACCGAATTAGTAATTACAGTATATATCAAACAAATAATACAACAAATAATGATACATTACAAGATTTCAGATTGATTAGGCGACATGAGTTATACAGCTACATTTTTTACCATCTTGAATGTA
This sequence comes from Brachyptera risi, assembly GCA_964007535.1. NCBI lineage: Eukaryota > Metazoa > Arthropoda > Insecta > Plecoptera > Taeniopterygidae > Brachyptera > Brachyptera risi. The sequence continues at coordinate 24,197,082 of OZ023334.1, read as the reverse complement.
TTGAATACAGTTGTATATTTCTCTGTGAGAGAATTGTGATATCTTATACCGTACGTAAGTTATAACCAAAAAACTGATATTACCACAGATAATCGAGCTAAATAGCTCGATTATATGTGATATTACGCTAAATCGACTCCTATGGACTCCTAAGAGGCTACTTTACATCTCACAACCCACGAGTAAAACCTGTAGGGAACGAACAAAACAGGACAAAGAGCGTCATTACAGGCCTTTAGCTCCCAACACATGGTGGGTGAACGGTAGGACCAATCAGTCTAATTATTTTTGAAATAAGACAAAAATGAGTATATCTGTGCCCCCACGTTCACTAAAAATAATATTTTTGTAATTAATTACTGTAAAAAAATCGTAAAAACAATGAAAAACAGGTAGAAACATGTTGATTTTTGACAATTATTTTGTGAAAGGGTTGAAAACATACCACAAACCAAAGCTCTTCGTACGAGCACGTATTGAATATTAGTGATCATCTAACCGAAAACTGTAAGTCAATACGATGATTCGTTACCCGTCGCCAATTTGGGCCCCGAACGTCTGCAATCAAGCCGGTAGGCAAGATGTAGAGAGGCCTATTCTGCAAGGTATGTGGAGTAGTACATACGCCACATGTGGCGACTGGCTGAATGCGCTTGTAAGCACCGTGTCTTGCTTTATGCAGTATCAGGTCGAAACGGATGTAGACAGACGTAGACATTATTACTTACTTTTTGTAATCTAATATTATGTTTTTATCTATTTGACCAGCTTGCATGTAAGTATACGTATATACGTGACTGGATTGTGGTGATTACCAAGTTGGTAGAAACAGTAGCTTATATCTGAGTTCGGATCGAAATTAACTTCGTGATTTATGGTTTCATGTGTGTTTTTTTCAACAGATATTTCTATCATCAATTAGTGTATTGCTATAGGATATTCATCCGCCTACAGGGTAGGCGTTAGTTGAAATTAATCCATTTCCATATTTGAATTAGTTCTAAATGAGTTCTAATAATCGAATTATGTATCTCGTCATATTTTATATTCATAGTTTCCTGTATTCATTAATTTTTTTCCAATATATTCATTATATTCATTATTATTCCATTTTGTCAATTCAACACACACACAAAATCTCCGTAACTTCCAAAAGTACAAACGAACTTTTGAAAATTGGAGTTTGAAATGAGTATGAATATATTAAATGTACGTTTAAATGTGATGAATATTTGATGTTCTCTGCAGGACTGGTTAATTTTTTGTTTGAAATGAGTCAACTAATATCTTATAGGGAAATTTGACGTAAAATGTTAATTTTCCAATTTTCCACTCATTTTCTGTACTTTTTTGTACTTCAACTATTTGGCATCCAATACGAATAGGCCTACATGACAATCTTCTATTTCATTCATTTTTAAATCAACCGATATTATTCTTAAGCTATTCACATTTCATGATACAATTAATCACGAAAGTCAATAAATATTGAATATTTCAAATTGCCCGACAGTTATATAATATTTAAAGCACATAGTTACTCGATAGGGTGATCAACATCATGAAGGTGTTATGACCTTTCGAACTCGACCGTGACGAAATGCTCAAAGGAAGGTACACTTAATTAGTTGTTAATTTAAATATAAATGTGCCTCTAGCACATCCTATAAAGCAGTTAATGAACTTGTCTATAGATGGTGAGATGGTAATGAAACCAAATTCGGCACGTTGAAGTTATATAGGAGTGGAAGTGGCTATAGTTCAAATGTGTTTATTATGATTACGTATTGGATTTTATTATATTCAATGGGTTGTAATCAATGATGATTAATTTGAATATTACGTTTAGATGACTCTCAAGAGTTGTCTTTAACTTGTACATATAATTATAAATATGAAAATGACGTATGTTTATTTTTGTTGACGAAATGTCACTTGAGGTTCATTTAGTAGGTCTTCATATGGTTACGTTCACAATTGAAATAAACAAATTAATATTCATAGGAAGCACCAGGATTGTGATTTTTATTGGACTCATTAGTGAATATTATCAGAACTCGGCTAAGAACAAAGTGCTTACAGCTTTTTCCTTTCGTATATTATATTCTCATATTTTATTCTAAATTATTTCAGTAGTTTCATTTAATCAAGTTAGCTCTATACTCTATTCACCTCATGATAATTATTAATTTCCCACTCAAAGATTAACCATAATCTATTCCACATTGATAACTCTCCTGTATGATTTTTAAGACATTCAAAGACAAATGAAGGTTTCATATATAAACGGTATATGAAGCGATTATACTATTCCGTCGTGATTAGATTTCAAATGATATTTGGTCAGCGGCAAATAAACGTGCAAATTAGTAGCGTTAGATAAAAGAATATGAATAGTGCTGAAAGCTCCATCCATCTCGGTTGTATGCTCCGATAATAGCCGGCCAACAATGGGTCAACAATGACTGTGATTCTATCATGACGGACTTTATGAATATAATATACCTTTCATGCAAAGATATACGGGATATAATAGTAATAATATAATAAAAGACTATCATTACAACAGCTGTAGCCATTCAATGAAACATCATTTGTCGTCCATTGAAGAAATTTCATTCAACCAATGAACGGTGCTTTTTCGTTCGTGTTTTGTCTGATATGGTTAGAATAGAAAACATACAAGTTCACTTTTCAAGTTCATGCACGGATGCATCTTGGAATTTAATTTTTTGTACTAATGTATTTATCTTGTAGTATGATATATTTACATGCATATAAAAATTGTGCATACTCTCCACAGTGTAATAATGTGTACAAAATGAGCGGGACCAACATTATAAAAGTAAAACCTTAAACTGCATTACTAGACCGCAGTGAAAATTGATTGAGGAGTTCAATTTATTTTAAACGAAATAATAGGAAAAAACTGACTAAAAACTTGAAGAAAGTTAATCTTTTCGGAACGCTTGCATATTGACAAATACCGGTATGCAATTCACTTTTATTTATCTATATAAGAACAGCAGGACCTATATTATAGAAAATAGAAAAACTGATGAAGTTGATTGAATGTTAATTACAAAATTTTTTTAATAGCATTAATTTACGGATTTTTAGTGTATGAAATGAATATTTCATGATGTCTATTGCATCATGAACTAAATCTAGCGACTACAAAGGCCTATAACTGTCAAAAATTTGATTTTTTTTAATATAGCCTATATTAATCATTCTATACGAGAACTTTTAATTGTTTATTTCTATTGATTACTATTATTAATGGATTATATGACACGGTCATCATTTTCTACCAACAAAATTCATGAAATTGAACACGACATTCTGAGAAAATAACAAAAATTGAAATCATAAATAAGTTAACGATATTTTTGAATAATTCAAATTGATATATATATATATATATATATATATATATATATATATATATATATATATATATATATATATATATATATATATATATAAATTGTATAGAATGAATACATTGAATTTATTTGGGTCACACATAAAATACGATACAGTTAATTCCATCTTAATTATCCGATAATCGATGCAAAGCCATGTATTCTGCTCCGAGTTCCTCGCCTGTTCGCTCGTGCAGATCGCTCTATCCGCTCGCCGAGGCTCGATATTACTCTTGTTGCTAGACGTTATAACATCAATTTATTTATACCCATATAAGTCAGTACATCAATCAAATACCTAGGAATGGTAATGTGGAAATTGCAGACGTCGATAGCGTATGATGGATTGCGAATAATTGGCACGAGTGTGTGTGTGTGTGTGTGTGTATGTGTGCATGTGTGAATGTTCTCTATCACGAGAGCCAACCTGTTGCCGTTAGATCGGCAGCCAAATAATATGACAGGATAGTCACATGCAGATCAGTAATATGATAATGACATTCTTGTCGTTGACTAGTAGTATGTTTGAAATAAGTCGTAGAGGGAGTGAAAGATTAACTATTTTATGATTTTTGTTCTATTCATTAATTTATTCAATTCATCCATTCACATTTGTAATGGTTTATTAATTCATTTATATTGGTGTTAAAGATGCGAACTATAATGATGAGTGAGGTCTATTGGCGTCGATGAGTGAGATGGTGGGAAGATGAGAGATGGAAGGTTATTACTTATTTCATTATGTGTTTTGGGAAATATGATACAATTGCGATCGAGCTGGAATCACGACAGACCTGTGTGAGGATGTTGAATAATGGCTAGAATCGAACCCCGTCGCTTAAAAGATGGTTCAGAAGTGAATGAATGATGAATGAATGAAATGAGTGAATAAATCTACTTGGTTAGATGATTTTTATCAACTTCATATTTGATCCCTTGATAGTATGAAGCACATATAAATATGTTTTAGAATAATAAAAATATGTTTATACATATATTGTGCATGACATAATTATATCAACTTGACATTCATAATAGTTTTAAGGATCTCAAAATTGATATTTTTTCAATTTTTGTAATTTTTTTTCACACCTTGATTTTTCCAACTTAATATTTGAATGCACTTGTTTATTTTAATTATCCAATTAATCGTAGGCCTGCATATGAAGTTAATTTTTGGAACATGATTTGAAATAATATTGATATTATATTATTGAATAAAAAGTTGAGAGTCGTTGCACTTGTATAGAAGCTGACAGTGGGAAACAACGGACTAGCACGTACAAATGAGTCATTCCTAATTTTTTAAGGCTCTGTGCCTGCGGTTGTAGGTCCTCTTACATACCTAATATACACATTTTATATATTATACGTGTTAGTAGGCCTACACTGTTCTTAGTTGTTTCTTGTTCTATGTTGTTGTTTCATCGAAGACATATACTTCTTCAAGTTATACTTAAATGAGCGACCGAGACGCGTGACCGAGTGGTAACACACTGAACCGTCATTCCGGAGACCGGGGCTCGATTCCTGCCATGGTCGACCATCCTGACAGGGGTTTTTCGTGGTTTCCCTTCGTCGTTCAGGTTATACTGGGATGGTTCCTTAATAACAGGGCATAACCAACTCCTTCCCACCATCCAAAATACCTAATAAAATAACCTTTCATCTCATCATCCCATCATCTTATTCATCATCCACCGACGCCAATAGATCGTAGCCATCAGTATAGTGCGTCATTAAAAACCTAATATAATAATTGAATGAGCGAAGCGAAGACTCAATTTTATCGTACTCGAAAAACGTACATACTTTTTTTTCGTGCTCCACATGGTCAAACAAAAGCACAAATTTTGTCGAAACCTGGCATCATTATCTAACTCGATACTGTATGGTTTTGAAGACGCAATCAGGTGTACCACTCTGGGCTTTTCAGAGAAAAAAACATTTTAAAAAGGTTAAAAACCCAATGAGAATAACCCAGAGGAGAAAAAAATTGTAAAATATATTTTATTCGGATAAGTTCAAATTTTAAAAAATACATCATTTCGAAGTTTCATTTGAATCGAGTGAGTAGTTTTGAAGATAAAAAATATTATATTTTTTTAATCAATTGAAGTAATTAGGAAAACTATTGAGATCAACAAGTAGAACCAATTGGCTCACAGAACGATTGGAATCATCAATAGGTAAATCAGGAAGGCAGTGAGTTGAATAGATTCGAAATCAAGATACGTATTGCTGGGCCTAAAGCTTCCCATTACAATCGATCTATATGACTTTCGTACCTATTTACAGCTCATTTTAATTTCTCAAAATTTCCATTTCAATTTCCTAAAAAAAATAATCGAATGATTGAGTGATGAAAATAATAATTCATATATACTATACCGGTACCTGAGTTATATGTTTCTCAATTGATGATAGAGTTTACAAAATAATCGTCATTTTCAGAACAGTTATTTTATTTTTTCTCCTCCACCCATTTCTGATCGATAACCATAACTACAGATATTTAATACTCTTTTCCATAATTTCTCACTCTGAATTATCATACATTTATTCACAATACGGATTGTTTTTGTTTTTTTAATAGAAGTACCATGACACACGTCAAACGAAATGAACAAATCGCGCGCATATTGTGTTGATATAATATTGTGTTTCCCCTCTGGGATAAAATCCACTCAAATTACCTATAGAAGTATTTCATCATGAAAAATAAATTGATTGTTAGTAATAGGATATCTAGAGAAACGTTAGCTACGTATTCCTTGTATATGTTGTTTTTTCATCTTGAGCACAAATAAAAGTAAATTATAAAACAACAACGTGGCCTTTCAACGTGCGTAACATAATCAGGTTATTGAAATAGTAATATTATCGCTTATAATATTGCAATTTGCAAATGTCATTGATTGAATTGATAAACTATCTGCCGATCACGTTATGATCCGTAGGAGGGCTGAACCCTCTACACACGTGAGGGGTGCAGATGTTTTCCCCCCCTTTCTCACCCTCCCCCCCCCCAGTTCCCCCAACCTTTCAAACTATAGTAGTTTTGTACATCTCCGCATGTTTTTCCCCCAGCTGTCAAAACTTTCGCCACAATTAGATTTACCATCATTCGATATCATTCTGTGGATAGTGAGTATAGTAACCTTATCCCTTTCAACCCCATCTGTAATTTATTTACCTTAACATTTTGATCACGTGAGTCATTAAGGTCGTGTGTAGTCTGGATGAGGGGATTATTTTTTTTTGTTTCAGAATTGACTCAGTCGGTAAATACAGACTGGAACAAACTTCAGCTGGATCGACTAACTGACTTCTTGATGGGTTTGATTAGTGAAATGTTGATTAGTAAGCTCCGGCTGTGTAGAGTGTTTATAAGCTTACTAGGGTCTGAGATCTTATTTATATTGGGTTTTAACGACGCATCATAATGATATCTAAGATATATTGGCGTCGAATGGATGGTTAATGAGATGATGGGATGGTGATATGAAGGTTTCGTAGGTATTGGGAAGGACAGTGGGAAGGAAGCGGTCGTGGCCGACTTATTGTAGGAATCACCCTGGCATTTGCCTAGGCTACAGAGGGGAACCTCTTATTATTATTATTATTATTATTTAAATAATATAACGTAAATAACGTATTAAATAACGTATTCGTCTGTTATGACTTTGTGGGTCTACGATATATTTGTAAATAACTCATATTTTGTGTAATAAAAAATCTTCTCAGAAAAAGAAATGTGTTTTTATTATTATTATTGAAAAATCGTTTTATTTGTTGATCTTTTCAATTTAGTAGCGTCACTAAGTATATTGTATGAATGATGTGGAAATCAGAGTGTAAAAAGTGTGCATGAGTTATTATTCATCTCCGAAAGTAGTTCCAAAGATAGAACGCATAAGAGCATGGAGTCTTCGAAAATGCGTAATATACATAATTAAGTACATAATAACTTGTTAAAGCCATCAAAACTTTTAATCTTCGTGATATATTCACATCTTACTTGTACAAGCGATATAGTCAGTAATATCAAATAATATGTGTCATCTGATTTCCGTATTGAAAACCATATACTCAAAAATGTTGTACCATTGTTTCATGAAATCGTAGTTTTCCTGAATATATTTGAAGAAATATATCATCTTTTTATGCTAAATTCGTTGTCACACGAAATACATCCTCCATCTTCATGCTCTCCTTTGAAGACCTATCTAACTCTTCCGTTTGTTTGTTTTAGTTGTGACGACGACACCGCCCAAAGAAGAACTGGTACCTCCGAAATCCATCACCGAACTTCCTGATAAGTGGTTACTCTCCGGCATTCATCTACCTGGTATGTTCAAGTTCACACCTCATTCTATTTATTTATGACATTATTAATACTTTCTCGTGTCGTAACCTCACACTGCGTATAAGGAGTTGTAACTTTTAAAGATATATTATATTTTACCTTTTAATTAGGGGACCATGGTTGAAATATTATACGTTTAGACGGGTGTTACACAAAAGTTAATGGGTACTATATATATTTTCTAAATGGAGACATTATTTATTATGTAGTCACTAACCAAAGTCTGGTCTACTTCGTACAGAGTGAGACCAACCACAAATATGCAAACACCATCCACAATCTCCTACACTTTTCAAACAGGTTAGTCACACGTGGTATGTATGTAACTATACGGTTATTTTTGTATTGACAGCAACACAGAACGTAATTAATATTATCAACCCATTTTTAAATTACTATAATTTCCTTAAATCACTCTCCTAATATATTTCAAGCTCTTATTCAATTAAAAATCACAAACAGGTATACGTTCGATTTTTAAATTGTTTTGCTGTAACCTTGCAAACTCCTTAGAGTTGTTCGCGTAAAGGTATATATGTATATATACATGGGTCATTCCTACTCGATTTCAACACGGCATCCACAACACACGCACATGCTAGGGTTTCTAATTATCTGACACGTATTGTAATGATGTGAAGACAATATAAGGTCTAGGTTAGTTGGAAGACAAGTGGAACTAAGTGAAACCGGAAGTCGATTTTTGTTTGATTCACTTTTTCTGTGTGAAAAAGCTATTTTTATAAACAGGAGGCATGGGAATTATATGACATAAATGTATGACATATATGAGTATACTTGAGAAAGGATTCACGTCGTCACTCGCTGAACCAATGAAATAAAGACAGGCTGAACAAATTACGTGCAGTAGCCATAGTCACTTGAAAGTTTTAGTTGATTGCAAATATTTAAATTGACCTGAAAAATATTATAACAGACAGTTACTTGTTGTACAAATGTCAAATAACAATTAACCTGGAGTGAGTTGATTTGTGTTATTTTTCTGGCATTCTACGCCCTTTCATTTTTATCAAAAATCATTTCGAAATATAGATGAAAGACACTTCAGGACTAGAAGCCATATTTGTATGCTCAATCGGTCAGAAAATTTGAACAAGGATTTGGTCGACGCGTTTTGTATAATATGATAATTTAATCAATTATAAAAATACATTCATAATATTTTATATCAAATTTCCATTCAGCTGGTTTCAGTTCGGAAATAAATCAATTCCAATCCATCGACATTACTTTATCGATACCGGAAGATCACGACAAAATAAGATCACGATCTGTTCGATTGATAGGAAATTCTCTGTAAGTTATCACTTGCATGAGTGAAACTATATTAATAAAACGTCAGTCAGGGTAGTTGCCTGGTGGGAATCGAATCCAGGTCTCCTGAATGACAATTCAACTTTACAAGCAACTGCTCCATACTCGTCTACAACATAAACACATTTCGTACTATTTTGAAAAATAAATTTGTTCATCATCGTCATTATATTCGATATTGCACAGCTGTACATCACCTTTGTAAATTACAATTTCACACCTAATCATCTGTTCTGTGAATAGTATACGGTCGGTCAGTTAATCAGTCAACAAAATAATAATCCGTTGGAGATTTTCGCGAGCTGTTCTGTTTCTAAAGAATTTCTGTACCCCTAGAATAATCGTATAATCGTCGAATGTCGTGAGAATTGGAATGGCGTAGCTATTGGCGATTTCTATCGACGCGTAATCGGTTGCCATGGCTTCACACGAAATCCCGTGTCAGCGTGATCTCTGGCCGGTTGCTAAGGAACCACGTGGCCGTGTGCAAACGACCTGATTCACGCGGAATATGGGCGTCAATTAGCTGCTTTCTTGCACGTATCGATATAATGATCATGTCCATCTTTCTCTATGTAGACGCCTGAGTGAATGTCACACTGTATTATTTCAAATTCGATTCGTGGTTGTTTTGTATATCCAAATATGTATTTGGGGGGGGGGGGGGCATGGTGACAATGCCAGGGGACCGCTATAGGTGTGCATGATTTGATGTGATGCTGTGTACTCCTTTCATTTTCGTGTTACACGCTTTCTTGTGATGAGATGAGACTAGACAGAGACTAGACTAAAGAGTTTAGAAGTTAAATTATACGTGGAAATGTATCGTTGATGAGAAATGGAACAGTGTTTGCATGTGTTAGATTTTTATTAGCCAATTTGCATAGGAAATTGGTATGTGATGATGTATTTATGAATACATTTTTGTGTGTTTTTACTTTTTTTTTGTAAAAATGAATAACAGAAGTACCGGTATTCATTACTTTTCTCATTGGTAGTCGTTGTTAAGCAGTGATATATATAAAAAAAACGTATAATTAAGCTAAGATGGCAAGCTTTTATGTTATTTATAGCGAGCATTTTTGAGTGAACTTTACATTCAAACTGGTTGGAATAGTTAGTTCAGGTTTTGTGCTTTCAAACTGTAGAAACAATATTCGCATGAAATATACTTGATCCGGTAATTGAATTGTAGGCCTATACAAGTTGAATAATGAATTGAATTGCAACGTATATTTAAAATTTGAATAATTCAAGGTACTCCCTCATGATTTTTATATGCAGGATTCAGTTGACTACTTATAATAGTTTAAAATATGAATACCTATTTTGAAATTTACGAGTCCTTATGTATGCATGTTTTCAGTTCGATGAAGTTTTATTTGTTTCATCATTTAATTTCATATTTTCAATCAGTAATGTATATTATCGTGTATTTAATTATGGGTCATAACGTCTTATGTCGTGCTGTCAAGGTCACTTGAGTCTGCTTAGCCAATTATTACCGAAACTAATATAATATTACCAAATTAATTGTATATACGCATTTATAAAGATTAAAAACACGTGTCATTACCATACACTCAAGATTATATTGATACAAAAATGTGTGAAGAGGTAAATGGATGATTCCTATTTATTTTATATTTATATTTTCTTCTCTCTTTCTGTGCTTCTGTTCTCTTGAATTGTGCAAATTCTTCTCAGATGGCAGAATACATAGATTACATTCAATGAAGTTATATGTATATTTGAATATCCACATTTTAAGAGGGATTCTATTTTTGTTACAGGAACCCACGATCTTCAGGGTCGACCGTTGGTTTTGTATGACACCCTGAACGTTTCACGGGCATCGCTTGATCCGCATCAAATTGCCTCTACAATACTGTACTACTCGTCAATACCAAGGTATGTTGCATACAACTTCGTATATCCGTCTAGTCAAGACATCAACTTTTTAAGATTTTTCCAAAAGTTCAAAATACAAAAAAAAATATACCAACGTCACAAGTCATTCATTTTAAGTTTCAAAACCATAAACCGTAAACGAAACATATTATACCTAGTCTAAAAACGTTAACTAGATTCGCTTCATGTTTTAATAACTCCAAAAATTGACAGTAGAAACATTGTCAAATGTCAATCACAGGCAAATTTTTATCAAAAGAGCATCAATTGTGTCACCATTTTTATTACAAGGCAAGAAAATAATTATAATATTCAAATTATGTTACCTAAAACTTCGTATTTCAGCACTGCTGTAGTGAGTGAGACATTTTAAAGTGAATAATTTAATGTACTATTCTCGTTCACGATTGACAGTGAACAAACTTTTCCTTTTTGATGTGAATTACTCATATAATAATCCGTACACAAAATTCCGCACCAATAAAGATTCGTGTATATTAAATAATTTTATAATACACAATATATTAATTATTCTCTTATTCAGCCGGCATGACATTGCAAACAATTCATTGCCATCAGGATTAAATTTTGAAAATAATCTTGAATAGGACTTGGCTACTTTTCGTGTGTAGCAGATTTACATTCACACCATTAATTCTCTTTTATCACACTATTATAATATAATAACAATAATTTCTTTTGATCTTGTCTTTATTTCAGTCATGAAACGATGGCCAAAGGTTTGACGATTCTCGTCGTATCTGGTTCAGCCGAGGAGTCTGCTTTGAATCACTTGGACAAGGCTTTCACTTTGCTCACGGTAAGCGCACATAGTTCATGTACATACACAAAATGCAACAACTACATATTTGGTTAGAGATTTTGACATTATTCGTCGACATGTTTGGTAAACGTGATGGTGCCGATCGGACGTTTTACAGATGGATTAGCGGTAACGATGAGGAGGTTCGATCCGGTCAATACACGTCGAGTTATTAGTGAGATCGGATTAATAATTGCACGGACCTGACGTCCGTTACATATATTATCATTGGAAATAACTATAATGATCTGTCAAAACTTTCAGTTCAAGACGATGATGAACGAAATGTTTTCTTATAGAACTTCTAGTCTTGAATGAAGTCTGTCAATTAAAATATAATTTCTCTGTTTCTATACTTTTATCACATACCTACTTACGATTATTATTATAATGAAATTATGCTTTCTATACAAACTGAGCATTAGGTCGAACAACCTATTATCTCAGGACCTCAATTTGAACTAGCAATGGGAAAATTAAAAACATATTCTCTCAATTATTATGTGGATGTTATTTTACATAGTCATCGTTTGAAAATTTTGAAACAATAATAATAATTTAATATTTATGAAGTGCGCTTGAAATGTATGTAAAGCGATTAAGAAAACAAGTTTATAGAACTACTGATATTTATGACTCTTGTAACTTATACAATTACACTCTACTGTACTTATGGAAGAAAATGACCAATAAATCATAAATATACCAATAAAACATGAGAAAGAGATTGTGGTTCTGATGAGCGTTGAAGGGTTTTAAGATTTATTTATTTTATTTTGATTACATTATATGAACAAATGGTTGATCAGTCTTCAAATATTCAAATAATTGGGTTTTTCCACTTTTCAAGTGTAGAAAACCTTTTTGAAAATTATTTACATTTGTTTATATTTTGTGAGAAGTGATATAACTGATCTACAAACATAGAGTTTTGATTATTAGAAACTGTGATCAATATCCGTCTCATTCACTTAGTCTATGATTGAAGTTCATCATCTTAATTTGCATATTGTTTGATAATTGTTTGTTTTTATATCACAGAAGCACGTTAAGATC
>OZ023334.1:23999160-24179160 GCA_964007535.1 Brachyptera risi | reverse complement strand
TGTTATTACTTTATACCACCACTGTTCTTATATAACTCCCAGGTCTATATATTTTATAACTATTCTTTTGTTTCAAATGATCACTATATTTTTTCATTGTTGTTTCATTTGTCATAATAACTCGTTGTTTGAATGCATTGTTAAACTGAGTTGGAGAGGCACCCGTTTAACGGCAGTGATTTCACTAAACTATAAAACTATGAACTATTCAAATAAATAAATATAATATTAATATTAATATTAATATAATATTAAAATAAAATATTTGAATAAACTATTCTCACTATGAAAATAATTGTTGTGGTCGTCACCGTGAGAAAATCATTAGTAGCGGAAACTTTTGAATAAAGATAAAATATAATTAATAATTGATAACTGAAATCTATAATGTTGATGAATTCACAAATCACTAACGAACTGATTTATTAATATAAATATGAACATTTTGAGAATAAATAATTTATAGGCCCTAACAATATTATTGAAATTATTAATATATATATATGAATAATATATAAGAATGAAATAATGAATAATAAATAAAGAAATAAAGAATAATAAAGAATGAATAAATATATCATGGATATCTGTAGATGTATAAAAAGCACCCACTACTTGCACGTAGCATTTTGTGTATAAAAAATATTATAATCGCAGTAAATATATTTCTATTCACGATTTTATTCTTACAATTTCATTATAGTGTATGTTATTAATTTGAATGATATCTATTCTTCTACGGGTAAGCAACAATACATGATTCCTTTCACCAGTAGCTTATTAACCTTCTCAGTTCATTAATTCTCTCCGATCGTACTGGTTAAATCGCTTATACACATCTTCCGTTGCCTAAAGGCATCATTGTTTTAATTTTGATAAAATCTCGTATAATACAATAAAATATTGTTCTAAGTAGGCTATTACAGTTATAGCTTCCTGGTAAAAGCCACCGGGTGTAATCGTGGTATCTATTTAATGATTCTATAATATATAAATTATATCACAATTATGTGTATATATTATATATTATAAGTCAGGTGGCTTCAGGTCGTCATAAGCCCACGGTAAATTAATTCTAGAAATTACGTTGATATAGATACAATTTAAAAGTTATTTGTGTCATGTTTTTAATCGGCGTCTCCGCATTTGTGGTTTTATGTAACATGGAATAAGTGAAAATTGAATTCGTTTATTCTAGTAATTATATTATCAACCTCAGAACTATTTTGTAGACCAAATAAAATGTGTTCACTTTATCCTATTTTTAAAAAATTTTAATTGTTAATCTCGAAATGAAAGACTTATTTTGTTATATTGTGACAGTTGATCTAATTTCACATGAATTTCTATATGTCAAAATGATGTTTCCACCTTTGATATACTTTCATTGCATGAATTACATCAGTGTTATAAAAATAATTTTGATCACACATTCTGTGGTTTCATAATTTGTAACTAGTTTCCTTATTTCTCACGTTTCTCGTCTTATTACATAAGATCACAAAATAGTATTGAAAAGAGCTGTTATTAATATTAGAAATATGTTCTGGCGTAAGTTGGCATGTTTATACCAACGACTTGGAGAAATAATACATTTCGTAATAATCTTATTCACACAATGATCTCATTCATCTTATTCATCTTAATCACATCGTCGTTGACGCCCCGTTAAGTCACAAATTCATTGATTCACAATAATATCTAATTTGTTTTAATACTACTATAACAACACAATTCATTCATTCATGTGCTTATATAAGTGTATACCTTATTTGACGTTGACTTGATGAGAAAATGCTGGAAATGGAATGAAAATGAAAAGTAAATATAATTAAACGAACTGAATAAAAGTATAAAATTGAGAATTTGAATTATAATGAGATTGTCCTGAGTTATATCTGTGAATGTGTGAAGTTGGGAAGACATACACCCTCCATTGCTCTACATGTATGCGTAGTACATAACTAGGATATGCCTATATTTAATGGTGCTAAGCGACCCTACCAACATTTAGGTCATAAGGGTTCACATTATGGGGTGATGATGAGTGAAAGGAATTTTACAAAAGCGCATGCTTCATGCGGGCCTCAAACCCACGCCCAACGTGACTTTAGTTACTAAAGCTGTTCTACGGAGGACGACAATGAAGTTCAATATATACATCATTCCAATTCATTATATTCTACCATTCTACATCATACATGATATGACCAACTAACAAAATCATTCTCAATTATTTTATTATAATGGCTCATTATTTTATATTCGAAGTGTCAACTTGTGAAAAAAATGACGGAACCAAAAAAAATGCTTACCAGAAAGAAAAATCTCGATGTTCTTCAATTTTTTTTCAGGAACTGGAACCTTTCCTGAGTCAGTGTCACCAATGTGGACGCCGTTTAGTGGACGCCATGACCGGACTGCGCATGAGCGAAGGTCAAGGTCACACGACGCGCAGACAGCTCCACCACCAACACAGAGGTCTTGCCCGTGCCCTCAACGACACGGACCTGCAGCGGCTGCGCAAGGACGGCGCAGCCGCAATAGCACGGCTCGGTGAACGAGCGCAGTGGCTACCGGCCAGCGAACATGTTCGGTAAGTTGACGGTTGAATAGGGCCGCCTGAAGATCATATACCGGAGTATCGGGGGGGGGGGGGGGGGGCGCTGTAGAGCGAATACCTGAATAAGGATACTACTAAGAGTAAACGTGAACTTGGCGTGTAACAGTGCCGTAAGAACTACTATTTCGGGGAATTGGTTAGAGCACAGAGTAGCTATGGTCGTGTCCCCGAAGAGGCACATCCTCTTTTCAAGTAAACATACCAAGCTTACATTCACTCTTGGTATAGTATCTTTATTCCAGTATTCGCTCTTCAGGCGCCCCGAATAACGTATACTGGGCTTTGTGATATGGGCTTTGGTGTCAAACCTCACCGGAACCCCTGACCACTTTTACAACCGTTCATTGAAAAGTAATCCCAAGCCCATGTTACAAAACTGAGTATACTTTATTCTCGTATACGCTCTTCAGCGTCTCCGTTGGCTTTTGTTTACTTGAAACTAACCAACAGCTGGGTTATTTGGGGATATGAAGGAGCAGGGAAGAGACGAATGATGTTTAGAGAAACTCTTGCCTTATGCGGGAATCGAACCCATGCTCGACTTGACGCCAGTTTCTGAAGCAGTGCCTTGAGCCTGGTTCATAGTAACAGGGCTGGACGTTTTTTACCGTCCCGGTAAGTTACGTGTACCGGTCAGAAATCTTACGGAAGGTTTCTGATTGGTTCACGTGACTCACCGGGAGGGGAAAACCTCAGCAACATGTCAGTATTGTCAGTATGTCAGTAACTCAATGTGTTCTTCAATGAACATTTGCGTAGATTAACAGGTGTGAGCATTGTAAATATGTATTGTAAGTGTATGTACTAATGTAACGTAAATGTAATATTTCATGTGATGGAATTATATTTCTGGAATTAAGTTCAATGTAGAGGGGTATGTCAACTATTTCAAATTATGTTGAATTATGTCAAATAATTTCAGGACTAGGTGGGTTACCGTATGGAGATCACAGACAGCTCTTTTATCAATACAATTGTATATAATTTAAAAATACAAAAACTATGAAAAAAAAACTATGAAAATCATTTATTTTGAATAATAATTTTAAAAATGCAGCTATTAAAAACCTAGTTGTTTATAATAAATGCCATTAGGTTTCTCAAAAACTTCAATGCATTTTAAGAGGTGTCGAAAAACTTCTATAAAATAGTTCATGCATTAAAATCCCCGAAGCTAAACTCACATAAAGTGAATAAAATATGGTAGCGTACTCGTTCCACACATTTCAGCCATCAATTTTGAAAATGATTCCTAATACTGTTATAATTATTATGCTTTCCATTTCCCGATGAAACGAAATGCGAGCAATTAGTTGTAATGACTTTGCAATGTCACGATCCATACGCGGCCCACTCTATTGGCCCCCAGACATAAAATCGAAAACGCTGTTACGAAAAAAAAGAGATAATCGTTATTCGTAAATCGTAATTCGGTTTCGTTTTCGTTTGAATAAAGAACACATCCGGTGGTCCGTTCTTGATGTAATCGTCTACGAGGCTATTGTCACTTTTCTTATCACTCGCACAAATAGTGAATATATATATATATATATATATATATATATATATATATATATATATATATATATATATATATATGTATATGTGAATATCTATTGTATAGGCCTAAACAGTCTGATATTAAAAAGTGTGAAAGTAGCTTTCGGCACAGAATTGACAATAGCCCAATGGTTTCGAATATGTTAACAGATGCCTTATTGTTGTAGTGTCTCAGGGGATATGCTCACTTCCTCATTTGTGTCATGTGATACAATATAGGCCTAATATGTTGGTCAATAAATATAAGCTCTAAAGTTACGTACTTTCCAAACTTTTCCATAGAAATGCTCCGGTAAATGTATGAGATTCATAAATGATTTATTTACTGACCGGTGATATATTTTATACTTCGTTCGATCACTTATTATTTCATCGCTATTATTCAAATGATGAATGAAGTAATTTAATTTGACCTGTCGATTATAAAATTATAAAACATAAAACAGATACAATTATATGTGTGTATATGTTTATATATATATATATATATATATATATATATATATATATATATATATATATATATATATATATATATATATATATATATATATATATATATATGTATATATATGTGTGTGTGTATTGTGCTATTGTTCTGTAAAGAAATTGATGAAATAATCCTGCACCAAAATTGAATTTTGATTTGTACATTCATTAAATTCGTATTGATTCGCTTCATACTATTTTCATTCATGAATGTACGAAATAAGATGGAGGCTTATAGTTTTTTTTACATCTTTTCTGATATTAATAACTGGTTTGACACGTATTTACATCAAATTATATCAACTCTATAACCAGTAATGAAACCGATGGATGTGTTGATACTTCCTATACACCACAACATAAAAAATACAGCCGCTTCATTTTTGTTTCCATTTTTTCACGTTTATAAAAGAACAATCGAAACCGAACCGGTCATTTTATAGAACAAAACGATTTATGATACCAAGAACAGGTCGGTTGAGAAGAAAGAAACAAGTTATTCGTGACAGTCGATTTCTAAGTTGATGATAAATACATTTTTGTGTTTTATAATGAAACTTCATTTTTGTTCAAAGATAGATTAGTATCGTTTCTAATTAAAATATATACCGGTGTCATGGTTCTAAGTTATTGCCATTAGAAGAATACGTGTACATCAGGCACGCATGCGCTCAGATCGTAAGGAAATATTTAAGATTGAATATATTAATATCTCTTCTCATTCGGGTTGTAATTTCCTGGTGTTGATTGAAGAGTGAAAATGAGTTTGACACTATAACTAAAGTGTGTGAAATATTTGTTATTTAATTCGTAGTTCCATGATTATTCATTGATATTTTCTTCGTTATTTGATTACCTACATGAGATGGCATCGACGTAGCACCTGACTTGATGTTTGAATGAATCTGATATCCTCTTCCTCATTCTGATCAAATAATAGAATAATAGAAACATGATAACTTTGTACAGCTTCATAAATATTAACAGCAATAGCATTTGATCCTTTAGTCTTCGAGATCATTTGAATTTACATGTAAGAGTTCTTGATTTTCATCAAAGAATGTAGTTCAGAGCAGTTGTGACTTATATATATTGTGTATTTTTCCAACCGTATGAAAAAGATGATTTTGCTGTCACCCAACAATGATGTATGTCGCTGTACAATTTTCTCCAGTTTAATAAGAACTGTCACTCTGTATGAGTCTAACAAAAGCAACACAGATAAAAAGAGATAAGAAAAAAATCATACAAATAACAATCTATCACTAAAACCCACTACTATCATGGCACTTCCACCAGAAGGAGTATTTTCAATTACCAATTTTTTAACCAAACATTTTTTTATGATATTTCAGTGCTGCAGATTTTATGACAATTATCTTTTTTCGATTATATTTTCACTAGTATTCTATATGTTACCCATGAAATTATTTTCTCTGTTCTGATATATACTGTTTGTAGTAGTTTTCATCATTTTTTATCACTCTGACGCATTGTGAAACGATGTGAATGTAAAGTTTATTGGATGCTGCATATTGTCCATGGACATGAAGTTATCTGTAAAAAAGATTGGATGAAATAATAAATTGAAAACATGTATACATTTTGTATTTCAATTCTATATTGTTCGTGTGCAACAGGTTGGCGATAGAGCGTGCCCGACGCGTGTTTGCTGAAGTAGATCGGGCGTCGCGACGCCTCGAAGAGCTGGCCGACGGGCGTCGGGAACGACTGCGAGATCTCGCGAGAGTTCGGGCACTCGAGGACGAAACCGAACAGGTAAGCGATCACTCGAATTCAACTATACAAATTAACGCTTCGGAAAAGTTGTGTATATATACATTATCGTCAAATTACCTTTGTTTATCCAAGGTTATTAGCATCTTGCCTCAAGTTTTACTCACGAATATAACATTAAAATCTTCGAATGAAACCGGAAAATATTTCAATGAAATAATTGAAAATCATTGAAATTATCATTGATCTTTAAAATTTCTGATAAAAAGCGATAAGTTACACAAGTTCCAGTTTTTTTTCCATTTGGATCATTACACTTTCATCCATTTCTCAATAAACATTGTCGACTCTTAGTAATAGTCAAAACCTAACTCAACTGTTCTAAAAATTGTATTCTACCTCTTTTAATTGCTCAATAATTGACGACTCGCAGTCTCCGCCTCCTTGACGTCACAAATCATACCGTCCAATCAACAGGGCTGTAAGAACTGTAGTGAAACTCAAATATCCAATTGGGGTATCTTCAAACGACTACAAATTATATAGATCCAAGTGGCCGACTGATGAAGCCTCGCCTATTACGAGTCGACAATTGTGCAAACAGATTTGAGCCGTCACTTGATTTACTCTCCTCTCTAATTATTGGTCGGATATTGCAGAATGTATTTACTACATATAATACAAATTGATATTGTAAAATATTGTAGCTTCTTGACATTCTTAAAGACTTTCGATCATTAGATCTTTATCTTTCATTAATTGATAGTTTTTGTGCTCTTTGATGTCTTTATATACACAATTACATTTTAATAGAGATTTTTTGTATATCGTCCAATAAACCACGTTGTAGCTAGGTCATAATTTCATTAGACAAGTTTTATTATAGTTATCAAACTTATCCATCGTTCAAATCTTGATTTCGCATTAACTAAAAGTTGTACTTGTAACATTCAACTTTCGTTCTTTGTCATTTCCTCATTATTTTGTCACTACATGCACATATACTTGTATATCTATAAAAACAAATGAGCGAACCACCCGTGCGCCAGTGGTATAGGGTAGGAGGGACGGTCGCTTGGAGCCTGCATCTCGTGTAGATACAATTAACACATGCACACAAGAAGAGAGTGTTCAGGAGAGAAGAGAAATGCCGCTCTTATCAGAGGGAAGTGGAAGATAAGTGTGTGCTGTGAGCATATTATATTATCGCCGTGAGAACCGAGTACCAACAACGTCTTCAAAGAGAAGAAAAAATACTGCATTTTTATTACTTTCTTTCATGACACTTTTAGATGACATTTTGTTGACATGGATATATACTTTATTTAGATTATCTCTTTGTAGAGGTATGGGATGGAAAGATGCATAACTGGCTAAGTAGAAACACTGTGGTATACTCTCACACACGAAAGAACTGGAGTTTGTCAATTAATTTATAGCTTTATTTTCAACTCTTTATTCATAGCTAATTTATATTTAATATAATCACGGTTATACACAACTAGATCTTTAAAATACGTCACTGTATATTTGAACACGTGGCGTGTTTTCCAACAATTATCAAAGTTTTGACAATGATTCAGAATGTCTTCATCTCTCGTGGATACATCCATGTGAGAGATTTTAATTTATAAATTTTGGCAGTCGATCAATTGATCGGAAAGTTTTTTTACTGAGCAATTTCTTCAAATATTTTCATTGCTTCTTCTAATATGAGAATATCATTTGCATTTGAACTGTGCCAATTGACCGATGTAGATCGTCCGCCCTCGTGACGTCACAAAATATAAAAACCAATCAAGTGGACAGTGAAGCAGGGGAAATAGGGAAATGACCAATCAAGGTATCTAAAATTTTCCCTGGTTCGTATAAGTCGACGCCCATCTACAATGGTCAATTCTGTGCCTCTGTGATTTGGAAAGAACTAGAAGTGTTTTCTACAATATATAGGCGAATTGACTGTTTTTTCGTACAGCTTGTGTAAATGTTCTCAGTATCCTCCTGATGGTATTGCAATTCACAGAATAATTTCAGTCATGACTGAATACAGAAGGCCGAAGCGGTATACTGAATGCATGACACCCATTCAATATCAAAAACCCTCAAATAACCTACTATACAGCTGTTGGTACGGTCGTATAGATCGTAAAACAATATATATATTTTTTTTTAATGACATCAAAACTTGATACAAAATCATTGGATGAAAGATAGGATCGTTTGATTCTATCTACTGATACCAACTACTGAACAGCAAACTTGGGAGTTTCTAGGTATATTTACATTTTACAGTAGGCCTAGCCATTATTTTATTGATTCACAGGTTACAAGGACTGTGAAATTAAGAGATTATCATGATATTATCACCGCACAAAGATGTTTTCAAATC
This sequence comes from Brachyptera risi, assembly GCA_964007535.1. NCBI lineage: Eukaryota > Metazoa > Arthropoda > Insecta > Plecoptera > Taeniopterygidae > Brachyptera > Brachyptera risi. The sequence continues at coordinate 24,170,362 of OZ023334.1, read as the reverse complement.
AAGGAATAATTGACTATACGATATTTGAAATGTGTGTGCATTTTCATTTTTCTATACACGCCAATATACTCGTTATCTGAAAAAGAGTCAACTTGAGGAAAATATTTTGACCAACTTTTGGTCGCAATCTCAGTCATTCAACCAAAACGATGTTGACCGGTCAATTGGCCATCACTAAGGGTTTATAGTCCAGAAGACGGAGAAGAATGTGAAGCTAAATTAGTTTCTTGTTTATATTGACAAACCTGGGATGACTATTTGTGATGGAGTTTACCTCTTGTTTGCCGAAACGCATTTGGTTTAATGGCGCGGGTAAGTGAGAGGATCAACAGCAGGGAGAAGAAACTTTTAACGAAAGAACTTAATTTCAAAAACAGTGTGAGGTAGTAAAAGAAATGAAGAAAAAGTTTTTTTATTCAAGTTCCCATTTTGGAAAATATTTTTGTATACAATTTATTCATTTTACGACGGTGAAGTTCTCAATTATTAAACTTTTTCAATATATTTTGAATTACCACATGTCTTAGTCAACTATCGCACCGCGCTAGAAACTGAAATCAGGTAGGGCGTGGGTTCGAGTCCCGCATAAGATGTTTTTTTTAACACGTCCTCTCACTTATCATCACTTTATCGTTTCATTAGGCCTATCATTCGCTCATTCGTACTCTCGTATAACCTAGCTGTTGGTGAGGTCGTTGAGCACCATTAAAATGGAAACAAATTTTAATTCGATAATATTCTACTTTCCTATACAAAGTAATCTCGAATAATAATTCACACTCATGTGTTGGTCAGTCAGTCAGCTCAAACCTAAAAACTGGTGTCAAACATCAAGTGTTTTCGAGTCCCACAAAAAAACACGTTTTTTCATGTGAATACCATTCATCTGTCATCCTATCATTCGTACCCCCAAATAACCTCGCTGTTGCTGGGGTCGTTAGAAGAACAATAATCAGTAACTTGGTAAATAAATTAAATACAAAAATATGTCTCCGCACTCAACAATTTGAACAACGAGAAATAATATATTCACCAAGAAATATTTTGTTAATGACGAAGAGAGGTAATAAACAGCACATACATTTGACATGTAGCCTACTTGTATCGAAACCAAGAGTGATATTGAAAGCTTATACCGCGTCTTATACCATATTTTGGTGACGTTTCGATAAAAATATTTACTATCAATCTTTTATGATAATAATACTGATATCATCAATATGAATCACTCAACGGAAATTTGTCAATTTCATACCTCCTGTCTGAACTCGCTTCTACACGCTTATACAGCTTTTTCTTGATTTAGCCACGAAACATGTAAGCGCGAACCACCCGCGCGTTAGTGGTGTAGAATAGGGGAACCGTTCGCTCGGAACCGTCTTAATTCTTTCGTGGACACATGTATGTATCCGAATATAACCGACATTGATATCTGAAATTAACATTCAATGGGCCGGTACTTTCGAGAGTTACAATCATATAACATGTGTTATAACTTGTAACCTACTATTAATCTTTCTATATCGTATAGTCTCCACATCCACTGTTCCTCCCACTGGCTGTCATGTATTGGGTGGGCCGACTTTGACATTGCACGTTGTCGGTATGTGTATATATATATATATATATATATATATATATATATATATATATATATATATATATATATATATATATATATGTATACACCTTCTCTGCCCATGACTATTTCGTTTCTTTCATATATATTGATTGACCTTCGAGGTCATTGCGCATGTGGTCATTGTTAATCAAGTGTGGTCAGCTTTCTCGAACTACCTATTGCATCGTTATTACGTCTCGGGAGATAATTGTTGTACGTTTATCGAGAGTGACTTGTTACATTTTTGAGTAACAAGGTGTAGATGTGTGGGTTTTTTGTTGGCGGTAGTAAAAGTTGATGACGTTTGTTCGTTCTTATTATATCAGTTCGATTGTCGATGTTTTTGTGATCACTTTTCGGTTACCACTGGTGTTGATGTCGATTGAGTGTTGCTGGGTGGCCAAATACGCGGAAATTTGTTTGGTAGATGAATTATAAAATTATATGTATAATGTGAATGCAATAGATTCATTTATTACAATAACCTAGCCGAAACAATTAGGAAACTTGGGTACGCAAAATTATTAAAATAAATTAAAAAGTTACCAATTGAAAATGGGGTGGCTGAAGATGGTAGGCCTATATAGCGGAATAAAGACGATACAGTTGTGTGAGATGGGCTTTGTTGTCCAATCGTACCTGAACCATATTTCTTTGAAAAGTACCCCCAAGTCACACCGGAGTCGACTGTATTCCGGTATACGCTCTTCATCAGCGCCCTCTTGAAAATAAACGAGCTGGTAAAACACTTTTGATTTAGATTTCCATCACTTTTCTTATTTTTAAAATGTGATGTTCAATGAATTCAGGCATGGTGTTTTTCTGTGAGGAGTTATAAGTAACTCATGAAAGTAATTTAAATCACAGAGCATAATTTATCGCGTAAACTGCAGTCTCCAATAGTCTTCAATGGTCCAACCTAAACTAGCACCAGCAAGTCGTTGCAATTCTTTGGATGTGATGTTGAATTTTTCCAGGCAAATCTTCCTTTCAGATATTGTGTCCCGGATTTTTTGGACGTACAAATCTTTAGCCTTATCAATCACCTCATTTACCTTGGCATACTTGGTGATGCTGCACGAATGTTTCCCACTTTGGTCTCAACTTGCTCACAATATTTTGTATTTGTTGTCTCTTTATAACATGCCATCAGGGGCGTTTCCCTTTAATTACAAGATTTTTTCGATGGTGTCCCTTTATATTTTGTCAAAATCATCAAAATATCATTGGAAGTGATCAGATTGGAGCATTCTATGAAACGTATGAGTCGTGTGGCTAAATAAATTGAATGATTACGTTGAGATTTCGTTCTGTCTTCAATTAATAAATAAGATAATTTGAGTTTTTAATTCAGATTTTGAATTATTCATGAGAAAACTATGATTGCTAACTATTGAGTTTTTTGAGCACACTCCTGAATATCGTATGCTCACATTGTGAAATGTTTTCAGTATTGATTATTTGAACTGGTTCTTCTTTCAGCTTCTCATTTTCTATAACGATCACAATTGATTTCGTGACATTTAGATTTGAACTGAGTTGCTCAAAACGACTCTGTCATGAGTGTCAAACCGGCTGCGAACATTTTTGTCTTTACCGATTATCGCAGTGTCATCGGCAAACCCTAACACTGTTAAAAGTTGAAACGTTCTTAGTTAATGAATCCATATCCGTAAATATCAGACACTTCATTCACTGACAGATCGTCTAATATATGGTCAGTGGCTAAGTTAAATAAGAAAGGTGATAGTAAGTTGCCTTGCGTAACACCTCTACTTATTACCATTTCTTTTCGTTGTTTCCCTCACCTTGGGTTGTGTTTCCTTCCTGAAGTTCTAATCAAGTTTTGAACTGGTACGGCGATCGAAGATGCGCTAATTGTTGCTGCCAAGTATTTGTGACCAATATTGTCGAAAAAACCTCGAGTTGCATTTACTTTCTCTCCTTGACATTCTCCAAAATAGAATTGAAAATAAATACTTTCGGCAATTACGATTACAAATTTTACTCAAGTTAACTGGGTTTTCTTGAGCAGACGATTATCTTACAGGTAAACAGTCATCATGCAATAAATGAATTGTTCCTCTCTAATAATTAATATTATATATTGACGTAATTTTCAACATATCATCCGAACGGTCATCATTCTACTTATTGGATATCCACGTAGGTAATTTCTTTATCTAAATTATTGCATATTGCAAGCACAAGCAATTGAATTCGTGATTAATAAAACGCATTACTGTACGATTTTATAATCTTATTTACATATGTCTGCTCCATTGGAGGAAATGCCGAGTTGCACGAGTATACCTTAAAAGGCATGTAGGATATTGAAGATATAAACTGAAGATTTTTCAGATTACAAATGGTATATATACACACACACACACACACACATATATATATATATATATATATATATATATATATATATATATATATATATATATATATATATATATGAACTGAAATAAATATATTTATTTATCCATATCGGCATTTATTTCACATCAATCACTTCACGTATAGGCCTACGACATTTGATTAAGTAATTTGATTATAATTTCCAACTGCTATACACTTAACATTGTTACCTAATGATGTACGCTATCACCAAGTAGATACAATAAAATGACATCTCTCATTCAAGACTCTCGCATGTATAACAATTAATTGCTATACTCAAGTGATTTGAGCTCCAAAGATTGACGATAGAGGTGGGTCTCATTTTCTTTGTCTGATTATAGTTATTATTTGATTTGATGGTACAGTAATTGTAAAAGTACACAAGAATGACCTTCTGAATATAGCTACTTTCTAGATAGTTCAAACATTTCATTAGAATTATTAAAAGTGCGTATTGGGGAAAGTTTTCTCTTCACGGAAGATGTAATAGGTCTATAGGACAACTGCATGGTTTTCAGTCTCTCGTAATTAAAGTAGCCACAGGGTATGATAATTCTTCATTTCTTTCATTCAAAGTATATCGCTTGATCTTTGGAAAACTACTTGACTGAAACCACTCACTACCGAGGGACACAGTTGTTATGGTTACGCAACGAGTTTGCTAAGATGAGCGTGGCTTCCAGCCCAATTAAATATAATTGTTTGGTTAACAACTAGGTTAACTGCATTTATATGATTATATTCATGTTGACGTTTCTTTGAAATTCTGTGAAAATTGTATCTGGAAGACTTCAATGATATTGGTGATCCCAAGAAAAGCTTCAAGCGTAATTATATTAATAGAAAAACTCGGCATATGCGTTGTAAGATGAACGATATAGGCCTATTCATATGAAATGTGATGGAAAGCTTGATTTTGAAACCATTAAATTACTACCTTCATCTATTGCAGGGGGATGTAAAATTAAGCCCAAATTCTCATTTCCGAACTTCTCTTTACTTTGAACGCATTTTAATCACTAGCACTCGGATGGACAAGTAAGCCAAGAACGATTTCGCGACGATTTCTGTATAGATAGTAATCAATTAATCTCATTTTTATTGATTTAATCTCAGTTTTCTTGTACACATTTAATAAGCGTTATATAGGAGATCAAAGGAAGCGTTTAACGACACAATAGAAAACTAATTAGCGGCTGGAGGAGTTTTAGATTTCAATGATAAAAGAAGAAATTGCTCCAGACCATTATCTTGGCTGTACATCTCCATGCATTCTCTATGTCGGAAGATTTTTACCAACGTAACCTGAACAATGGAAAATAATCAGTACGTCATATAAATATAGATTTAGATAAAATCGCCTTGTCCGTTTAGTATGCAAATCATTTCATTTTTAGGACATGTTCCATGTAGGCCTATTCGAGTTTTCACTGTGGGAAAATGAATAGAAGTTTAATAGAAGTATATTGCCTAAATCGATAGAATCATACATATCAAAATGAATACTCATATTGAATAGTGGTCAAATAATATAACACACAAAAAACACAGCAACGGAGTTGAATGTGACGACCAATATTTCAAAGAAGTTCTTATTATTATTGCGTAAACTTTTCCCTTGGTGATGATAAATTTTAGACGAAGTACCACACAATACAACAGGCATCATGTTTGCCTTCAATTTCCTCTATATGTTCTTTAGATAGGCTGATGAATGTGTTGAAAATGTTATACCAATTCTTCTTGAAATAAAAATGAAAATTTAATTGAAATCGTTTGTCATTATTACATTACCCATGACAATACGTTTTATAAAACTGATTCAAAAAACCATAAGCTTCAACGATACATTTCGTCATCAGTCAATAATTGGACATGACTCCAAAGTGAGGAAAACTTCAGTGATTGGAATTGTGTGACGAGCAATAACACCACTTGAACTTTCAATTGTAATTATCCAAAGAAGTAAACTATTTCCTATGCCAACGGAAGTCTCAATTCGCCATGCTAATGTAAATAATTCCCTCCACTGGTTGTCATGAACTTATTAAATTCAGCACGAATCGTTTAAAAGAAATAACAATATTACAATGTAGAAAAACATAGTTGTTACTTCTTTGAATGCTCCTTATAGGCTTTACATATACCTTTAATAATCGCATTATTAACTTATCTGACCTGTATATATAAGGCTATAGTTTGATCTCCTTCTTTCTTCTTTCAGAGAAAGTCTTTGTGTATGTGTAGCTAGATAAATGAATTAATGTATATTTAATTTCTTCCTGAACGATGTCGTGTTTGAATTATGAATTCTTGCAAGTATGGAAGTGCAATAGGTCAGTTTTGCCCTTGTCTGTGTACTTGTCGTTCTAGATCTTCATAATGGATAACACCTTGAACAAAAACAAACGTAAAAGAGTACAGTTTGAGAGGAGTGGCTATTTGTTTTCTTCATGTCGAAAATAATTTCTTTCTTTTCTATCGGATTTTTAATCTCACTATTGAGTATATATATATATATATATATATATATATATATATATATATATATATATATATATATATATATGTGAATATATAAAAATATATATCTTTGTATCTATGAAATCAAATCGCAACATTTCTTTAAAATCCGAATTTCAACCATAAATTTTTCCAGTCAATATCACTGTTGTGCCTGCCCGAACGTACATGGTACATGATTTCTTGTCAAATTTCGAATGAGACAATATCAATTTTTTATATCTCAAATTGGTGCGTTTAAATTAGTTTTGTGTGTGATTTCACCTGGGCAACTCGTAACCAATCAACTTGAGAATGCTTACGCGTCAACGCACATGAAAGATCTGTTATTCAACATTTCTATTGTTTCAGGCAGAAATGTTTTACGTTCTATATTTTCAAATATGTTTGAGATTAACTCAACGGAAATTAACAGAACGTTACTTTTTGACGATCCCAAATTTCTGATACAGGATTGTATATATTCTGTTGATACCAAAAAGTACCCCAGCTGGTCCATGATACTATTTTGATTACTACAGATTACGCAAATTCATTCTGCATGGTATTATGTAAATTCATTGGTCGCTGTATCTCAATTATTCGTATCGTTATTATATTTAATTGGAATTTACCGTGATGATTCTAGTTTGAATGCAATTATGAAACTTTTTAGTTCGGATTCATATAAATTTATCTCATTTTTTTAATATACGCTATTGGCTAACGTTCCTATAGTTCCCTAGCTTTTCCTCTCATCAATTAAATTTATCAAATTAATACAATTGTGCTGATCATCTAAATACGGAAGCTCACATTAAACACAGCATGGGTAATAGCAATACAATAACCTCCCAAAAGTTCGAAATGCTGGCTTGAAAACATTTCATTAAAACCACGCTAATAATCCAACATAAGAATTCCGTAACTTGACTTTAATTAGCTTAGACAGTGACAGGCCGCTGTATGAAAGGAAACTAAACATTCATCAGGTAGCACAAACCCGTTCATAATTCTCATGTCAAATTTAAAAAAAGAACAATACCTTATCAAGAAATTGTAATATTAACATCTTTTTAAATTTCACCTATACTGTGTGAAACTTAATACGGTTATGATTAAATCGCCTATTAGTGTGTGCCCGAGTGACTTTGACAAAGTGATAGTAAAAGTGGCTAGATGAATACCGAACATGTATATAATTTAATGAAAGATGTGATTTATTTTTTCTGCTCCAAAAACATGAACCTAATTTCTTGCCACCTGTGCTGTGCTATAGTTTCGAGTCGTGATTTGTTGTTGACACGCAGATTGCGTGCGCATACTCGCATGATTTGCGTAATGTGGCAGTAATTGCGATCTGTATGCTTCCTTGTTCCTCGCTGTGATTGACACGTGACTCGATCGTGCGCTTGCGAATCCGTCGTCTCATGTGTGCTTTGTGGGTACTCAAATGGTAATTAGTCAAATATAGTAGATGCGAAATGATCTTTTTTGATAGTCATATTATATATACTATCATTAGAAATATATGGAACAATTTTTTATTGTTCTATTCGATTTCCGTATATCAAGAATTAATGTACGGTTTTCTATTATTATTATTTATATTGGGTTTATCGACGCACAGTACTGATAAGTTTCTATAGTTTCATTCATCGATGAATGGTGAATGAGATGATGGGATGATGAGATAAAAGGTTATTTTATTAGGTGTGTTTTATGGATGGGAAGGAGTCGGCCGTGGCCCATTGTTAAGGAACCATTCCACTGATTCCAGTATCAATCTGAACGATAGAGGGAAACCACGAAAAACTTCTGTCAGGATGGTTATCCATAACGGGAAATGGGAATCAGCTAATTCTCCTGAATGGCATTTCAACGTACTAGCCACTAGTCCACCCTTTTCGGTTGTACAAATATTAAACAAACAAAATATTGTGAAATTGGGGTGACGCGAAATGAGAGAAATATACGATAGATTCCATATGCGTGTGAAACATTCCCTATTGAAGACAGTAACCCGACATGTCAAGATAATTTTTTCATTGTCAAAATTTGACTTTTGTCTGTGTTTTATTTTGGAAAATGAATATTCCTCATATTTTGTTCACGATTGAGACAAAACATTATTAAATTATGAATTGAGAATTCAATAATAATTGTGTCCTTGTGTAATCGTTATTTGTATTTGTATAAGTTAATCAAGCAAGGTCTCATCAGTGACTCGTGAACGTAGGCTCCTTGGCACGCATTCGAAGACGGGTCGGATTATTATAAAAATAAAATCTTCTATTAAAACTTATCAATTATATTACCATAGTTATATAATTATCACAAAACGGTTTTCACCTATAATGTGTTCAGGACTTTTCAAAACCGAAAGACTTTAAATCTGCGGCGGAAAATTATGATCACAGCCAGCGCAGTCCTTGTGAAGTTCAATGATTTTAAATATTTAAAATAGGGTGGTAAGATCGCCCTTGTAATGCCCCGTCCGAAGGATCCTACCTTTCATTCATAGCCTCATTTGGGGAACAATGATTTTTCAGGCCCTATCAAGTTTTGATGTCATCATACAAATTATATAATATACTTGTTGACTTGAAAAAATGCACAACATTCAATGAATATTGCATCGCTTCTATTATTTTTCCAATTCACGGATTGAATTAAATTACCCTATCAGTACCATGATTGAGAACCGAACCCACGACCATCTGTGCTACGAAAGGCCAGAAGCTCAACGTTTAGATTGCCATGGCGTGACTGTATATTAAACAGGCTAATGTTAGGAAGTTTTAGAAAAATATTACCGCGCTTCCACACACAGCCTCTCTCCATTTATAATAATCTCGACTCTAGGGTCGTGATTAGGTGGTAACTAGTTATGTTAAACATTTGATGTTTACCTGATGTTTACCTGTAATCGGTTGCCACATCGTACGGTCTACCTGTAATGTAACACTTTACAGTGTTGACTGAAGGATGGAGCTTGGTTGGTGATAGTTATGAGAGGGGGATGTTAAAAACGTTTCAAAATGTTATGCATGAATACATTTGTCTTGGTTCTGTAATTAATTGTCTTGACCTAGATAAATTATTCAAATATGTATTTTAATGAGAATTGTCATCTACGGCGTGAAAAGTATGGTCACTCACAGACAGCGCAGTCCTGGTGTCAGAGTTCACTCGAAATAATTATAATGGGATGGTAATATCGCCCTTGTAGTGCCCCGGTCACACGATCCACTCTCATCAATAACCTTGATTTGGTATCAATAATTTTTCATCAAGTTTCGATGTTGATAAAAAAAATGAAAATTAATTTCCAAAACTCATGAAAATGTAATATCTTTTGCCATTCTATGCAATTGATCAGTGTAAATAATGATATAAAATTGTGATTACAGGAAAATATTTGAGGTGACTCTTTATTATCGACAAAAGAACGGTATTATTTTTTTCCAATTTGGAGAATTCTCATAAAACAAAATAGAAGCCACATAATTCGAAGTCCACATTGTAGGTCAACTAATTTCATTCAAACAATGCATAGTCAATTATATTCTGCAAATTCATCTTCATTTTGCTATGGTTCGAATTGACATTCATTTCTTCCAAATACTTTTGTTTTAATTTATTATTTCACAACCTCAAAAGTTATACAATCCCATCAAGGATCATTTCAGATAATTTCTTTATCGCATTTTCTCGACTATACAACCCCTCGATTCCTGCAACCTGCAACACTTCAACGCGTGCACAGCAACATCCACATCGACACAATCGCCTTTCCTTTGAATCTACATCTGAAAACAATTCGTTTGGTATATTAAGATGTCATGACATATTTCCTGTAAATAACTTACAGTCAACTTGCACGCAAAGAGTGTGTATAGTGTCATAATTCATTATCAGGATGAGTCTCCGATGTTAACGCGGCGGTACCTTCTAGGGTATAGTTGTTCTCGTGTTAGAAGGCCAAGGCTGCCATCTTCACCAACGCCACAGCCTACTTTTGAGCACACAAGAAAGTTATCGTGACTCCACTATCTGATCGCGACACAGTGTCGGTCGGGACTTGGTGGGATTTCGTTGGGAAATACATTCATTCCGTTAATTAATTTGTTTGAGACTTTCGCGACCCAGTGATGATCTTTCTTCGGATAACCCTACTAATTAATAAAGGATGAATCATTACTTTATACTATTGCTATAAATATTGAATCATTGTCTTAATCTAATCGAATATAAATAAAATGAAAATGAGTTTTATAGCGATTTAATTAATTAATATTACTATACTTGTTTCCACCAAAGATGAAGGTCACTTATACTAACATAAAACATAGAAATAACACCGTCATATTAGCAAAGCTGTGATATTCTAAGGGTATTTTAGTTTTTCATGACGAAGGTTTGATGAGGTAGCTTTCAAAAGCGAATTTTAAGTTACCTCGAAATTATGTATGTCTTATTTACCTAAATGTTTACAATTATTTAGTTGGTAGGCGACCTTCTTCTTTCGTGGATACAAGTATACTATATTCAAATATAAAACTTCATTATCATGTCATATAATATAGACCTACCATTTGATAATGATGTTCTTTTTCTCCGATTTAGGAGTATAGACCCTAGTAAGTTTCAGTGCTCAAATGTATAAAATTGAAATTGAAATTAAATTATGCCCTCAATGTTATTTATAGAATCTTAGAAGGTGAGAGGTTGGTAAAGAGTGTTGAGAGGAGAGAGAGAGAGAGAGAGAGAGAGAGAGAGAGAGAGAGAGAGAGAGAGAGAGAGAGATAGAGAGAGAGAGAGAGAGAGAGAGAAAGGTGGGTCTTGGCGAAACGAAAATATATTTATAAAATGCAGAATTAATGATTCCAAACTCGTCGTATATTATAAGGAATCTATAGGATCATAATTAAGCTATATTCAAAAGTGAATAAACAATTTGACAGAAAATTCACTTTCCTACTTTGAAACCTTGATGAATTGAAAATGTGTTCATGATACAAGAAAGTCACGAGACGAATGCAAGCACTCGTCTTTGCCGTTATTGACATTGTTAGGTGTCTGCATCCTACACAAACTAACCCAACATATCTAATGACGGCTGTGAGCTAACTAATCTGGTTTCAATTAAGTCATTAGACATTACTGATTATCTAGGAAAGAAGATTTATATAATTATGTTCTTTATAGGGCGTGTAACTGTTATTACGAAAGAAATTTAACGTAAAAAAGTCACATTTAAATTGTATAATAATTGTGTTAGTTCAGTTTACACGCGACATAACACGTTTACGGCGAGATTCGAAATTGTAATTATATTATTATATTATAATGTTGTACAGTGAAATACAATCGACCTTCGTTTATCTTCGTTTGCCCTCGTTTAAAGACGACGATGTCTTATTCCCTTTTCTGGACTCAATCGGTGTGTGTGTGTACATCTTCTTTTCTACTCCATTCCATGAATTTCGCGAGGGAAAGTCTCTCGCAATTTGATTGGTCGATTGGATTTTATTTACGAATTCAGGTGGAATAATTCAGTCAGCATCATCGTAGACGATATACCTCTCTTAGTGAGGTCGTATTTCCTTCCTGGTTTAATCGGAAAAAGCCGGAATTAGCTTTTGTCTTCGGTGTTGAAAGATAACTTTGGAGGTTTTGTCGAGTGGTGTGCGCAACGGAAGGAAGGAAACTCTGCGTGAGGAGGGGAGTCGGAGGTAGGACGGCGTTAGAGAGAAAGGTAGCTAGTTGCGTAGAAAAGCTGTATATTTTCATCCCCTCTGCAACTCCACAACATTCACTCCCTCTTGCCGGTAGATCGTCGAGGAGATACTAGAACGCATTTGAATTTGTTCAAGATTCCGACATGTTTGATTGTAATATTGTTGCCGTTCCGATCTGTGTTTTGATAACCAATCAGTGATCGCTTCTAGTTTGTCTCGGTATTGTCGTCCGAATGGTCTGCAGTGGTCAACCTAGTTTTTCTCACATCTTGTTTTCGATCCACCGATTATGTTAGTTGATATTCTTGGAATGGATGGAAGAGTTTGTTCTACGACAGTGATAGTGAAAACCGGACAACAATGATTGGATTTATAGTGTGTCTAGGATGTAAAGCTAATTTGGAATGACTGCAGTGGATGCATGTGGGTATACGTCATAAATAACAGACTGGTTTTGTCGTTAGTAAATTTATAAAAATACGGATGTGTATTTGTGTTCGTGTTTGGTTTATCAAATTTGTGGTCGGAATTAACATTTTGGAGAATGAAAGTACAACAAAATGATTTTCCAAATGATCGAGATTGGGATCCGGTAAGAACTTATAAATATTATTTCTTTGAAATCGTGTAAGAATGAGATATTTTATTGAAAAATACAATGAGGGTATAAGAATTAAAGACAACTTGTATATTCAGTGAATATAGTCATAAAGAGTATCACTTTAGGGATCGACTCACTATGGCTAGATGCTACTGAATGTAATCATTATGAAAATGTCAATTTTATCATCAATTTACTCTATTTTTTAAATATTTCAACCTAGTTAATTGTTTATTGAGAACTGAAAGAAGACGAGGCTCCAAGAACCACGTTCAATGATTTATTAAATACCTCGTATATATAAGCTGCTCTAAATTGGTTGTATTTGTTTATGATAATGTTTAAATGTCGTACGATTTTGATTCAAATTCATGTATATACAAGCCTATTGTATTCTTATGTTTGTATACACAAAACTTATTTTTCCTCTAGTTCAGTAAATTTTTGATCGTCTTGATTACGATCTCGATTCCAAAACGTTTACTTTTTTTTAGTTATTCTCAAAGAGTAACAATGAATAGAAACGCCACCTGTATTTGATTGAACATCCAAAATTGTGATGATTTCTCACTATATTTTGTGTTTTGTGTTGATAAGTAGGCCTATGAGAAAATGTGTAATATTTTCTTGGGTTGAATGAGTTCAGACTACTCAATGATGATTTCCCCCATAAATAAACTATTTTATAAGTGGGAATTGAGTGCCTTGTGATACAGCTTTCATGGTGTATTAATAATTATAGTAATTATGCAATTTTATTTTCCAAGTATCGACCAAAAGACTGAAACTTTTTCGTGATGTAATGCTTGTTCGGAATTAAAACGGTGAACAAAAATTCTAGTTATCAATTATCTCTTGATAAGGCGAACAAAAATACAATAACAATATCGTACACTAAATTAGGTTACTGATTATTTATCTTCTCATATTTATATCCGTATATTTAACCAAGCTAATAGCGGAATAATTGGTTTATTTTTGGAGGATTAAAGAGCTCTAAGCTGAATCATCAAGGACGCAAAATGTTATGTTTTTGCAATGTCATATTTAAAATCTCTTGTTCACAATTCAACTGTTGAATTGTGCCAACTTTCATTTGTATATTATTTAACCTAATAACACTGTTTTTAATCAAGGTTAAAATTCATAATGATTATTAAAATTATTAGTTCCTATGTTACTTGTGAGTTGTGCATACATTATACTCATCTTTCCTATAATCGATTTAATTGATATCAGTGAATGCAATCAACGTGCAGACAATCATAAACGTGATATCACGTTTAACTATTAAAATTAATAAATAAATATTGAAAGTTTACAACTAATCACAAATTCAATTTATTTTTACTCGGATCAAATCTTCTTCAGTGAATGAAGTAAAAATCAGGAATAAATTTGTTTTCATATCAAACGCAAACTATGGAGAAAGCATAACTCATCACAGGATAAATTATATCATAATTTTAATAAAGTTGATTCAAAATGAGAGATATGTAAATTCATTGTGAAAAACATGCTCAAAATTTCACAGAAGCCCTGAAGGGTTATACTCTAGAAATTGATCATTGATCAAGGTTTGGGTAGGGTATGACTTTCCTCAAGGAAGCTGACGAAGTTTCTTGGTCATTTCAAAATTGGTATCGTTTATGTATAGCACAATTGCCTACTGGGAGACTACAAGAAAACTGAAAAAACAGTTTTTATTAATATGTCCAGACCATTTCAACGCGTGGGAATCTAATTTGCATACCAGCACAGAATATATACACTCATCGAATTAAAATTTGGGTCAAAATTATATGTTATGAAATGAAGGCTCGTGACGAGAGCTTCTCAAAAAGTATGGTATAATATTCTAAAAACCCCGCATTCTTTGGTTCTAGTTAGTTGGTCTATGGTTAGTTGTCAATTTGTGTTGTGAGTGGCCGCTTTAGCTCGACATCTTACAGTAAAAGAATATTGATAAAATATAAAATTTTAGTGATCAAGATTCAATTATAGCTAATTTCCATAGTCCTATATACGTGTAGTTTGGGCCCAGTTTGACATAGCACCTGTTGGATATATCAAGTAGGATGAGCGAAGCGAAGACTCAATTTTACCGCATTTGAACAAAAACGAAGATTTTTTTACTCTTCACAGCTCAAACAAGAGATAAATAAACAGATGAATTAAAATTTCTACAGAATTTCAGTGAATGAATTATCACATAATTCCAATATAATCCAATATATTATATATTATATGAATCGGAAGAGCCAAAATGTTGATTATCTTTCTTAAATGATTTCATAAATAATAAAAACCTATCAAAACTATTGGGGACATCAACAAGTGAAACCATTTAGCTCATGAAACGATTGAAATATTCAATAGGTAAATCAGAAAGGCGGGCCTATGAAGCTCGCCATTACATTTTATATCAAATCTCGCTCATCTCACAACACATGCTACGTTTTCCTGATTCAAAAAATACAAAGAATGTTTTTCTGAATATTGTCTAGATCAAATATCACGAATAAAAAACATGAAAAATATCAACGTACCAGTAATTGTATTTCGAGAAGTACGAATGGCAATGAAAAAGCAATGCGCTCATATGTGTGTAAACTTCTGTGTACCATTGTTCATTGTGGTAACTTTTCTGTCGTTTTCGTTATTACTTGTTTTCAGTGATTGTTGTATCTTGCGTTTTAAAGTAAACTTTTCTATAGTGACAAATTATTATCATGCTCATTATTATAATCATTATTCTTAATATTCTTCATTATCATTATTATTAATATAATTATTATATTATTATAATCATTCTTTATGAAAACATCTTATCTTTTATATAAAAGTGATTATAATACTATAAGTTATTGAAAAATCAGAAAAGAAATTATCCAATTTTACAATTCAAACTTCATGTAGGCGTACTTACTGCTTTCTAAGGCGCGGTATTTTAGTCAACTTGCATATTTATCATATTTTGATTACATTTTGTATTTTATATTTGGTCTACAGAACACTATGTGGAAACAATTCCGATCTCTGAAAATAATCCTATAATATTGTCAACTTTTTAATAATCGTATAATCTGATATAAAATTGATATTGAATAGGCCTGAACGAAAATACGACTCAATAATTTCAGCTTATTAGTTTTCGCCACTTCAAACAGTTTCATAAAAGTCAACATGTACTCGTAAGCCAACAATAACAATAGCAACAACAACAACAACAGAGTGTCATTACAACTTCTGAAAGTAAACGGCAAGAGATTAATGCCATGTGTATACGTCAAGGATTTATCGACTGAATTGTGTTGGGGCGGTTTCGATAGCATGAACGAAATCAGTACTGTTTATATATAGCGTTGTGCACCTGCACTCAATTGTAGAACGAATCCATGAGCAATTGACTTCACCTCTGTTACCGCAGACGAATAAGTTTTCCAGCAGAGATATTAAATGTTTATCTTGGCATAGGTAAAAGTTGATGTCAGAAGGTGCTAGAATTTATTTGAACCTGAATCAAAACCTATAGCCCAACTAATCTCGTGTCAAATCAATAATCACTAATCGATAGTGAAAACTACTACTAAGAACACCAATCAACATGATATTTTAATGATCATGATAATTTTATAAATTGCATGATTTCTCGTTTTTGAGAAACTGTTCAACATGATAACTATGATAACAAAATAAAAGTCAAGCGCAATTGGGAAGTTGAATTCGCTATATATCGTGAATTGAATACGAATTTTATTTATATATGTGTATATATATATATATATATATATATATATATATATATATATATATATTCATTCATTAATTCATATATATGTATATATATATATATATATATATATATATATATAATATATATATATATATATATATATATATATATATATATATATATATATTATATATATATATATATATTCATTCATTAATTCATATATATGTATATATATATATATATATATATATATATATATATATATATATATATATATATATGAATATATATATATATATATATTCATTTATTCATATATATATATATATATATATATATATATATATATATATATATATATATATATATATATATATATATATATATATATGTATATATATATATATATATATATATATATATATATATATATATATATATATATATATATATGTATATATATATATATATATATATATATATATATATATATATATATATATATATATATATATATATATATATATATATATATATATATACACACATAACGAGCACACATATATATGTGATTTGGAATATTGATGTTTTGATATTACGAGAATAGTGTAGGCTTCTATATATGAACTTGATTCTTAATATATTTGGATCAGTCACTATAGCGCACTGAACAGTCTTCAGGAGACTCGAGTTCGATTCTCGTCAAAGCCGACCATCTTTATGGAGTTTTACTCGAGGTTTCTCCTCGTGATTCGAGTCAATACTGAAATGGTTTCTTGTGAACCGGTCACGACCTTTTTCTTTCAACTTTTCATGTGCACAATAGAATAACTCTTCATTTCATTCTCTCGTCATTTCATTCATCATTCATCTGTGTCAAGGATTTCAGTTATCGTTGAAGTGCGGTGTTGAACCAAATATATAAATAAGAAAATGAAATTTTTTATTAAAATTCAATTCATGATTTGTTGAATTAGAACGGCATATAGCTATAATTAGTTTGAATAAGTTCATTATAAAATAAAAATGAAAAGAATTGTTTTGTTTTTTCGCTCGATATAATATTCTGTGTGTTTGTTCTAAATAAGATATTGCGTGTATACGATGCCAATTACCGGCTGACTTACATTATAAGTCACGCATCCTAGAATTCTCACTCTAAAAAGTTGGTATCGTACGCACATACTATGTATCTTATAGTTATATGTGATTTTCACATACGTATATACACCTATTAGTCGCTTCTCCAAACAAAAATAATTGTCCTTTTCTATCTAGAGTTGCTATTATGACAATCTGTCTAGGCCTATGAAAGAGAGTTTTCGCATTCTTTTGTAAGGTTGGTCGCCAATTTATTTCATGTTGCAATAAAAAATATATACATCGCATGTTTTTTTTTCATTTTTCGTTTCTCATAGCTTGCGGGCGTTATCAAAGGGTCTTTTGTTATACCCAGCGAATCAGGTTAAGAGATCTGGGCTATAGAAGTAGGCCCCACACTTCGTCGCTATACTTCCGACCACATATTACTAATAGACATCATTTTCAGTTTCATTCATACGAGTAATTTCTCTTAGATATTTACTTCTTTAGATCTACTATACTAATTCACTCTCACTTTATCTAGTCAATTTATCAAATTTAATCCTACTCATACAAATAGCAATGTTTTGATACGATTATCATTTTGTATAAGCTATTGTCCCGTACTCTTATCATTGATCGGTTGTTTGCCTAATGATCTCAGCAACAACCTTAGACTGAAGCACAACTACAGTTATTTGAGGTTACGAAAAGTATGATGCTTACAAATCCTTATGCCTTGAGCATGCGTGACTACGAGACCCTGTCTTACTTGACTTCAGTTCGTAAGCAGTGTCTTAGCTGAGTGAATCAGGTGGGTGGCTTCATCGCATTATATCGATACCACTTTGAAGAAAAATGTTCAAAATTCAAAAAAACGTTGTTTTTTTGTTTTTTTAGTCAGACTAGAAGTGTAGAGCTCGGATCTGCGTTTTCAGTTCTATTTTAATTTCAATTATAGTTTGACGTCACATAAAATTGTCAACTTCTTGAAGATAAAACTTAACAGTTCCACATTTCTTAGTAGTATCGTTAGGTGTGATTTTTAATTTTTTTTATTCATATTGTTTCATGTATACCCAACATCCAATGAATTATTATTTTTTGGCAAAGTCATAATTTTAATTTTGTTTATGAATATATTTTTTGTATGAAAATGTCTTGTGTTTTATCTCAACTCAATTCTTAATGAATTATTCACCTTTTTTCGCTTCTACTTGACACGGCACCACCACTGCTATGAAGATGACGTGGCTCCTCCACTATTGTCATAAAAAACGTGTATTTTATGCAGTGGGACAGTGTCACTTATATACAGTGTTGCCAAAGTAGTTTCTGTAATCTTGTTATCTTGTTTGATCTACTAACTGAGCAAACGCAGCAGTTGCGTTATGGGATGAGCGAGCTATTCGACAGTTAAAGTTGCAGTTACGCTGCTGACGGTAAATTGATGAACTTGCAATGAGACTATAGATGAAGGGTTGCACGCAACTTACAACAATAAAACGCTTATTTGCTATTTTTTTCAGATTTTTAACCTCATATCGCCGGCCATGTTGCATTTAGGAACACAGTCTGTCATTACTTTTACCAGCAAGTAGGCCTATATATTTGTTTGAAATACAATTACGTTATATACACCTTGGCAAACGCTTATCCGATTTTCATTCAACTTGTCAAACATGTTCATCATTCTTGTACATATATATCAAAATTTAAATGTTTTCGATTGAAAATATTTTTCATTTTTTCATTTTTTGGTTCTTATTGCTCATTTATTATGGGTATTTTGACCATTGTCAAAATATCAACCGTCAATTTCTTAGAATCTGATCGACCGATTGTTAACCAAAATTATATGCAAAATTATAATTTTAATAAATTATATTAAATTATAAAATTATATTCAAGTTTCGAGTTTATTAGTTTTGTTTTAGCGTATTTGACAGGAAAAGTACAATATGGCTAACGAACGGTTACGAAAAAAAAAACAGTTGACAATGTAATATTTCAATCGATGGCATTGTTGAAAATATGCGCGTGCTTTATTTAATAGTTTTTCACTATAGTTGCACTTATAAACACCGGATGCGTAGGCCTACCTGCAACTTTTTGTGTCGGATAGGCCTACAAAATAACAGAAACGAACAGAGAAAGACCGGATTCGACCGGAGTAGAGATCTCTGCTATCATTCATCCTATAACATAGCTCGTGTATATCTCATATATGGATTAGACTCCAACTTTCGGTATTGTTTTCACTGATGCGATTTTATAGTTATTGTTTTCAACGTGATTTCAGTGACTTTGTCTTGACTTGAACGTGATTTGTCTCGACTTTTTCTTATATGAACGTAAGGAAATCCTCCGACTATATAGCGAAATTAATAAAATAGAAATGATAAAAAGTAATATTCGGTGTCAATGATTTAGAATTACGACCATTTTAAGTACAGTCATTTGTGAGATTTGATTACGCGAATGTCACATTTTGTAGTCGTGGTCTAGGACCTAGGTGACACCTCGTCCATTTCAAATCGTGTACCAGTATAGGCATCATCCGATTGAAGTCAGAAGTATATTGCGTATATAACCATAGTCAGTATACCAAACAAAAATCAGTTGAATTCTCTTGGATTTTCAATATGGTAGCTTTGGAATTTGAATTGAGTAATGAGTTGAATTGATATAAAACTGATGTGTACAATTCTGTACTTCATTCGTTTATCTTTATTGATTCAATTTCGCAATTAAAAATGTGATAATGCTTCACAGTATATCAAGTTCATATATCAATAATTCTAGCGGTTTTACAAGAAAAAAATGTAATAAACTGAGTTTTTAATTTGCAAATATTTGTAAACTCACTCTTACCACTCTGTTCCCATATGGTAGTTCGTTGACAAAGGAACTGAACTTAAATATGTGAAGAAAAAAACAACAAAATTCCGCCTCTTCAAATTCAATGTCGTTGTGGTACTACATCATGATTCACACAACCTTCTTGACTTTGTGGGAAGTCTGTAACGTATGCAACTTTCTATACATGTAAGTGCGGCAAGTAAAGTGTAAGGCGCAAATAGCAGAACGAGAATCGATGCTCGAGTGTTGGTGGTGACGTGTGAAAGACTTTCCATTCAAATGTTTGGTGGTCCAGTTTTTGCGAACTATGGAGCTATCAGGATAAATGGATATATTATATATATCTATATATCATAGTCCTATGGATATATTTGATCATGATCAAATAAAAATATAATATTCGTTATAAGTGGATTTTTTTCAACTTTTTTGTTCTCTATTTCTGTTGTCTGTTCCTGGATATTAATAATTGACACATAAAATACTCAGTTCAGTACACGTGCATTTACGAAAAAAAAGATCGTCCAACAAATAGAAATAATTTTGGAAACGTAAATATAATTGTACCGAAAATGGGTGGTTACTAATTGCTTGGTACTAATTGCTCGTTTGATGATGTGATGATTTTTGAAGATGTAGCTTCGTTTGTGATCGTAAATCTCGTTCTGAACAATCACTCATCTTCAAATACCACAGCTGTATCAAGATAACGTGATATTAGCTGACAATTCACTTTTCTTTCACAAATAGTTCTACAGGCCTACATCATTTGACAATAAGAAAATCCACGTAAACGTACCATTTGAATCTTCATCTGAATATCATCTCATATCCGTTTAGACCAATTATTTTCATTAGAGCTTTATGTTAGAAAAAGAAATGAAAACCATATTCTTTGTCATTACGTTTTTATTATTGATTTAATTTTCGCACATTGTCACGCCTCGCTAAATATATAAGTTTGTAAGGTTGTAGATATATAAGTTGTAATTCTTGCCGATTTTGTTGAGAGTCCATGGGAGTCAATTTAGCGAAATATCACTTTTTTGGTGATAACTTTTAAACGGTATGGAATATAGAATTTCTAATACGCGAGAAACACAGATAATTATAATAACTTCAAGATGATTCAAGATAATAACTATTCAAGTCGTCGTATAACTGTCAAGCGTGTAAAAAAGGTGTTTTTTTTTAGCTGTATACGCTTGACAGTTATGCGACATGACTTAAATAGTTATAACTTATGTCATCTTGAAGTTATTATAATTATCTGTGTTTCTCGCGTATTAGAATTTTGATATCTCACAGCCGGTCATAAGTTATCACCAAACAATTGATATTTCGCTAAGTTAGTTAGTATTTATCTGAGAGTTGGTGAAAACAAATAGCATAGGTAACCATGGTGATAGCAAGTTTGAACTGTCAGATAAAGGCTAACTGGACTTGGTAATACCGGGCCTAAATCGACTCCCATGGACTCCTAACTCTCCCATGTGTCGGCATTATGAAATGTGAGACACTCAGAAGTGACTTGTTATTCGATACCACCCTGTTGTTGTGATCGATGATGATCGATGCTGGCGATCGTTGATTGACTCTTAACGACTCACAGCTATGCCTTTACACGGTGTTTTCCCACATCGCTGCTGATAAAACTGGATGCGATTTCCGAACAAGAATAATGAATTATATACAAGACAATCGATTAAAAAACATTCTGGTATTAAATCAATAAGTTGTACATGTCGTGTATTCTTAAGGACGGCTTCTATACTTTGATTTTCTTAATAATCGAGATGCTATTTGAATAATAAACAGTGGGTTATAGTAACTATGTTTCAATTACATATGTTGTATTCACAAAATATCAATTTTTTTCAGACTAATCAAGAATTTCTTTGAATATATCCAGATAAATAACCAACTCTTCGTATCGAAGAGTAAGAGAAGAGATATTCGAAGTGAAATAAAAAATATCCATATTCTTATATATTTTTCAAATAACAAATTCTTAAAAATTCTTGATGAGAAAAATCATATTTTATTCCACCTATTTTTAATATATATGTTTTCAAACGTTGCCAATAGTGTTGTGAGTCCCACTGCTTTTTAAATTTTGATATAGAATGAAGAAGAGTACAATACAATCATCGTTTTCATTTTTTATATATATTGGGTTTAACGACGCACTATAATGATAACTAAGATCTATTGGCGTCGGATGAATGATTATAATGAGATGAGGGGATGATAAGATGAAAATTGGCGTCTTGTATCGAGCATGTTCCTGTTACCTTTCTCATATTCATCTTCTCTCATCGATAACTTTCAGAGCCTTTCTACTAACTTGACATTCAGCTCTGTATGTGAATAAAATGCACGAGGGCTGCTCTTTTCGTCAGTGTCAAGTCTTAAATCATTATCTCATTTATTATTATTATTGCCCAACGACCACATCAACAGATAGGTTAGACGGGGTAATAATAAAAAGATGAAGTGATTATGGGTAAAAATAAGTTGACAAAAGCCTACAGTGGAACTCGAACTCACGTTCGAGACTCAAGAAGTTTCTTTATTTTCACTTTCAATAGGCCTTATAGTATACGCTAGCATGAAATATATCAACGTATACCGTACCGAATTCAGATTTTTTATCGATATTATTGCGTTGACGCGCTCTGCATTATAAACTAAGCAATTATTTAACAAATCATAAAGAAGCAAAAAACAAAACACATAAAACTATAATTGAAAATCATGTTTGATCGTTAGGCCTGTGACGGTTATGTTGGCAATACCATATCATAAATCAAGATCTTATGTATAGACAATCAAGTTTACGTTGTTTAACATTTAATGTCTTCATAATCTTAACATTTGCATTAAACGTATCCAATATATTCATCTCGGCGCTGTCAAAGTCTGTTTATAATCTTAAATTACTTATTTTATAGTACTCGGATGTTTTGCATGTTTATACGGGAGAGATATGTACACGTGACGGTTCCAAACGATCGTCTCACTCATCAAATAACATTGGCGGCCAGGTGTGTCGATCCGCCACCCTTGCTGACGGCATTTATCTGAAGCTTACCTTTAGGGTAATTTGATTCGAATGACTAAAAGAAAAACGGAGAACTTTGTGTAAGGCGGCAGTCATAATTTTTCGGAACGATAGAAAGTCTTAATTGTAGGCCTATCTAGTTGCATGTGGCATGTTTCAAATTGGCATATGCCATTGCCATAGGTGATTTGTTGGCATGGCAAGAAAATGTATGGTGATGGAGCGCAATGTAACCGGCCTATAGCTATGTCATTGGCTAGATGTTATCAAAGTCGATAAACTAGCACTACTACTATAACTACTTTATCGACTCTGATGGTATCAAATTTTGTCAGCAACAATTGAGGAAGTCGAGTAGCACATCATTATTATCGGGAAACACATTTTTTTTTAATGTTGTTGAATTGAATATAATCTACGCAAAATCAAATTATTCCGTGAAAGCTTCACATTTTTGCATAATCCAGCAAAGTATTCATACCGAATTACCAAATGAATGTGCGGATTGTAAAAAAAAAACTCATTACTTCTAAAATGTATATTTTTATATTAATTTATATTCAAATTCACCAAAATTCATACCTAAATCGGAAACGTAAGAGTAGCAGCTGTATAGAAGCTGCCACCGACCATCTTTACAGAGGTTTTCGTGGTTTCACTTTGTAGCTCTTTGGGACGGTTCTCACAATACATGCCACGACTGCTTCTTTTCCATTATCCTTCCCAATACCTAAGAAACCTTCATGTCATCTCACCGCCTTTTTGATCATTCATCCGACGCCAATAGATCTCAATTATCGTTACAGTACGTCGTTGAACCCAATATGAAAAAACTTAGACGGTATAAAGATCTCCATATCCTCGACTAGAAGCAAATCATGGCCATATTGTTTTTCAAAAGACAAACAATAATATAGTCAACTTTCATCACACATCTGAGAAAAAACGTAACTGATTACGCAGATTCATAGCATAGATCCGGTTTGAATCACTCTCTTACTATTATTCTTCCGCGGATATATAGTTTAGCGTATCATAAATGTTTTTATAATACTTCCTTTTATAAACTACTAACATGTTATGAACCAATCAAAGCAAGAGAAAGTCTTACAGTGCGTTTCGTACATCGGAAGCTGCGCCATTTTTTCTCTGCACTTTTATACCATAATTCATTATGCATTCAGCTTATATAAGAATGTGAACGAACTATAATTACTTAATTAACACCTTTTTTTATAGTTTTATTTATAGTTTTTATAGTGTTGGTAATGCGTTACACTTGGGATAGTAGTATACATGATTAGTTGTCGAGGTTTCAACCTACTTTATTCAATAACAACTGCAAGGAAGGTAATTGCGCCTATTGAGAGAGTTTAACAATAATTATGCATTGTGTAATTCTTATGTTCTATGGTGTATGGACCATTAATTGATAGAATGCTTGCGGATCATCAAGATCTAAACATTTCCTTTCATATGAGGAAATGTAGCCAATGTTCCGGTAACTTGAATGTATCTACAGTTATTTTTGTCTTGATAATTGTCATACTTGAATTATATGGGATATGCCTACTATATTTAAAAAGTGATAGTTTATTGATGATAATAATAACATGTAGATAATAGCATGTCAACAGTAGCTTCAATATATATATATATATATATATATATATATATATATATATATATATATATATATATATATATATATATATATATATATATATATAAATATATATATATATATATATATATATATATATATATATATATATATATATGTATATATATATATATATATATATATTTATATATATATAAGCCACCCTCGGTAGCTCGGTCAGCTGAGGCACCGCTTCAGAAACTGAAGTAACCGTTGGGCGTGGGTTCGAGTCCTGCATAAGGCATGGGTTTTTGTGAACGTCCTTGCACTTATCATCACTTCATAATTTCACTATCATCCGCTCATTCGTACCCCCGTATAACCTAGCTGTTGGTGGGGTCGTTAAGCAAATAATAATCATCATCATTATATATATATATATATATATATATATATATATATATATATATATATATATATATATATATATATGTAAATATAATATATAGGCCCATATATATATATATATATATATATATATATATATATATATATATATATATATATATATATATATATATATATGTATGTATTTGTATTAATTGAATGCAATGAAATCGAATGAAAATAATAATGTGCATTTTGAATCACTATTACATATTCACTACCTTACAATTTCATATTTCAACAAAATTTCATTTTCCCAAGTAATGTATTTGATAATTACATTATGTGCTTCACTAATCAGTGTTATAGATCATTGTTGCGCTTCTCAATAACTTTTCTTTATGAAAATTACCAGTACTGTAGACTGTAGTGAACACAACTTTATTTTTATTTTCTCACTCAATGCACCATTATCCCATTGAAGCATAATAAAAGTCAACGGGTCGACAGGTCAGAACTATAATAATTATTATAAACTGCATAATACAATATCTAATATCCATGTGGACGGTTGAGTGCACGAATCAAGTCATACGTACACTTCCCTTCACATAAAATGATTTTTTCGCAACAATAAAGAAGAAATTCAAATAAAATACACACATATTTAATGCAAATATTCTCATTGCTTGAACGTGAAGTGCATAATATGCACTTCAGTACATATCATATACATATCATATGTACCATTGTTTGCTGACATCAGTGCGTTAAATATCATTTTTTTAATGGTGCTAACGACCCCTCCAAAAAAGAGATTGTATGGGGGTACGAATGAGCAGGTGATAATGAGAATATGAAGTGATGACAACCGAATGTGCGTTTACAAAAACCTATACCTTATGCTGAACTCGAACCCACGCCCAACGTGACTACATTTTCACGGAGGATGCATTTTAATGTGGTTGAGTGCCCTATTCAAGTGATGCATACAGTTTTTTCTTTCCGATATTAAAAAATATATAAAATTGCACACATATTTTGCAGATATTTTTTTCGTCCACGCACCATTTGATTGGAAATATGTCCGACAAATCACATGTTCGAAGTGTATATAACATTTAGTTTTTCGCTCATGGGATCTCCAACATTTTGACCGTCGATGAAACGAAGTGTCTAACATTTTGTTTTTCGATCGTATGAGATTTTCAACATTCGATTTTTCGTAGATTAGATGTGCTGCCCTTTTTCATCGCCGCACGTTGATGCATATGCTACATTGTCTGCTATTTTATCTCGCATAATGTAGATAAATTTTTTCACAGGATGAACTCCCATTCGACTTGATCGATGAGTTTAGGTGATCGCAAGTGTACATCTCGTTTGAATGGCATATGTGTTTGTTTGTCGCAGGTGTTGGCGTGGTTATGCAAGAAAGGTGAAGAGACGCTAGTGAAACACACCCAGCTAGCAACGAGCCTACAAGCGATCAAACAACAGGAGAACGACTTCGAAAAGTTCTACTTCATCTCGATGGTGAGTTACGAATAATTATTTACTACTAGTAGGACACGTCATGAAAAACATGACCGAATGCTCACCAGAATGAATGAACGCAATTACGTACTATTACTCCAAGAAAGAGCCAAGTTGGTAACTATAATACTGCAAGTTGCTACTCTCGGTCGGTAAAGGTGGATGAGTACATACCACGGTAGCTGCGTCGATGATGTAAATAGTAGAGAAAAGCAACAAACAAGCAGTTCTAACAAATAATATTTTATTTATATAGTATAGTATTTGGTTCTAACCTCTAACAGCGCCTCTGGTATGTCAATTGTCAACTACGCGGTGAAAGGAGTGGCAGTGTGTGAGGTAGCGGGAGGCAAGAAGCGTTACGGACAGACAGACAGACATACAGATAGATAGACAGATGGACAGATCTAGAAGACTACGTTAACTAGCCAGACTCCTCATGTTTCAAACATGAAGGCCCTCATCCTTCCGCCCTCCTCCTGAATGTACCACAACGAATATAGTGTGAATAGAGTAGACTGAGAGTAATATTTTTGTGGTCATGTATTATATTTAATGAAATTACTATACTAAAATACTACAACTTTAATGTCATCCTCTCATTTATTCATATGAATAGAAAAGCAAAGAAGACAGATAGGGCATGGACGAAAGATAGACTACCTCTTTCGTATATGCTTAGGCAACGACACAGGATGACATTTTCTATGTTTACATTTTTTTCTGTTTGAAATGAATTCTCAGAAAATGTTATTATTGTTCCAACACATGTTTCTGACAAATTGAAAGAAATATATCAGTCTTATTCATATATTGCTTTCAAGAAAATAGATATTTCATTTGAAAAATCGGAAATATTCAGTTTTACATTGGTACGAATTTTACAGGTTGCTTGATAACGAAGACAGTAAGTGACTGGAATTGACAGTTCGAATGATCAGTATGAAAAAATCAATGCCTAAAATATTGCTTCATGAAATAGACATTACTAATTTGATCACTTTTTGAATTCCATTTAAAATTCCTACATTCATCCTACTCCTACATTCTTTAATTGAATCAAATTAAGAATTGAATCAAATTATATTCCAGTAACTTTCCAATTGCTATAATCTGCATTCATATTATCATCATGTTATTTATTATCATTCATTATCTTGTGTCAATTGAATTCACTGATTGAATAACCGCATCATATTTATATATCACTGTTGTTGTTTGCATCTATTTTTGTTATTTATATTATTCTGATTATTTATTTTTGTAGTTCTCCCCCTCTTGGACACTTTCATACTGGTCAATTCATTTTCCTCCTTTCCCACACACAGGCTTCGGCTTATGTGGGTCTTGCTTCAATTTGTATCGTTATATTATTATTATTACCATCATCATTTTTTATGTAACTAATTTAATTGTTTATGTATGTAACGAATTGATTCAAATCAAGCATTAAATTGTATAAATAAATAGTAAAAATATGTAGCATTCGAGTACTTCATATAAATATCTCGCTCATCTTACAACATGATTACTGCGTTTTTCTAGTCTCATCAAGTTGAATATTGATTAAATAGGTGTAACTCGGAGGCGTAGTGTTAACGTTCGTGCCGCGTTCTGCAGGGTTCAATTATCTGATAGGAATGTGCAATGATGGTAAGACATCAATGCCTATTCAAACCTATGTCTGTGCCTGTTTTACGATATACGCCAATACAGCACCATTACATCAACACGTGCTTGGACACGTAACGTGACTTAAAAACGTAACAAACCAAACGGTGACTTGACTCGTCTAAATCGCTCTCTGTCATATTTAGGTAAGTCCGCGACAAATCATATATTTCTCATAGAGATAGATATCGTTCTATTTTTGAATCAGGTTGACTTTGACACTAGATTCATTTTCTTTGTTGGACGTTACTCGAAGTGGCATTCGAAGTGGCTATTCATCGAACCGGAAGTAGCTTTTAGATTGTTTTTAGTTTAGATTGAATTAGTTCAGGATATTTTTTTTGTCAAGTTAGTTAGTGTAGGTTAGTTTGGTTAGGTTAGGTACATTAGTTATATTAGTTTATAAGTTATATAGTTTAGTTATTAGTACTACTAGTTTAGTGTCCATTAATTATATTGGGTTAATAGATAATTTTAGGTTGCGCGCAAGTACAACAACAACAACAACAACAACAACAACAAGATCCGCATGTGTTGATTTAGAGCGATGAACCGATGCACCGATGAATGGTGACTGCCAATTCCATAGCTGTTCATAGTAATACAACATGTTTTTGTTAAGTGATGATTCATATTATTGAAATGAGTGAATGACAATGGATCTAAAATTGTCATCTCCAATCACAGTCTCAGTATGAGTATATATCAATAGGTTTTCCGTCAACTATTCCATTGTTGCTATGGTAACTTGCAAAACATGACATCTCTTTATAAGCTTCTCCCAAGTAATGTTATACATTGTTGTAAACTTGTAATAAGTGTACAACAATATCTCTCAAATTATGTTTTCGTATCACTGGTTTTCCGCCAAACGTTTATAGGTGCATGTAGTAACCTGACAAACATAATTATGTAGGCCTACCATAGACCAAAGAATAGCTTCCATAACAAATAATTCTTTGATCTATGTATATACTATCTCCATAATGTATATTTGTAACGAAAAAAAAGCTGCCAACAATGAAACATGGAATTTAAATAATTGTCCCATTACACACCTAAATTTTTATGTACCGGATAACTTGGAAGGTACTAACATTGGATTCTTAGTTCCTAGTCTTACATATTTATGATGATCTGTAGGTTTATCTTTATTTGCACCATTTCGATAAACAAATGCATTCACGTCGCGGTGAATGTGAAAGACGACCTCAATAAAATAACGACAGTGACCTTCTTTTAATTGTAACATATATCTCATCTTTATAGAAAATACCAAAGAATATTATTCACAATTTCTTTTTATGAAATAACGACATATTTGTTTGATCCTCATTTAATTAAAAGAGAAATTGCTATGAATGTTATGTGAACAGGTATGTAATAATGATCTTTATTATAATGTCGAATGACATATACAAGTCTAGGATTTTCTTTATTTTATAACTTCATTTACTATCGGAGAGTCACACACATCGAAAGCTGCGTGCAGCTTAAAGAGCCTACAACGTGATAAATTTTAATTTTACGAAATTATAATTGTTCAATTTCATTATAATGCGTGTACGACGTGCATATTATTCTGTGAAAATCGATTACTGTACGCATGGTTGTAATTATAATAATATATAGTATTATGTAAGAATGAAAAAGAATAGATAATTTGTATGGAGTAATACATCATGAATTACTTGATCGAAGCATGCTCGTTTTTCTACATACATAATTACTGGTTTATAATTTTGAAGAATTTACAAAACGGTATTCAAACTTGGATTATACTCGGGACTCTGATTATAAAAGCTGATAAGGTTTAGTGTGAGACACCCAAATCGATCTAGTTCTATTCATCGTACATGGTGATGGATGGACCGTTTTGTCTCGAAATTGTATCATTATATTTTTCAAAACGTCACAATAACACATTTCTTAAATCATGTTTCAAAATATACACTCAGAATTTATTTATGACATAAAAATGTATCATAATGCAAGTGCTCAAAATTATCATTCAAAAATATCATTCAAACATCATTCAAAATTATATATATATATATATATATATATATATATATATATATATATATATATATATATATATATATATATATATATATATATATATATATATATATATATATATATAAAGCGCCCTCTTATTTGAATCCCTGTATAATGATACGTTGTCTGTCTATCTCTGCTCAAAACGTGAAATAAATAATATGCCTTCTCTCCTCCCCCTTACATAAAGGGTGAATAAAAAGTTATAATTTGGCATTTCCTGTCGCCAGGCCCCTCGAGAGATATATACACCAGGATAAAGACCTCACGTTGCATAGCATTATCAAATAAGACGTCACTTTAGTGATGAGTGACAGTCGTTTTTATAACAGACACAGTTTTTTTTTTTATTTCTATCTCACTTTGTCATGATGTCATCTTCAAAGAGCCGCGTCGACGTGACAGGTCGAAACTCTTGAGCGACTATTGTTATGGATAGGTGAGACGGTCAATCGGAACTGTCATGGAATCTTGTCGTTCAGTCTGTATGTCCATAATTTAAAAGAAGAACGTGTAGGTTTAGTGCATCAACGGAATATTGAAGACAGGTTTTTAACCGGAGAAGTACAAAACTGTTGAAGAATTTTGAATACAATTTCGAAAGTTGATGATATTCTAATTAGAGGCAAGGATAACAACTGTGTAGATTTGGAGTGAAGATTGTGGATCACGACTAGTGGGTTTTATGCAGACGATTAGAATTGCGTAATCACGTTGTACCCTATATACGATAAAAGTTGAAAACGTCATCTGTGCCTGCCAAATTTCCCATCTTCTGTTTTTCTATCGAGAATTATTATACTTATTGATGCAATTTTAACTTTTCAGCATTCTAATTTATGAATAGTGAATTTCATAGCAAGGTAAATTAAAAGAATGATTCATCTAAATATTCTGTATTTCTCTATATGTAGGCCCATACTTATGTATTTTTATCTCTATATTTCTATGTTTCTAAATTTTAATATTTTTAAATTTGCATAGCGGTCTACAATTTCTTCTTCTTTGTGGTCGTATAGTTTTCATTAGTATGCCTTATTTTTATCTGTATTACTGGTTGCCCTTTTGGCTATTTTGGCAATTCAAACGAGGCTTCGAATTTCGCATAAATTATTGGTTTGTGTGAGCATCAAATAGGCATGTGTCATTCGAACATTTGTATCACCCAAAAACCCAGCTGTTGGCGTCGAAAACAATAATCAACATCAATAGATTCATGCGAAGAATACACTAGACACGGTCGGAGTGGATCAAATGTGCTACGCCTTTTATATTGTTGATGCAACCAGTTATACAGTGATGCTAGACAAGTTGCCATATCGGAGGGCGAAATGTATTCTTTACAAATTGCGCGATCTACTAATATTTTCCTAGCTGGTTTATAGTGAATGCACTTCTAGTGTCACACATCCATGTCAAATCAAAATCTTCTGAATCTAAATCTTAAATCTGAATCCTTGATTTTTTTTAATAATATAAAAACTTGATACAAAATCATTGTTCTCCAAGGCAATTAAGGCTATGGATGAAAGATATGATCGTTTGAACGGGGCACCACATAGGTGATCTCACCACTCCAAAATCATTAGCACGCATATTACTAGCACGACAACGTGATTATATAAATAAATAAAATATTTTACTGTATATCGAGAAATGCATAGAACGAAAATACACATAATCATAATTAAACTTGTTACGAGTTATATTACCACCATATGTTTGAAAACGTGCCTCACATACATTATGAAAGATATAACTGATTGAAGAGATACACAAATATGCAGATTAGGTTTTATATGATTTATTTAATGTTCTGCTTATATGGAATTAAACTTGCATCAGCCGAAAAGGCTTTAGTCGTTGGCAGCTTCACAAGACCGGGGATCGAATACGGACGAGGTCGTCAACTACCTTTAATCAAATGTGTCATGCAATGTCCATTATTTATATTGATTACTATATAAATCACTGAACTCTTTTCCAATAATCTACAATTACATCAATTACTTTACGCGTAATGTGTTTATCTTACGTCACATTATAATTATTTCAAGAATTTCTCTTCATTAAAATAATTATTATTGTACCGTAATGTGTTTTATTATATTATATACTCTTTTGTTGGTCGAAGCCAAAGTATGGGGACGAGGGCGTGAGTAGAGACGTGACAAACTTTACTTATGTGTGACGAAACGAGAGTTGAATGGAATTATTGCGTGAGGCATTTCCGGTCGGCTGAAGAGACGTCCGTAAAAAAAGTTTATTTATTTCAATGACTTGAATGGGGTTTCTTGAACAATTCGTTTATCTTTCTATATACGTATACAAAACAATTGCCTTGACCTGAGATTATTGTTTGAGATTTGAAAAGAAAATGTCACGAAGAATTGAATGATATCGAGTCAAGGCCGTTGCCTGCGTATTTATATTGTGTATTACAATTGAAAGATTCAACTTTCGGATAAATTTGAATTTATTTTAATGTAATATGTTCTTATGATATCATAGATTGTGATGATTTGTGAAATTTACAAATTAAACTAGCTGCATACAAGAAGTCTTAATTTTACATTTTCAAATAATATTTTGTATTACATATCTTATTATTAATTAATTCACTGTATTTTATTTTACCTACAAAATTAAGAGAATTATTGAGAAAATTGATTCATCACGTATATTTGTCGTGTATATGTCGAACATAATAATGTAGTTCGATCATAGTGTATCGACCAATGAAAATGAAATTATTGAAAACCGTAATAATATTATAATATTTTATTATTTTGATCACATTTTATTGAATTAGTTTGATTGATTTTCACCACGTTATTATTTTAATAATAACTCTTCTTCAAATTTATTATTATTGTTTGTATTTGTTTTCCGATACTTTTTTTATATAGTTGAATTTTATATCATTTTGTACAATTAATTTCTGTAATTGAATTGTATTTCATAAAGATAATTAAGCTGGATCCCAGCGGTCAATCACGTAACGTGAACAGTTGACAAATAAAGTTGTTAATCATCATAACATTCCGTTACTCTGTGGAGAATTTTTATTTTAAAGAATTTTCTCATCTCTCTCTCTCTCTCTCTCTCTCTCTCTCTCTCTCTCTCTCTCTCTCTCTCCATATATATGTATATATATATATATATATATATATATATATATATATATATATATATATATATATATATATATATATATATATATATATATGTATACATATATATATATATATATATATATATATATATATATATATATATATATATATATATATATATATATATATGTATATATATATATATATATATATATATATATATATATATATATATATATATATATATATATATATATATATATATATTTATATATATATATATATATATATATATATGTATATATATGTATATGTATATATATATATATATATATATATATATATATATATATATATATATATATATATGAATATATATATATATATATATATATATGAATATATATATATATATATATATATATATATATATATATATATATATATATATATATGTATATATATATATATATATATATATATATATATATATATATATTTATATATATATATATATATATATATATATATTATATATATATATATATATATATATATATATATATATATATATATATATATATATATATATATATATATATATATATATATATATGTATATATATAAAGGCATGAGTTTCCATAGAGAAAAAAATCTTCATGAAGGATAAAAAATCGTTCAATTCACATGAAAATAACAAGGAATAATCAACCCATTGAACCATTCCCCTCTGTAAAATAATTTTTGACATTCCAATACATCCTTGCTGATCTATCAAAGTTTCGAAACTTGCGTTTCCCTAGTGTCAATATCAACACCAATTATTCCAACAAACTGTATCATATGTTGAAGGGATTATGCATATATCTTCCATTGATCTGAATAATGTGGGTCAAGGCATGTTCAGGGCTTCCAGAGCTGGTAGATTGATAACTGTTGATGCCATGATGGAAACACAAATCATACACCACTAATTGGTAAATACTTCACTCGTGCTATAACACCATATTATATATTTCTTGCATGAACAGATAATATTTATAACCTTGCATACAGAACAAGTAATAATAATAGAAATATTAACATAAAATTAGTGTTCCTAAGAGTTAATGGCCGATTCTGTAGAACAACAAATTATTAAGACATAATTATTTGCATTTTTATATACGCTATTGTATTTTGTAGAATAATATACCGTAAGAAACGAACATTGTAATTATATTCTCGACTTTTCAAGATATTTATATTTTTTAATATAATAAATTCTGATCATAAAATATGAAAGTTCAACACATTATTTTTTCCATGTTATGTATACAGAGACCCCATTCTGAGAGTTTTTTTGAAGGCTGTCAAAATACCAACATGCTTGTGTCAACTACCATATGAATAGCGAACTGGTGAACTAGCGAAGATTGTGATCGGTTAATATAAATTGGTGGGCATTGTTGTCCGTGTTTTCATCAATGAGAAAAGGCACTTGATAGACGTCTATAACAATGCAATTCAATTAAATATGCCTTTTAAGCTTCTAAATACATGAGTCCATTAAATATTGTAGGGTTTTGGTTGATCATAGATGTTTCAATCAATAACAAAAAATGAAATTTGGAAGCTATACATTTCATAGCGTTTTACAAATGAGTTTGACTGCATTGGAGTCGATTCAGCAAAATATCATTTTTTGTGTGATAACATTGAACGGTGTGGGATGTCAAAATTCTGATACGGGAGAAACACAGATGATTTTAACACCTTCAAAATGATTTAATATGAAATTATGAACCTATAGATTCCAACATTTCCGAAGGTATACATATCTGAAAAAATGTAATTTATTTATTTCTGTGATATTAGTTGAATAGTTTTCTTTTGTACTATGGTGAAGCTATTTTTGCTCCTTATCAAAATATTTATCTCTCATACCGTTCAAAAGTTGTCACTCAAACACTGATATTTCTCTACCATCGACAATTGGTTCAAAATTCGGCTCTCATACCATAACAAAACTATAACAACCACAGTGTCACAATATCTGTTCACGTATTTTAATATACTTGCCGTCGGTCAAGTTGGCGTATGGACACTCCATGCTACGTGTATAGCCCAATGCACTTTGCCAATAAACTTTCCTAATGCTGAAGGCAATTGAAAGAATGCGTTTGTACTTATTCGAACTATATGCACTTTTAATTTTAATTGATAACGGTTCGCCAACTTATTTGACTCCCAAGTATGTTCTATATACCGTGCTTGACTTGACACTTTTTATAGCTTAATTTATCCTTTCAATTTATCTATTTACAATATCACACACATTGTTTAAATAATGAAAGGATTAACGAAACTAAATGAGGACGACCACTCATATTTTTTTCAAAATGTTATGAAATTTTCATAATTATTTTAGTGACAAGACAGCCTCGAAGTCTCAAAACAACCAAAACCTGTTGCCGTTGGCCTCATAGATTCATCTTTGCTGCCATTAATTGTCAATTCATCAATTTATTAATTGTAAATTAATCTTGCGAAGCAATTATGTATAAGTCAATATTTCGATCTTAATTTTCCAAAACAAAAATATATTTTGTAACTTATATGTAGAAATAATCAAATACCAGGATCGACAAGTTTTCTCTGTGCATTTTTCAAATGATCAGCTAAAGAACTAAAAGGTAACGCGAACCACCCGTGCGCTAGTGGTGTGGGATAGGGGGGACGGTCGCTCGGTGCATTCTCCTGTCGCTGATGCAAGTAGAATATCCAGACATTTAGTCACTAAAGCAACGGAAACCGAATTATTTCTTGCATCTTGCATTTTTTGATCTCCCAATAAAAGGTGATGGTTTCAGCATAATTCGAACACGAGTAGGCCTAATTTGTATACTTTTTATACCAATTAGATGATGGTGCATTTTCAAATGTTGTAACTGTGCGGTAAAAATGGTAATTAAATATGCTCGCATCTGTTCAATATTAATTTCACAAAGCTAATATAAAACTTGAGAATAATATAAAATTGAATATCAAGATAAATGCTTAATTGAATCAGGTCTCGCCGTTCTGACCAAAATACTATAATTGGTAAACGGCATATTATAGTGAAATAAATTACATATTTTTTTTCCAAAAGAGATAATCATGCTCTTCAAATTTACGTGAAGACAATTACCACACGGCAATGAAATGACTTTCATTGCTCAATGCTAAATTGCTTGACATAATTAAAATTACCGTCATAGACGCGTTTAGTCGCAATTGCTATTACGACAACACCTCGCTAAACGATGACGTAATAAGCGATCGAAGCAACCAATCAATCAATAAATATCATCTGAGGGCAAAAAAATGTAATATCGATCACAAGAAAATAATCCTGTTCCATAACCCATGGACCAAAGTCAGGTGCAATAACTCTGGAGCTATGGAGTGGATCCTGAAACAGCATCATCGGCCTATGTTACCATTTTCGGACGTCGTCGTCGTCGTCGTCGTCGTCGTCGTCGTCGTCGTCGTCGTCGTCGTCGTCGTCGTCGTCGTCGTCGTCGTCGTCGTCGTCGTCGTCGTCGTCGTCGTCGTCGTCGTTGTCGTTGTTTTTGTTGTTGTTGTTGTTGTTGTTGTTGCTGTTGTTGTTGCTGTTGCTGCACGCAGCCTGATCATACCTGAACAACTTACACTGAACTTTCATTTCGAACCCAACCTATCCAAACTCACCCAAACCAACTTAACCTTATAACCAACCAAACATCCTAAACGAATTTTTAAATACCAATCTAAAACTTAGTTCCGATGAATAGCCACTAGCTCTGGAGGCCTGGAGTCCTCGTTTGTATCCACATACAGTCCAACTGTTGGGCAATCGAAAGAAAATATTCCAGGATTTGTTAGGGTTTTCTGGCTTCTTGTGGCTTGACATCTTGGCGATGTGTCACGTGTCCATCAGAGGGCTGTTTGCGACGTGGAAGTCAACAACAATGCCTGTTAGC
Source organism: Brachyptera risi (assembly GCA_964007535.1). Classification (NCBI taxonomy): domain Eukaryota; kingdom Metazoa; phylum Arthropoda; class Insecta; order Plecoptera; family Taeniopterygidae; genus Brachyptera; species Brachyptera risi. The sequence continues at coordinate 24,132,376 of OZ023334.1, read as the reverse complement.
TTGTTGGACACGTGCATTGCGTTACGTGGTCGGTGTCTGCCTTGATACGGGATTAGAAATCGAGGTGCACACAATTGGAATATTAATTAAAATTTGGATTGAGAAATGTTGTGTACCGGAATTGAATGTTTTTCCGGCTTAGGTATTGGACAATCTGTATTATGACTTGGTTTCCATTCTGAGTGAGCTTTACGTATGTAATAGCGCTGGAATAAAATGCACGATTGAAAATATTAATAACTATTCATTTTTATAATCAGTATTTTTATTGTGATTGTGGGCAGTAGGCAACATCCATGCATTTGTGATTAGGTTTTGATTGACACAAATGTATTTTCCATGAGTTATAATAATGAAGTAAAAAAATTCAAATAAAAAAAATGAGATTGAAAATTAAAGTAATGAAAAATAACGAAAAGCGGTGTTAATTTTGAAGTCCAAGGACAGGCTCTACAATATATAGAGTAAGGAAAAGCACAAACATGAAAAAAAAGTAAAGCCAAACTTTCCGAAAAAAAAAATCAATTCAATGTACAACTCTGAATTCAGATACAAGTAGAAGGGAAACTCTACAGTGGAGAGAACAACAACCAACCACAACAATATACACTCACTCACTCACAGATCGAATAGGCTTTAGTTTTGAACTTTTGGTGTGAAAAAGCACTGATTGTACTTGACCTGTTCCAAGTTGTAATTTCTACCATTTATTTACCGATGCATTGTCATCATTGTACGTGATTTTCAACCTCTTCTTTATACCATCTTCAACGACAATTCAAATCTCAACCATTTCAAATTGAAAGTAAACATCTCATAGATTCGACAATTTGATATAGCCCTTAACCATCCGGAACTAAAACATCTTTCAATGGGTCTATAATTCTATATAAACTGAATACATTTTAGCACATTCAAAAGACACAAAACCTAAACCTAAACAATACTCCATACGGGGTCTTATTTCGGTGAATGGGTTGGGGGGGAAGGGGAGGGGTGCAGCTGTTTCCACGTGAGACGCACGTACGGATACGAACCGTGGCGGAATTGAATTGATTGAAGGCATCGGGCGAAAGCGAGCGATACCGGACTCTGTCCGGACTCAGTTTAGTTCGTCCGGAAGCGCTAAGCGGGCAGGACGCGTGTGCTAGTCGTCCGTTCATCGCAAACAGTGTGACATGTGTTAGGCGGTGTCGATAGCAGTGATCGCGATGTGTGATGACGACGGCGGGTGTCGATTAGTGTCGGTGAAGCGATTGGAAGGGGTGGGAATGACGCCGCCCCTGCTCGTGCTGCCCCCGGCGACGAGCTACAGGTTCAGGCGGGGGCGGCACAGGGCGGCGTTCAGGAGGATTTCGATGGAGAGGGCGGCGACGGGGACGAGAACTGTAAGTGTGATTGTTGGGTTGGAATTTAATTTATGAGACAAGTGTGTTTATATATATTTTCGTTTTGTGTTATGGATAATGTTTGGCATACAACAATAATAATTCCATGACGATCGACTCGGAATCTGATGTTTTTGGATTTCTCAGTAACAGTAGGACTTACGTAAGGAAATTGTACTTACGAAATTTCCTTGTGTTGTTTGATCTTCTATCATTTTCACGACAGACAGATCTATGTAGCTTTTGAAAAAATGTTTCAAAATTATATTGTATTGACACCTTCCAATTTGTATCCAAACTCAAATCGACAAAAATAATTTTGGAATTATTATACATAATAGTTGTTAGTTAAAACGGCTTATTATTTTAGACTGTCATAATATATATATATATATATATATATATATATATATATATATATATATATATATATATATATATATATATATATATATATAGGCCTATATATATATATATATATATATATATATATATATATATATATATATATATATATATATATATATATATATATATATATATGAATACATATATATATATATATATATATATATATATATATATATATATATATATATATATTTATAATATTTGTTAATTGCTCATTGAACACCATGTTTCAACTTCTCTCAATAAATCTTTCTCACCATAATGATTTTTTTGTATCATTTTTGAATATTTACGCGTATGCAAAACGGAAGTCTCCATTCAATCTGCTGATACATGATCGCATGTTACTTGAAAGATTCGGCTAAAAGGATGTATAAACCTCACCCCACCAATATTGTGGACGCTTGCCTACGTGACATTATTCGATGTATTGTTGCATTATAACTAAAAAAATGTAGAATATACGTTGTAAAGAATAAAATGTAATCGAAACTTACACACATTGTTTTTGAAACTATTACGTTTACACTGTCACAACCTGTTTCAAGTTGGCGTAAGATGAGTTCTGCGAGTTGAAAAGTTTTCAATGGATCAGTTTTGCTTTTTGACCATGTGGATTGCGCACAAAAAAACAAAAAACAAACAGAGATATGGCCGGTTATGACCTATAATGAGAGTTTCCGCTGTCGCTCATCCAATAGCCATGTTTGTGATCGCTCATCAGTTATCACACACATCACTGTGCATATTGATACAGTCTTTAACCTGAAGTTCAAGTATATAGATGAACACATTAGCGACTAGCCTTGTAGCCAATATGTCATGCCAAAATAACACTTTATAATTAGAGTAAACTTGGAAGCCTCCAATACGGAGAACGCACCCAAATCTATGTAGAATAAATACATAATGACTATTTCGGTTTATAACGTCAGCGTTCCGAGAAACTGAAACATGTAAAAGCTGAAATATAATTTATGTTAATTATTAATTGGTGATGATTGTATGGTTTGCTCTAAGGTTAACTAACTAAATTACTTGATGAATGTAAATTCAAAACTGAGTGAATTTAGTGCAATTCATAATCTGTTATAGTTACTAATTTTATAGGCCTATATATATATTTTATACAACTGTACAGCAATAAATTTCAATTCAAGAGAAATTAGGAACACTGCTATATAGTGAAATGTTTTAGATGCAAAGCGACGGGATATAGATATTCCACCAGGAATAAATTTCCCACCGATACGCGTGGCCGAGTGGTAACACACTGAACCATCATTCGGGAGACCGGGGTTCGATTCCCGCCATGGTCGACCATCCTGACAGGGGTTTTTCGTGGTTTCCCTCTGTCGTTCAGGTCAATACTGGGATGGTTCCTTAATAACAGGCCACGACCGACTCCTTCCCACCATCCAAAACACCTAATAAAATAACCTTTCATCTAATCATCCCATCATCTCATTCATCATCCACCGACGTCAATAGATCGTAGCCATCAGTATAGTGCGTCGTTAAAACCCAATATAATAATAATAATAAATTTCCACCACTCATCAGAATATGCTTCGATTTAGCGTGTCTTGTAGTTCAAAATCTAACATTGTGCCTTAAATGAGGTTATTGTATATATTTTAAATTCCTACGCATTTCCAGGATTTCTTATGTGATATCAAAATGCAAAACGATTGCCTAAATTGAAGAATTTAAGTTCACTTTTTTCAAATTCCTGTGCATTCCATGATTTGTATGTGATATCAAAATGCAAAACGATTGCCTAAATTGAAGAATTTAAGTTCACTTTTTTCAAATTCCTGTGCATTCCATGATTTGTATGTGATATCAAAATGCAAAACGATTGCCTAAATTGAAGAATTTAAGTTCACTTTTTTCAAATTCCTGTGCATTCCATGATTTGTATGTGATATCAAAATGCAAAACGATTGCCTAAATTGAAGAATTTAAGTTCACTTTTTTCAAATTCCTGTGCATTCCATGATTTGTATGTGATATCAAAATGCAAAACGATTGCCTAAATTGAAGAATTTAAGTTCACTTTTTTCAAATTCCTGTGCATTCCATGATTTGTATGTGATATCAAAATGCAAAACGATTGCCTAAATTGAAGAATTTAAGTTCACTTTTTTCAAATTCCTGTGCATTCCATGATTTGTATGTGATATCAAAATGCAGAATGATTGTTTAAATAATTGAAGAATTCAAATTCATTTCAATTACAGTACCACTGTACCAACAAAGGAATGTCACCATTCCATCACATAACACTATAATAGAAGATTGAAATCAGAATTCTATGTAGCAATTCCAGACCTTTGTTTGCGTACACAATAAAATAAAAAGAGGTTGGTTCGAAAAAGTTGACAGCTTATGAATGCTAATCAGGTCTAAAGGTCCTACTTGACTTTTTAACCGGGTCAATTTCTTCCCATTGTACTTGCACGCAGACGTCGTTCATATGTGTACTGACAAATTACATTTACATTGTTTCGCCGTTCGCGGAATGTTTATTGATAGCAGAACAAATGACACAAATTAATTCCCTGACGAAACGACGAAGTGTAATAAGATTTTCTGTACGGCTCTATTCAGTATAAGCCCCATTATCGGTGGTTTAATATATAAACAAAACACCTAATAACATAATTTTCTATCTCGTCATTCACAGCCACACTTGAAAAAATTGGTTACTATTTTCTCAGTGCAGAAAAATGATTGTTTAAAGTAATGCTGAAAGTACGGTCACTATTTCAACATGGGAATGTGGATTAAAATAATAATTTCGTATTTACGCTGTATACAAACGCTATAATAAAAATGTTTATTGTGATAGTGTACCCCATAGATTCGGTTTTCTTAAATGAATCATTTTTCTTCTCGACTTTTTATTATACTAGTTGAAGTATCAATACTAATTCTGTGCGTAACTATCCTCGACTTAGCCCCGGTTTTACGAAACTGGATTAAGCAATAGTTAGTGGATTAACTTGTTATCACCATTGGTTACATAATATGTTATTTTCGTACCTTTAATTAATAGTTAGTGGATTAGCACCCTAACTAAGATTGGTAAAACTGGGCCTTACAACTATAGATTATTTGTTGGTACGACTATACGAGAGAGTGAATATTTCGTAATTTGTCGTTATTCAAAAAACAGCTAGTCATAGTTATAGCTCATAGCTAGCTAGTTCATAGTCATATAAGCGCATGGTGGAAGCGGGACTCGAACCCACACCATAACCAATCGAGACTTCGGTTTCTAATATTTTGTATTTTGTTATTATTCTAATGTAGCTCAACGAATGAACCAACAATGAGCGAGTGATAATGAAACGTTGAAGTTGCGTGATTATGTGAAAAGGCGTTCACAAAAACTCATATCTTATGTAGGACTCGAACCCACGCCCAGTTACAGTTCCTACAGTTCCTAACGCAGTGCGATAATTGTCTGAGCCACGGGGGTGGCTATAGTTCATAAAGTATCGCCTACATTTCTTGACAGAGTATATATTTTTAACTAAAACTGATTCATTATTATAGTTGTCCCAAACTTATAGTTGATTCTCCCTACTGCAACAATGATTATTTTCAACAAATCATAAGGACATTGGAACATTATACTTCATCTTTGGGGCCTGAGCAGGAATAGGCCTAGTAGGAACTTCTTTGAGTTTACTTATTCGGGCTGAATTAGGTCGACCAGGAATTTTGGTCTGCGTTAACGTATAGTAACTTTTTATTATTTTTCATTTGTATTGAATTATATTATTATATTATTATATTTATTACTAAATATAAATATAAAGCAAAATTAACTAAAAATCTTAATATTGCCATTTTTGTAAAAAAAATATGGACAATTGTAATTGTAATTGAGTTCAAATCTGTATTGATTAGCGATGCAAGACCAACCCGCATTGTGTGGGTGAAACGATGCCATGATGTTTGGTCACCTGATAACGTATGACGTGTGAGGTATGACGTCATAACGAAACAAGAGGCTAGAAAAATCAGTTTATTTCGTCCCACATGCGACATTCATCATTAGATGAGCGTATATGCGAAGATTCCATCCCACTCTTATGGAGCTTCGTCTTTGTGTTTTTTTCTTATTTCTTTTCTTGTTTGTTTGTTTGTAAGCACTCCACAGGTCGCAGGGTTTGACTGATCGACATGAATCTTTTTTCAAACGCCTACTCATCCAGCTTAGAACTTTATAGTTTTGGGAATGAATCGGGTTGAACCGATTCCGAGAAATATCATTTCAAAATATCTAAAAACCCCATAAGAAAATTTGAAAAATAAAATCTCTCCAAATGAGATCAAATTTTCTCTGAATATGTATTGAATGATACACATTATCACTATTTTGTGTGCAATTCGCAACAACCGTTTTGAAAAAAGAAATTAAATCAACTGTTTTTATTCATCAAATATATTATAGAAATAAAAGCAGAATTAGGTTGCCGAGATTCACTGCTTTCTAGATTCGAGATTTGCCCAACAATTAAGTATTTTTTATATACGCCAAGGTGTGTAGAATACCAGAGTCGATAAAGTAGCAAGGGTAAAACTACTTCAACGATTGTTATACCTTATTCAGATATCAAGGTGTGTAGAATACCAGAGTCGATAAAGTAGCAAGGGTAGAACTACTTCAACGATTTGTATACCTTATTCAGATATCAAGGTGTGTAGAATACCAGAGTCGATAAAGTAGCAAGGGTAGAACTACTTCAACGATTTGTATACCTTATTCAGATATTTCGCTCATCTTACAACGCATATTTCGCGTTTGACTAGTTTACTTTCAATTATGCTAGCATTATATGTGGTCTGCATTATACTTGAGACTGGAGAGTTGTATGAGTTGCATTCACTTCACTGCCAGTATGATTGTAGTTTGACTGCATATGTTCAGTTATTTTTGGTTATCAAATAACGAAGCTGATGAATTGAAAGCTGATTCGAGGCAATCTCGCAATATTGCTTGATTTTTTCACAATGATTGATTTGATTAATAGTTTGATCAAACTGGACTCACTTATTGTTTTTGGTTTATTTTTTAATCAATGCATATAGATTTGTACACTTGCGGTCACATAAACTGGTCGATCAAGACACATTGAAATTTTTTTTTTTTTTTTTAATAACATCGAAACTTGATACAAAATCATTGTTCCCCAATTAAGGCTATGGATGAAAGATAGGATCGTTTGGACGGGGCACCACAAGGGCGATCTTACCACCCCAAAAAGAATTGAAATGCATCACTAATAAAATGTATTGTTGTTATACGAGTTAAAACTAGCAGACATTGTTCATACGTATTCGACGTATAAAACGTGTGAAAAATTTAGTAATAAAATATGCGTAGATTTGCTCGAATTTAAATTTATCAAAATCCATTTTATTTGACCGCAAGTGTATAACATGGATGTCGTGTTGATACAGAAATTTGGTTATGTTTATAATTCACTTTTTAATTATCTAGAATATTGAAATTGATGACAAAAATTCAAGGAAAATCAATATAATGTTGTATATCAAGAAGTGAAGAACTTTTCAAGACTTTTGAACGGAATTTGAATTGATTGAATCGAATAAATTTCGTCTATTGGTGAATTTGATCGGGTAAAATTGATTGAAATTGATTGAAAACTAGATGAAGATTGAAAAATGCATGCAGTAACTTCTTTCGTTCATTGCTTTAGTTGTATAAACCCAAAAATCCACAAAATCGCTTCATATATTCTTATGGGGTGGTGAGATCGCCCTCCTGGTGCCCCGTCCAAAAATTCCCATACTTCCATATAGATAGCCTTAATTGAGGAACAATGATTTTGTATCAACAACGAAATTGAAAATTAAAATCGAGAAATCAGGGAATGCGATATATTTTCATAGTGGATTTGTAATCATTTTTCACTCAAATATTAGTACCAGTAAAGTGGGGTGACTTTAACCCACTGGTGTGACTTTGCCCTTTTGTTGGAAAAAGTTTCAAACCGCTACAAATGAGGAAGTTTTAATTTTATCGTATCCATTTTTTCTGTATCTCAATAGATACGTATCAAAATAAAAGTAGTATCGAAATAGATACAATAAAATTAAAACTTTCTTATTTTAGCAGTTTGAATGAAAGATTTTCCAACAAAAGGGCAAAGTTACATCAGTGGGTTAAAGTCACTCCACTTTACGGTACTTCATTATTTTGTTTCATATTCTACTTTACAAGAGTTATGGTAGTTCGGAACTCCCGATTGTGATTCCCCACAGAACTAGATGACAGTCAATCGGCACAACCAAATATATACGTAAAAAAACGGTAAAATGGAATCATAAATCAATTGTATAAGCTCCTTGTGCCTTCCCGATATAAGGAACGGCTAAGCCTCCCCGATTTATCTCTAGGAACCGCCACTGAGCTATCGTGATATTCCCCTCACATTCATAATCTAGTCTTTTACAGTTCTCGATGACAATAAATATGTCAGCGTATTTCGAACAAGGAAGTTGGTATTGTATTAATTCAAACGATTAACGCGCTAACTTTACTGCCCTGCAATCACAATTACATCAAGTATACAACAGGCTTGCACCACCACCATTGCCGTGTAAGCACTCGACAAAGAGAAAGACAGACGTGAATTATGACGTATGCAATTATGTATATATATATATATATATATATATATATATATATATATATATATATATATATATATATATATATATATATATGCATACTTATTATTCAAGGAATGATAATTGGATCAAGCTCTGTATCGATTATGTGGTGGAATTTCTGACACCGGTACCACTTTCTTTCTCGCACATATAGAGACAGTGTGAGTACGTATGAGTAATGTATTATGTATTTATTACACATACATACAGATTCAAGTCAATATACAATGAAATTATAGATTACACAATTCAATAGCAGATAATAAAATGAAGCTCGAGATTATTTTTGAAAATAGAATACCATTTTCGATTTTTAGAACTTGAGTTAACGCGTTCTACAATGTAGACCTACACACTGCATCACTCTATACGCTCCTAAAACCTCGACGTTTTTATTTCTATATAGTGCGATGATTTTTATTTTTCATTTTAAAAGAGGGCCGGCTGTACCAATTAATAATCGAATATTTATCAAGTGATTATTGGTCAAGGTACGAAAATAACATTCGTGACCAAGGGTGATAACAACTTATTTTACTAATTTTTGTTTAGTGCATATATCAGTTAATTATCAGTCAGTATAAGCGACTCTTATTACTCCATGCATTACTGTAGGCCTTAACTGCTTATCATATTTGGTAGTCGAGTTACTGTATGATGCTGATAATCGTAATTAATTATACATTGTAGATGTCAATCATTACATAGTAATCCCGTATCAAATGAATCTGTATCCTTTGGTAGTTCGTCCTCTCATAACTTGCAAGTTATGTATACTGAGCAATCAAATAAGTTTTTATTGCTTTTTAACGATCCACGAACATCTAAGAGTTATGTAAGTTTTTTGAAAGATCTGTGTGAGTTATATTGCAATAATATGAATGGTTAAATTACGAATACCAGAACTATGCTCGTTTATGGTTCATACATACTAACCACTTATTCACTATAATCACATGTAACTTTTTATAATCCACTTATTTGTATATACACGATCCCATAAGTGATCTACCTATAATGTATCGGTAAATTATGCTACAATACGACGTTTGCAATTCAAAAAAATGAAGCCCTCTCAGTAGGCCTACTTCACGAGTGTTTTTTCATGGAAAATTGAAAAAAAAATTACCGATTTTTTCCATTGAAATTAAAACTTGATTTACAATCATTGTTCCTCGATTGAGAATTGAGAATCAAATGTGGGATCGTTTGATCGGGACACCACAAGAGCGATCTTGACAACCAAAATAATAATTATTAATATCAACTTGAAAAATGATATTTATAAATTTGTTCTTGAGGTATGAACGTCTTTCATTCAAAATGTGTTGGAAAAGAAAATGTTGTCTTTTTGGAAATATTTCTCTGAGCACTACATCCAGTTAGCGACTCTGTTTTTTGACAGCTGAGACGTTGATATGTTGAAATCGAAATAAATATATATAAAATTCAGATCTTATTGCATGATTGGTTATACTTATGTCATTTCAATTCGTAAAACGAATCTGCATTCAGAGATTTAATTTTAAAACTTGTAGGTAATAATAGTTCGATGATACAGAATTGGAATGATACCACGAAATGTCGTGCAAGTCTTCTTTTCCAATGATGAATGAGAACTCAAAAGCATTCTGTAAAAGTATTGAATAATCACGTCACTGTGTGTTATGTAACATACAACATACAGTATATCCACGAAGAAATTTAGAAATCATCCACAATGACCGGATTAATGATGAACTCAAATTCATTTTGGCCTGTTTTGGAAAAATCTATCTGGCGTATAGCTTCCAAATCCAATTGAATACCAATCAGTATCAATTTTGTATTGATTGGAAATTTATAACCATCAGCAGTCTTTTTCAGATCTTTTTCAGTCTTCTGTGTATTTTTCTAATCTTATGAGATTTAGAAAATGTTAGGCTACCTATGATGTCCAATATATATATATATATATATATATATATATATATAATTATATATATATATATATATATATATATATATATATATATATATATATATATTTATTTATATATATATATATATATATATATACGGTATATATATATATATATATATATATATATATATATATATATATATATATATATATATATATATATATATATATTATATATATATATATATATATATATATATATATATATATATATATATATATATATACATATAAACATATACATATATATATATATATATATATATATATATATATATATATATATATATATATATATATAGATATGGATATCGTTCATGCTCATGGTGCTAATGATCTCAAGCATACATTATGATAATACAAATGAATTAATGATGAATGATGAATGATAATGATGAAGATGATGCAAATTCGACGCCCCAGTGGTGAGATAATTTTTCAGAGATTAGGTTGGGCGAATGTAGGCTCGCCTCAACAAACAACAACAGCATCAAGGACGACGACGACAACAACAACAATAACAACAACAACAACAACAACAACTTGAGCATAGGGTGACAAGAGTTCGATGGTCCTATTAATAGAGGACAGAGGTCACCATTTTCTTCTTCATACCAATAAATAAGAACAAATTCTCTCATGCATTTAGCCATTTCAATCCGCCATGATTATGACCTTTAAGCGCGTGGGGGGCGGGGGGAGTTTGTGGCGGCGGGGTAACGAAAGTGAACGGCATAAGGTCGTCAAAGTGCGCGCGCAGCCAGGGTCCATGAGACAAACGTCACGATCCTGTGAAATAATACCTTTACCTTTTAGTTCTCTTGGATACGGCTCGACGAGTCCACGTGATTTTGATCAGTGTTCTAATGTGAGACAGTTTGTCGGTCGTGTGATTGTGTGATTGTATGATTGTGTGATTGTGTGATGGTGTGATGGTGGTGATTGACGACGACGACGTGGTGTGCCGGTTAGTGTCAGTGAAACCGTTCAACAGTGCGGACGAAGGAGATGGACGTCGACCGCAAACGGTTGTCGTCGCGACGCCTAGTTATATTAAACATGAACGGGGACGGCGTCGAGCTTTCGAGAGGCGGGGGAATATGCGACGGGCGTCTTCTTTGCCCAGACTTGGCGTAAGTGACGGGTGATCACGATTGCCGGTATCACGGATTTGGTATTTAATGAGATCACGAAGCAATATTGCAGACACATTAGATTGATTTAGAGTATATTCTCACATTGAGTCTGGTAAATTAAATTCATAATGCTTCATCAAATTGAGCAAACATGAGAACGTCTGATAATGCTATCTTAATCTGTTACATTCTTGTAGTTCCTTCAAGATTAGTATAGGTCTACATGGTTTACATATATGTGATTATTACATCTCAACTTTTCGTATGTTATGGTTTATATTTTCCTTGGTTCCAACATAGTCCTACGCAACTCGAGATGCGTATATCCATGATTACCGACATCTCTTCAGAATTCTCAGAATTAGCTAGATCACACGTGGACCGGCCTTCCTGAATATTTTAATTTGTGAGTGGCAAGAAACTGTTTCATTGTTTCAAGTTCAAATGATTTATTCATGTAACATCTGTATGAATTATAAATACAAATGTGAAGAAATCAATTACTTTTCCATTTTTAGATATAATGAAACTAAAACGTTTTTTCGTATTTTTCCTCGGTCCCAATCTTTTGGTGCCTTGTGTTTTACGGTTTCAAAACATTGATTGATTGATTGATTAATTGATTGATTGATCGATCGATGGAACGAATGAATGGGATAGCTGTTCACTTATATTCTCACTAGCAACAATGCGTCACACAATACAGGTCAAACCACGTAATTTGCTCGCGTTTTATAGAATACAGTTAACTGTAAAGATCGTATAGGTTTGTAGGCAATATGCCCATATTCATTGATCTAGACCTCAAGGCATTACAGTTAGTGATTTACTTCAGCTATCCTATATATTGCACGTTGTAATGTAACAGTCTATTTCCGTTGAAAGTTTCAATTATTTATACAAAATAATAATAACACCTTATGAAACAAAAGGTTCGCTAAACATATCCTAAATGATCATGAAAGTCACTAATGTGGATCCAAATGAAGACCTTATAAAACAATTATTAATTTTACCCGCCCTCCGTAGCTCTGTCAGCTAAAGCAGCGCTTTAGAAATTGTAGTCATTGTTGGGCGTGGGTTCGAGTACCGCTGAATGTACCGTGTATGTGTTTTTGTAAAAGTCCTCTCACTTATCATCACTTCATATATAGTTTCATTATCCTCTGCTCATTCGTACCCCCGTATGACCCTGATTGGTGGGTGGTTAAGCAATAATACTATAATAATCATAATCATCATCATCAATAACTTGACACTATAAAACATTGGTTTAACCACGCACTATGATGAAGACTTTTTTATTTATACGGTTGCGGTCACTTAAAATCAAGCTACACTGGACTGCATCCTAAAATGAAAATATTCTGAATTATTATACGTACTCAAACTAGAAGACAATATACATAGGCACTCCATACATGGTCCATGAAAAAAAGAGGTGTATGTGCTTGGTTTTTATTGGAATTTGAATTTCGAATTGTTCATCGAACACCTCAAGTGTTCATCGAAAAACTTGATACAACATCCGGTTTCCCCAATTGAATCTAAGGATGGCTGAGGAATCGCCCAATGATAATTTTGATGGCATTATTCTGATAATTACTATGAAACATCTCTTGGCGACGGTGAATGATTGATTAGATGATAGGTTATATATTATATTTTGTGTTTCTGTAAAGTGAGAAAATCTCAGTTATATATACAAAAACACGAATAACGTCTGTCAGGATGAACCATGGCGGGAATCGAAGCCCGGTCTCCTGATTGATGGTAAGGGATGAGCACAATCAACACTGTAGTGATTATTGAGACACTTTCATCCATTACTGACAGTGCTTTTATGATTTGATACATCTATATACCGGTACCTATGATTCTGATGAACAAAAATAACAATCTATTCCGATCAAATTTTGAATGACATATTCCCATCAGTTTCAGACATTATTGTAATACATTATAAAATAATATTATACGTTTCAATTCGGTTAATTCAATCCAGTGTATAATTGTCGGCACAATTAATACATAAGCAATTTTGCATACACTCAATTCAAATTCCCCAGTACAACAATATCAAAATTGTATTCATGAATTTTCATTGAATTTATTCTACATTGCTTATGTCTTGGAAAAAAACGTTGATCATGGATCGGCACAATGAATCAAAGAGAAAAAATCGATCTTGGATATTATTTTCCAAATTATTATTCTATTACTATCAGTGTGCCTGCACTCCATTTAATACGTATTGTTGGCGGTACTTTCATTGGTTATTTATAGTTCTATAAATTGAGTTCTGTGAAGTAGCACAAATTCTTATTATTTATATAAGTTTATTAGACAACGAAATAATACTGCTTGTATGTTACATAAGAATTCAGGAAATCCATCGGCTTTATCAAATCATCAATTTTAATAAAATCATTACATTCCTATACGTGTGTTGAATAAATTGAACATGTAGAATAACTGAATTCACATTATATTTTCATTTGTTCGATTCTCTCACAGTATACTTGTATCTATGAGAGACAAAGGTTCCGATTGACCGTCTCCCCTATCCGACAACACTAGCGGACGGTTGGTTCACGCCTTCATCTCTCGTGTGTAACTCGTATCCGCGAGAGATTAAGGTCCCGATTGACCGTCTCCTCTATCCGACAACACTAGCGGACGGGTGGTTCGCGCCTTTATCTCTCGTGAATACAACTATTATTATATCTTTATCATTGCGTCATGCAGAATCCTGCACGATTGCTCTGTCGATACTGTTCGGTTATACTCGATGGTGTAATATTGCACGACTGAATCGAACCCCCATTAGGAAACGCTGTTGCTGCGGCATCGACAGAATCACTTCGTGTATGAGAAACAGTATGTATAAAAATACTAGTTACGGATCAGTTTGAAAGAAAATATATTACCGTATACATATATCTGTGACGTGTATTGTTCATAGCTTCCTTTATACGTAGACATTGATTTATGTCATTCATTAATCGAATAATTCAATTAATTAATAATCAATACCGAAGTGTTATGAAAATTATTTGATATGATTAATTTTTAAAAACAATAGCATCATTAATTTATCTAATTATTGTTTCTATATATTGTAGGCCTATTCAATTTCCAGATCAAAAGCGTCAGTAGAATAAATCTTAGACTATTAATAGATCTTAGACTATAGACTTATTATAATGACAATACGAATAATATCGATTATTGAAATTCTAAGTAGATTCTCCCAGAAATGAATTGAGATTTTTTTTTAATTGACAAAAAAAATGTAGGCAAATTGGCTTAATTGCCTCTATCCGCGATGTTTTCACTCAACTATATATTTTTTTTCTTTTTTAATAACATCGAAACTTGATACAAAATCATTGGCTATGGATGAAAAGTAGGATCGTTTGGACGGGGCATCACAAGGGCAATCTTACCACCCCATTTTAATTATTTAAAACCAATGAACTTCAACACTAGGACTGCGCTGTTGGTGACCATAACTTTCCGCCGCAGATAAAAGTCTTTCAGTTTCCGAACTATACTATGTACTATATGTACTATATTGTACATTTTTTACTGAGTCAATGTCGATATAATATTCGTCGGTGAAAATTGCAGCGTTGTAAACTGAAAGAAAACGTATGAAAAGTAATGGAAAATGAATTCGTGCAATTTGCATAATGACATTTATTTAAAATTCTCTCATTGTTGGCGGTTTTGTAACTACATTTTGCCGGCCGCATTGCGGTTAGAAGTGCATTCTGTTATCACCGTCGACCTACTAATATATTTCAATATCTTTGATTGTTACTTTTACTGGAGAAACGAAGGTGTTTGATTCGGCTTCGTTGTATGAGTGTTGGCGGTGTGTTGTTTGTGTATTAATCCGCCAACATAACTAAGGTATCCACTATCTATGAAAGTTATAGTTTATAAATAGAATGAAACAATGTTTGTGTGGACAACCAGACAGACCAGAGACAGTTGGAGTCGGGAGAAAGGTTCGTGTTCTTTTGGCTGACGTGCATTGAAATCACCAGCTAAAGGAGATTTCAACGCGGGACGTAAAACAAAAACGATCACCACCAATATTTCTCATTTCTATCTCCGGTTGTCGCGATCACCGTGGCATGGGCGTTCATTTATTGGTTTTCAGTCATTCATTAATTTTATTGGTAATATTTAGGATTTGCACCGCCAACAATCCATACAACAAGTCATCAATCACAACAACTCAAACACAAGAGTTAAGTTCATTACTTTTTAGATTTTTCAATGTTCGATTTTTGGTTTGTGTGTATATTCAATAGGAATTATCAGTACCGGTATAGCATATTATTTTCATATTGTTTTATTTTATATTACCATAATTTTTCTTTACTATATTAGCAATTCATTATCTTTTCAACCCACTTCGTTGACCATCTTTCGTTATCTTCATTCTGTACCTATTATTCAACTAATGTATTCCAATTATCATAATGTAAATATATTCTGTGTTTTCCTTCATTTTGAATTATTTCTTCATATTTTTCATTTTAAAGTTTCATTCTGGTTTCATTGTAATTTCTTTATAAATCTGCGATTAAATGTGAATGTCATTCCATTTCTGACAATATTAAATTTCATTGAAAAAAGTCTGAATTTTTTTTTATCGAGACGCAATTTCACACATCGCTTGCTCATGCAGCAATGTCATATTCGGTGGAAATCACCCGAATGGCTCAGTGAGTTAGGGCCTTGGAAACTAAAATCCAGTCGGGCGTGGGTTCGAATCCTGCATTAGACATGGATATTTATTCATCATCGGCGCATCTGTACCTTGCAATAATTTGGCAAGACAATAAGCAAGCCAACAATAACCTAATCTTCAAAGTATTTCCCCCAGTTATTGTTTTAAATGTTGGATGCACTGCATAATACTCTATTACCATTTACCTAGTAACCTAGGTAGTAGATATGGTACTGACGTGCAAGAGTCGAGAGAAGACGAGACTGTGACGCATTTCCTGGCCGCTCACTCCAAATACGTCACAATGAAAGTCAATACAAGATATATTTGCCATCAATAAACAATCCGACCGACGCTGTCTTACAAGTTACCAGGAAAACGTATCACAATGCGTGATAAGACGAGTGATATATTTATATATTGATATTAATATGAAATGGCCGGCACATGTACATATCTCGCTTTATGTGATCCGGGAGGTGAGGGGCATACCGAACCTCGGACCGATCGCCGCCAAGACCCATCTTTATTGGTGTTTTTCGTGGTTTCCCTTGGTAATCTAGGCTGATGCCTTGATAGTTCCTACAGTATAGGCGACGACATCTTCCTTCCCATAACTTGAGAAACATATTGATTTCATCATCCCATCATTTCATTAATCATTCATCCGACGCAATTTAAATTTAAATCCCAATTTAAATCCCAATTTAAATTTAATTTATATGACATTTATTTGAAATCTACACACCTTGGTTACCGTATGCACGATCATCTTTAAACTTGACAAACAAATTGGTCAAACATGCCCATCATTATTGTACATCACAAAGTTCAAATGTTTTCGTATATTTTTTCCTCTCGGTGTTAATCTAAGGGGTATTTTATAATATCAGTATCTCAGACCGATTGTTACCAAAAACTCTACAGATCCAAGTTAGATGATGAGTAATGTTTAGTAAAAGGTTTCTTGCGAATCGGTTCTTCCTTGCTATCGGTTGAGCGCATTCTCAATAAAACGAAAGAAAAAACAGAAGTCCTGATTTGAAACGAATTGATGTTTTCGCTGTCGGTCTCTCGTAACCATGGGCTGTCGACTTTGTAACATTTGTAACTTTGTAACTTTGTAACCATTGTAACAATGTCCATGGCCATGTTGAGACGATCGATCATTCATTAGACATTGGACTTACATTGATAGTGTTTTTCTGAGCCGCGGACTGAAGTTCAACATGTCGTCTTAGCAATCGAGCTTGAGTCACATTTCATTTATATTCGTGTGGGTGACACGACAGTGGTTCTCTCGTTTCAGCTTAATAATACAAAATTTGAATATATAACAAAATAAAAAATATTAATAAAATATCTTGGATTTTGACAGTTTGGACAACTTTGACAGGTGGGCAGTCTTTCAGTGCTATAGCTCACCAAATACAGCGCTAAAAATCAGAAACTTCGCATAAAGAATTACGAAAGATGTTTACTTTTCGAGTGCAAAACATACATAGTACGCGGTATGTTGATGATTTTCCAATATTCAATATCAGTACATCGGATAATAAAATGCTTTTCCGAGAAGTCTAAATAAGCTGATTTTGTTCACACCTCGCTAGCTCATCCAAAGACGTTCATGCGTTGTAAGAGACTTCACCGAGATGAGTGGATCAGTCGCGAGCGCGCTGAACCGTCATTCAGGAGACCGGAGCACGATTCCTGCCACATGGACATGGTCCACCATCCCAACCGAGGGTTTACGTGCTTTTTTCAAAATAAATTCACTAGAATGGTTAACTTCAAGATCCTTGATACAAGACCGCTTCCTTAACATTCTCCAAAAATGCCTGGTAGAATGATGTTCCCTCTCAAGTTCCCATCATCTCATTCGTCCTTCACCGACGTCATCTTTATCAGCCGTAATTAAATAACGTCTTTAAACCATATCGATTATGATTATTATTGTTTTCTTGTTTTTTAGTGGCATGAATGAGCAGGTGATAATAAAACCATAAGGAAACTAAGTGAGAGGACGCTTACAAAAACCCATACCGTAGTTTGGTACTCGAACCCACGTCCAATGGTGACTTCAGTTTTCCAAGTCAAGCGGTGTTTTCCTTGATTGAGCGACAGAGCACGGCATCAAACCTTATTGAAATCATCAATAAATTAGGGCACGGCATCAAACCTTATTGAAATCACTAATAAATTAAGGTATATATGTGGTAAAGCTATAATTCAAAATAAATATTCTATCATTCAAGCCATAACTAGATCTCGAGTCTATAGTTATACGATTTCATCCGGATTAAACTTCGACTACCAATGCGGACATTAATGATCCTATTGCAAGTGTGATTATTATCGCTGGTATAATGTAGGTGTTACCGCACTGGCACAGGCAAGTATGCGAAGGACGTCCTCTCTCAAGGAGAACCTGTGCATGCGGGGTTGGGATGATGATAAAAACGAAAAGCTGCTCGGCTTTGGTATTAACTAGACTACATAATATAATCCATCACGACATGAAGTGCCGGATAATTGTGTGGTTTGCTTTTGCATAATATTCCTTTGTGTTGTGTCGAGAGGGAGATAATAAGATCATACTTGGATCGCTGTAATCGAGATTTTAAATGGATAAACGGAGCGGAGTCTTTCATTAATCATTATACCAATTTACCGTCTTTAATATATAAATGAGAGACTCGTTTTTATTCTGTGTACGGTATGATTTAATTAAATTGGCTCATAAAGTTATATTATAGAGACTTTTCGCATTTTATCATCTTTCGAGCTTGCTGATATATCCAAGAAAGCTGAAGGCCCCCCCCCCCCCCCCCCCCTCCCATTGCGCTAGTGGAACGTGTGACAGGGGGAGACAGTCGAGCGGATATTTTTTTTCCGGAGACAAGTAAAGAATACTTCATTATTGGATTTTTAGATTAATTTATGAAAGAATTAATTTGACGCTTGATGACAACGGCAAAATAAAATATAAAATATAACAATTGAGTATCCAGAAAAAATAGCAAATTCAAGTATTTAGTTACTGAATATTTTTATCTTTCATCCATATAGCCTCAATTGGGAAACAATCCTTTTCTTATCAAGTTTCGATATTATTAAAAAAAAGAAGAAAAAAAGATAAAATGTCTCACTGATCCTGATCACTAGTATCGCTTCATTTTTTATGGTCCTTAACGACCCCATCAACAGCTACCTTATTTATGAGAAAATACCTTTATTTATTTATGGTTATTTGAATGAGAGGGTGATAACGAAACGATGAAATGATGCTGAAGGGTGAAAATACTTTTTCACATAACCCATGACTTGCGCGGGACTCGAACTCACGGACTACTTGATTTCAATTTCTATAAAGCAGTCTTGACTGAGCGACTAAAATGCTATCATAAGCTTATATTTAATAGAGCTGTAATTTACTTTCGTGGTTAGTATACTTATTAGTGCAATACATCATACTTTCGTTGATATTTGTGTCACTGTCGCCCATTCATTTTAGGTGGTTTTACCACAATCAATCATATAAATTACATTCATTAGTTCAGAACAACGATAGGCCTACTTGAAGAATATCGTTTATAACTTTAAATCATGTTGAAAGAAAGAGTTGTAATTTTTCTTTTACTGGTACTATAACACAATGCAATTGTGCAAGAAACTCTGATAACGTGAAAACTATACTCAAGATAAGCGCTACAACATATTCAAACTGCATGAATATTGGCATGCACTTATTGTTGGTTGGACCTAATATATAGATTGATATGATAACAATCTACAAGTTCATTGTATCAAATCTAATTACAATCATACCAGTAGTTCAAATTCGTATATACAATATCGAATAGATTAAATTATATACATTCTTCATATCTTACGTTACTTGTCCTAATTTAAATTAATTTGGTCTTCAATTAATTATACTATAATACCGTTATAATTAATTACCATTATGATTTGTATGAGATACTTGAATAACTCTTTTATAACGGAGTTTCAACAGAAGGTGGGCTATCGCCCACTAGAATCTTGCGTACCATACGGGTACATCATTCTCTGTAGGTATATATACATTTATCCTGACCTAAAGACTAAAGAGTGAAAGCTGTAAATGCAATACATAAATCGCTATGAATTGGTATGTTATATATTTCTACCGTATCGTAATTGCGGTTTGGCATTCTTGAATTGAGTTTTGCAATATTATTGTCAGACTAGTTTATATTATTGTAGCCTACATAGTTGCAATGCATTTGCAATCATATGTTTAGGCCTCCACTGTGATTAGTACCTATTATGGTATGTGCTGCAGCATTTGCAGTGATATTTCAATTGATATTTGAAATTTACATTGGGATTCAAACATGCATGTACTGATGGTCAAGATCTATTGGTGTCGATGAGTGATGTAAGAGATGAAGGATGAAAGAAAGGTTAGATGAAAGGTTATTTCATTTAGTGTTTTTTGACATGGTACTGAGATGAACCATCCCAGTATTGACCTGAACGACAGAGGGCAACCGCGAAAAAACTGCTAGATGGTCGACCATGGCGGTAATCGAACCCAGGTCTAACGGTTCAGCGTAATGGCCAACAGTCCGAAATATCGAAATGTCGAAAGCCTTATAAATAAATATAAATATATATATATATATATATATATATATATATATATATATATATATATATATATATATATATATATATATATATATGTGTGTGATAATTTAACTTCTTGGATACGATCCAATATCTCGATATTTGGGATGTTATATAGTTATGTCGAAAAGGATACGCCTCGACGGGGATTCGAGGATATATACCGTAATATATATGTATATATATGAATATATATATATATATATATATATATATATATATATATATATATATATATATATATATATATATACATATATATATATTTATATATATATATATATATATATATATATATATATATATATATATATATGTATATATATATATATATATATATATATATATATATATATATATATATATATTCATATATATATATATATATATATATATATATATATATATATATATATATTTATATGTGTATAAAGTCTGATCTGATGTATAAGTCAGATCTGTATATCAATTATTCTTTCATTTGTACACCTCAAGTATCTAACGGCATCGTGCTATGCGGTGTAGTGAATTATACATTAACTCAACGTCCTTGGATAGTAATTGATCTCCAATAATTGTCCATGCATATTATAAAGTGTAATGTTTTCTTGTCTCAAACCACTAATAATAACAACAATTATATCTGTTGTAATTTAATAATTCAGCCTGCCTTAGGGGCGATCATAAGTGATGTCACTCCATAGGCTATATATAAATAGGGGAATTATGATATGTACAGCGATTTCCATATAGACCCTTTAGGATACTACCAGCTCTCTTCAATCTTTAGAGTACAGGGCCTATACACTTGCGGTTATAAACATAAAGAGTCCGATCAAGCTACAATAGAATGCACCCTGAAAAATATTTACTAATATTATACGAACTAAAATAAGCAGACAAAAAGACAAAAGTACCGGTAGAGCGTATACATACAAATGTTCTCTGTACAACAAAAAATCCGCTTCAAAAACTGAAGTCACCGTTGGGCGTGGGTTCGAGTCCCGCATAAGGCATGCGTTTTTGTAAACGTCCTTTCACTTATCATCACTTCATAGTTTCATAATCACCTGCTCATTCGTCCCTACGTATAACCTAGCTGTTGGTGGGGTCTTAAGGGACACAATAATCAATCAAATCAATAAAAAAAAAAAAAATATGTGAAATATGCGTAGGCCTGAATTTTATTTCAATGTCAATTCCAATTTCGAAAAAATATTTTGCGTGACTGCTACTTCACTCATGGATTATTTTAAAATACTACAGATACTGATTAAATTCCGAGAAATTGAAACGTCGTTTTATAAATATAATAGCTGGTGTAGTGATAATTTCAGAATTTGGTACAACTTTGAAAAAAGTATCGATTTTTTATGTTCATTTGAATCGATCGAATCGAATGAATCGACCAGTATCGAAATTCGCTTTGATGCAAGATCCATGACGGTGAGTAATATAACTAATATTAACAACAAGTTTATGATAATTCATTCTGTTTATGATAATTTAGAATGTGGGTGATGTTGGCTATCCATGCGTTATCCATACCGTATGTGGGAAACGAACTCACGCCCAATGTAGACCCACTTACCAGTCCATAACCACTCATATGCTGGCTGACCTGCCAAATCAGGTGGGGCGGACCGAAGTTAACCTAAATGCCAACTTCAACAGTCGTATCCGAACAGTTCAATATCCCTGTTTGTTTTAGTATATCATTTTATAGTATAATTGACAGTTTTAAAGTTGTAAAAAAGTAATAAAAATAACAAATAATTTAATTATAACAGTTGACTTGAACTGAACGTAAAATGAAAGTAACTCGGCTTTCGAGTAATCGTACACATCGCGTTAGCAAGACTAACTAACTGACTGGACTGACTAGACTAACTGGACTAACTGGACTAGACTAACTGGACTTGGTAACACAGAGCCGTCATCCATTTTTTTTTTTTAATAACATCGAAACTTAATACAAAATCATTGTTTCCCAATTAAGGCTAAGAATGAAAGATAGGATCGTTTGGACGGGGCACCACAAGGGCGATCTTACCATTAAAATAAAATAGCGCATAATACACATTTTGGTATTGGTAACAATACAATAAAATGGAGCGAAATTCTGACTCATATTTTTGGTAGTGTGTGCCTCCACATATAAAAACATTCATCTGATACACATAATTGTACAGTTCTACAGAAGAAAATTATGAACTAATAAATAAAGACAAAGATTGTTCGATTGAATTTTACAGTTGAAGTTAGTTATTCATAACAATCTGTTCAACCACTTGAAAAAAGTATCCCCTCATTTTCATAAACCTTATTTAGGCCTATGTGTGACAGTTATATTCTTTTGGCATAAAATTTTAATTATTGTCCTGAACAATTGAGTTTACAATGAGTAGATATGAGACAGCGAAAAATGTCTCGACATTTGTATATGTAATTGCTTAATAGTTGAATGCTACATTTCATTTCAATTAGTTATTACATTTTTGTATATTTTTTGGGTACTCAAGACCATTTCAACGAGTACTGTATAATAAAATATGTATCATCCTTATTGCACGTGCAAAATGCTGATATATTCTATACTTATAAAATACGCAATGAAGAAGAAGAAGAAACCCTGCGATATTTATAATAAATCGTAATAATAAGGAAGTTGATTCATATTCAATTTCAAAAACGTTCTCTTTTGTAACTTATCATGTCCATTGTTTATTACTTTTTAGTAACAATTATTATTAATGAAAGCCATGTAGTATGTTTTCTCAATATAAACTTACACTCGATCGTTTAACGTCACAAATGGTCGTAAATACAGAATAGACAGTTGAAAGTAAGTAAAAGTACCAACCGTGTGAATTACTTGTATCCACGAAAGAAGAATGTTGTCCACTAACAAAATAATCATACAAATTTCGAAAGTCATAGAAACTTTCTGCAGCTTCAACACTTCAACAGATTCAACACTTTTGGAAGATGTAGTTGTGATTCGAATAGTATATCTCGTCCTGAAAAAAGTTACTGGATCAAAATATAAAAATTTACTGGTGATATTTGTGTTTTTTATATTGGTATACGACCTTCTTTTATGGATAATATTACTAGTACCTATAACAATCAACACTCGCTTGAATCTCCTGCATCAGGTTATCATAACCTTGAGTTGGTATTCGGGAAATTTTCTTTACTTCATTTTATCTTTAGAAAACCATATCTGGATATAGGGGGTGTTTCATACAACTATTCTATAAAATCTCAAGTTGTAAGCTAGAATGGTTACGCCCAAAATGGTATTCACCTTTAGAATATAGAATCAGGCCAGCCTTATATATTGTAAAAATTCAAAATGACGGATATATATATATATATATATATATATATATATATATATATATATATATATATATATATACCGGTATATATTTTTTTTTATATAAATTCCAAATCGTTTTACAATTATAATACCGTACAGCGGTGCCCAATCAGAATACCATGCGAAAAATCTATCAATACCCACCACCTACATTAACGAATGGCGATTAAAGTGGGTGACATTCAATTTCGAGGCCATACTTCGATTGATTAAAAAGGCGGGATAATTACTATACTAATCCGTAAGTGGTATAACCGTGACACGACCTTCACACTTACTACTTAGGCTATCGTGATCGATCTCTGCACGGGACAGATGGTTCGGCAAATCCACGATAATACTGAATTTAAGGTAATATTGCAGATGTTTACACGGGACCCCATTGTACCAGAGTGCTACAGCCCGCAGCATCTGCTCTGTGAATTTGGCGGTATAGGGGTTGCTCTTAATTTGTGATGGCTATTATGCACGGTGGTGGTCTTTTAAGGGTGTGAAATCAAATACACAGTCATGTATATATAGATTTTCATCTCATAATTTTTGTATAGGATATAATTTATGGGCCATTTTAGACACTTGACAATTTTGAGCATCTATTAACTTTTATTACATTATTATCATCACAAATTGAAACAATAGTGATAAATTGTTCAAGTTGAGAGACAACAGTGTGGTCTTTGTCATGTGACCATGGGAGCAATCAGATCAAGGTGACCTCGCGATCATTGGCATTCTTGTGACTCATCAGCATCGACTCATGCAGTCTTTCACTATCTAAATTAAGATTTTGTGTGAACAAACAATACTTTTATGGTTCATTTCGGGGAACAAATAATACTTTTATGGTTCATTTCGGGGAACAATTAATACTTTTATGGTTCATTTCAATGCTGCTCAACAACCCCACCAACAGCTAGGTTATACGGGGGTACGATTGAGCGGGTGATAATGAAACGATGTAGTGATGATGGGTGAAATGACGTTTACAAAAACCCATAACTAATGCTAATGCGGGACTCGAACCCACGCCCGACCTGACTTTAGTTCCTAACGCAGTGCGATTGTTGATTGAGCCACGAGGGCGGCGATAATACGTTTGGGTTCAATTGATTTCTTCACTGTTTTCCTAACGACTCCACAAACAGCTGAGTTATTTGAATGATGGATGATGTTATCAAAACCTGTACATGTCGTATACGAGACTCGAACCCACCCACAGCATCCTTAAACTCCAGATTGGTACAGCAGCATTAGTCGACATTAACCAGAAGGGCAGCAGGATTATAAATTTATAATTGAACTTTATGGGGTCGAGAATTATAATGTGAAATCGAAATTATTCTAGTTTCCCTAAATATTCATTGAATTATCCTCTTTATCACACTGATTCGATTTTATAAATAAATATATAAAAAAAAACATGATAGTAACAATACAATTCAACATTTTTATTTCGAATATTGATAATCTCCCTTACAGAAAAATAAATTATATGTGGTATGTCTAGGCTTACAGATGGCTTATTTCCGCTTTTGATCTATTATTGTTCACACATGGACAGTGTTGTCTATGATCCAGTTTTCAATGTGATATTGTGTTTGGTTGGGGGAGGATAGGGGAGAGAGTACGACCGACAGTCACGATAATGTCCTACCCTCTTTGGATTTAACAAAAGGTTCATGGGACATCTTTTGTGAAACTTGAAAATGGGCTATTGCTATTGTGAATTGGCGCCCATTACTTTTATCCTTGAACTTTCCAAAAGATTGGCGCCAGCCATCTATATATATATATATATATATATATATATATATATATATATATATATATATACATATATATATATATATATATATATATATATATATATATATATTTATATATATATATATATATATACATAGTCAATTGTATGCTGGATTCGCTGAAACGGGAATAGCAACAGGAGCAACACCGTTTTTAGACTTCATTATATAATAACTAGGAAAACGCTATATACGCGTTGTTGGACGAGCGGATAGTAATAGTATGTCGACTTCATTGCCAAACTTTTGCCTAAATTCGCCAATTGGGTGACATTTAAGTTATAAATGGGTAAAAACTGCTTCGAGTGTTACAAATTTAGCACATTTCATGTTTTTTCTTTAAACTGGCTCACTCGATGAAGTTGAGAATTTCCAGAAATGTGTATAAAGATGTTATTCAACGTCACACAAAATTTCAATCTTTTTGAAAATAAAAATTTTTTAATTTTTTTTCCGCCGTGTTATTCTAGCGGGTATTTTTGAAATTTCTAAAATTCATAAAAATAAAAGTTACCACCCGATAATGCCACAAAACTATACAGATCTAAGTTAGATGAGGAACCATAATGAAAAAAAGTTTGGAGTTGATATAGCTGTAGCCGTTTGACCTGTGGAGAACCGACAAAAAAACATAAAAAAAAAACATAAAAACGAACACCAATTTTTTTCAGTATGTCAAATTGAATCCTCGCTAAAGCTCGTCTAATTAATGGAATATTAAAAAAAAGGCTGAAACAGAATTTCTGATATAATTAAATTATGTTAATGTAGTACAAACACTGTTCGCTAATAATTTACGTCCTAAAGCATTATACTATCGCATCGACATGAAAAAATGTATTTATAATAATTATTATCATTTTTAATTATTAAAACATATTTTATTGATGATTGAGGCTTTGATAATGAGTGCATTAATTAAAATAAAGCGTAGTAACGAGTTATAGATTTATATAGGTACAGCAGCTGTGTAACTGTTACCCTGCAAAGAGGGGCGTTTCTCTTCTGCCCACCCTTGAATGAACCCCTGAATAATAATCGACTGCAACTGTTAAGAACTATACTTTATTAAATCAATAGAAATTACATAGGTGTACCATAACAACCTGATACAATGGCAAATGTAGGGGACCATACATTGTACAGAACCTTTTTAGCGTCAGCTGCAGCTTCTAGTTTCGTGTTTATATTAGTGTGATCTTGAGTTGGAACCAAGTCTCAAGTTTGGCTTATGAAGGTTTGTCAGTGTAAATCGTGTTTTGGAAATAATACGCATATTATTAATTTGCATTATTGTACATGTAGTATATTTTAGTACCGGTATTTCATTATTGGAATTGTGAAATAAATTTTCTTTACATATTTTGGTAAGGTACTTTGTTATTATTTATCATTTACAAAAAGCGTGACTGCACAACGCGATTAATTTCTACACGATTCTTTGTATGAGAAAATGTGATTAATTTTATAGTCATTCAGTATGTTCATGTTATGTTAAGAGTGGTTAGAATAAGAAACGTACTTCGCGTAAAAATCAATATCCATTATTTTTTCTTATCTAGCTCGACGTATTTTGCCGCGAAATGTAGTTCATTTCTTTGCACATAGGGTCGCGCTAAAATAATAGTTTATGGTCATTGGTCAGGACTCAGGTGGTGCAACTTGTGGACAAGTTTGTACTTGGTTCTAGAAATTCAATGTTTGTATTCTTGTTGTTATTTTCACGATTTGTCTTTTCAAATTCTGTCGAGTCAAAATAGAGGGGAGTTTGAGTGATTTTATTATTGCGGTATGACCACGAGTATTTATGGTAATGTGAATTATTATTATTGATGAATTTGAATCTTGGAAGTGAGATAATTGGGCCTTGCCCCACTCGAGCGATTGATGCTCGCGAACAACCACTTGTAAATTTTTAGGTTAGGAATCATCTGGAATTTGTACAATGGGCCTAGGCTGGCAGCCTAGGCGTAGTTAGGTACGCCTAGGCATTGATTTTATAGTGTTACTATAAACTCAGTGGCCTAGGGGGTACCAACTCATTGCACAGGGGTAGCTACAATTTAATCACAACTTTTCATTTAATCGTCATTGCTATAGGCCTAGACCATTGAGATTGTAATCTAGACCCACAATATTTAAAGATAATTGCCCAAAACAAACGGAGGTAAAATTGCATTGTGCTTGTGCTGCTCATTTTATGGCCAAGCTGGGTGATTGCGAGTGATGGTGTAAGCTTTGAATCGTAAAATCAGTCATCCATTCAGCACAATCTTTATGTAACCGTGAGCATCACTCACCATCATCCAACCTAACCTCAATATGGGCCAGACAAGCACAAGGCAATTTTACCTGACGAAAGAATGTTTTTCTTGTTTGTTATGAAGAAGTGTGACTAATAGTAGTATTCTGTCTTTTTGTTACAGCGTCACTTGGATAAGGGTAGCGACCTGCTGGAGGCTGCCAGTCAGTGTTCAAGCGAGACCCGTTCAGATGGTGCGAGAGGAAGTCTGAAGGATCTCGCCCGATCACTTAAACAACACCTACGAGGCTTTGGGGAGCGCTTAGAGGATACCCGTGAAAGACTTGAAGATACATCACGCTGCTTTTATTTGCTAGATAAAGTGAGTTTATGGAAAGGATTATGTTACCAGTACTGTAGGCCTACTAGATTTATCTGTCCATCTCGTGCCAGTATGTGTAACTAGATCTAGAGCTTCAAGAAATGGAATACGATTAATTATTGGACATCTTTTCAAGACTATAGACCAGGGGTTCCCAACTGACGGCCCGCCGGCCCTTTTCAAATGGCCCTCGGCATTGCTGCGGTATGATCTTATGAACCACCATAAATTCAGTGTAATTAAGTAGGCCTACAACATAAGGTGTAGTCACATTAAGAATATATTTGGCAATGTTGTGCACTGCACTACTTGTGCCATATCAGCTATGAAGACTTAAATAAAGACATGAAGACAAGAAGTTTAATTTGAGTAATTGAATTTTGATTGAAAACAAAAAAATCAGTGTTAAGAAGCTTGAATATGTGTGTGTAATAAAAATGTGTTGTTTATATATGAGCACACCATATTTAGAACAAGCAAAAAATACATGAAAATTATTTGATACCGGTACCAGTAATCAACTGTGTGGCCCACCTCAAATTAATTTTCTCATAAAAAATGGCCCTCTGCGATCCAGTTGGAAAGCTCAGGTATAGACCTGTGGACCCTATTTCTTTATATTTGGAGATGGGCATACCGGTAGTCTATGTTATTGTAGTGATTCAGGCATACTTCTAGTCTACAGGTGTGATTACTCAAATGTATAATCCTAGTCGGTAAATAACTCGTGGGCCTGAACAACCATTCTCCAATAACTGACCTGTAGTTAATACCAATAAGTTCAGTACCGGTACTGGTAACTCATTTTATACTAGACATTTAAGCCTAGTTGTGAAATATTGTGGATCAATATTAACTGTAACAGTGTAGGATTTTAAAATCTGTCTCTCTATGTAGCCTAACTGATGGTAATGTAGGCGGAGGCCTACGAAGAATTCTCAAATTTTAATTTTTGATTTGAGCAATTGAAAATTGCTTCATTTCTGAATAAAAGGCAACAAACTCAGGGGCAGTATTTCTTTGTAATTTTTTTTTTAAATACCTAATGTACGGTAATCATTTGTTTTTTCAGGCGTACGAATGGGCATTGGAGGCGATGAAGTACATGTCACGTGTGGGTTTAGTTGACGAGGTGCAGACTCCTGAACAGGCGTTGCAGATGTTGAAGCTCATCCAACAGTATCTGATGGCACATCCCACCCTGTCCGAAGAACATTTCGCCGAGATGCTGCAACTCTCTTCCAAGCTCGCCAACGACAAGTTGCAACAGCAGGCGAAAGTTGCTCATTCTCGCTGCCAAGAAACGATGGAGTCGATACGAACTCAACAGTCTCGTCTTGTGCAACTCAGGAAGATGTTTGGTGGTGAGGATGAAGGTTGCCAAAGATCTACAAGTCCAAAGGTTTGCTTGAAGTTTTATAAATCTTCACATTCTTACTCATAGTGCTTAAAACTAATTGAATTGTAAGATGGTAGACCTAAATAACTTGTATATTCATCTAAATATTAGGGCCTAGTTGAAAAATATGAGATTCTGGTACTTACTGAAGTAACTGTTTCTGTTTCTGAAGTAACTGAAGTTCTGTTCAGTACCAATAGTACTGAAGTTACTGAAGAATCTAGTGGAGCTTGAGGCCTAGATAGTGTAAAGCCCTATTCACAATGCAACACATTAGGCCTAAGATTAACCCGTAACACTAAACACAAATGCGAGAAATGTTTGTTATGTGAGATGTCCTTGGTCTATTCTCTTTTTTCAGACACCACTAACTATACCGCTAAAATGAACGTGAACATAAAAGCTTCAAGCTTCCATGTTGGTGCTACTGTGAAACAAGAATCAGTCCATAGGAAACTTGAATTTCCACAAAATGAGTCAAGTGGCGGGTAAACCGATATACCTGGATTAATTGCCAGCTTTAGTTTGTCGATTGAGGGGGCAATGACAACATTTGGCAATAACCTTGAATTCTGATTGGCTGATATTTTCATGTTCCACATTAACATTGGCGAGTTTTGTGAATAGTCGGTTTGGAATACATTTTTTTGTCATACGTTAGGCGTTAGTGTTACATGTTAATTTTAGTGTCTCGTTGCATTGTGAAAGAGTGTTAGCCCAGAAAGAGCTAACTAAATGGACCCCGGATTCTTGTACAAGATGAATAGAATGATGCAGCTTTACTGCTGTTTTCTTTTCGGTATTATCTTTTCAAACTGTTGAAAAATGTACAGGAATGTTTGCTAATGGGGCTTGTTTTATGTGTCACAAGACTCTAGGTAAGCTGCTGGTTTTGTTTTCTTGTTCCAAAAGCAAGGATAAAATGTACTATTAGAGGGTCCATGAAATTTACCTCACTCTCCCTAATGATAACAAGCCAGTGTGTTCTTACTTTCCTGATTTACAGCATTAAATTGAGTTTTTTTGCTCTTGTCAGGGTTGGAAACCAGCAACAAGTACCCCTATAGCAGAGGTTGGCCGTCGAAGATCCGTCGGCTCTGTTCCGTTCATCTTCAAATGTAACCACCATGCAGCCGGCCATTCGTGTTCATGCTGGGATCCGAGTCCTCTGCCAGACGAATGTTGTTGCACGACGACGACAACAACGTTGCGCAATAATCTCGACAATATACAGGAAGTGCGCGAGAGTTCTGAAGAAGACCTATTGGACGCTTGTAACGAAAATAAATCAAAAAGTGAAGATTCGTGTGGTCAATGTAATAAGAGAGCGGTCGATAACGAACCGAACGCGGTCCTGAAGAGACAGTTACGACGCTCGTGTACGTGGCAGTATCCGACGGAGAATTTCGACGAGGAAGAAGACACTTCTAGTAGACTCAGTAGTGCAGGCGATAATCATAAGTGTGAATATTCTACCGATAATTCGGGGGACAACACGACGGAGGGTAGCGACGGATGTGCCAAAAGGTAAGCATACAAAACCTGTTTCGTATGCGATGCTCATATATTAAAACCTATATCAGCATTGACTTTAATCTAACTTTAATCAATAATATATTATTATTGATTGAAGTTTGACCAACCTGAATAAACGAAAGCTAACCCCTTATCCTTCCCCTATACATTCTACCTCGTTCATTCTACTTAAGCCTACTCTATCCTTCTACCTACGAAGAAACCTCCTTCTCTCATCCCAACATCTCATTAATCATTCTTCTGATGGCAATAGAACTAAATATATGAATGAATAGATGAAAAATCTCTTATAGGCCTAAAGCTCAGTTTGTGGACAAAAATACAAAATGAATGATTTCTCATAGGCCCCATTAGCTTGACGAACAAGCAATCCGGCATAGGTCTATCCGGGTTACCAGACAAAATATGGCAAATGTTTGACTCAAATTATTCTTTGTTCCATTTGATCACCGTTACCGGTACTTATAACTTATTTGTAACGTAATGAACAAATAATGATGATTGTGTACTTATAGCAATATTTCTCATTGGTTGAATATTTATTACAGTATAGAAATATTAGTTCAAAGTTGAAACATATTCACTAAAGGCCTACTATTAAAATTTAAAAGTAGTGATTTGTTATGTACCGGCACTGTATCTGAATCTGTATCTGTCATGTATCTGAATTTATTACCGGTAGACCTAATTGTTTCTATCTTTAGCCTAAATATGATCAATGGACTTGGTGGGAACAAGTATTGCGTGCATTTCTGAATTATACATTTACCGTTATTCTGTGTTTTAGTGGTGAAAATGGTGACGACCTTGACGATCAGGAAGTTGGCAACAAGTGTGTGCCGCCAGTGTCCGTCAACAGTCATCTTCACTGCAACGCATCAAATCTTGACCTGTCAAACTCGTTGGCAGAACCCGGTAGCAAAGAACAAAAGACTCACAAGTAAGTGACAGACAGCAATTACAGTACAGGACCCTTATTCTCGAGATTATGAGATGAGATGAGATGAGATCAGATTATTATGCTATGGTATTTCATAGCATTTTCAGTGCGATCACCAGAATTCCACATGAATAATCTCACCTCATAATCTCATAATCTCGAGAATAAGGGTCCAGAACTTGTATATACTTTTGACTTCAGTCATATCGGATGAATTTAGGTTAGGCCTACGTAATTTATTGAAACCTATTTATATAAGTCCAATTAATTTAGGCCTATGTAACATCTCCACAAAGTGGAAACTTAAATACCAGTACGCCTACTTGAAAACTTGGAGAGAGTGTAGCCCTGGTGTCGAAAGGTCATGGTTATTTCTTGTTAGTCATTATTTTAAAGTAGTCACGTCAGTAGTCTCTGCTCTTCACGACTTAGTTTTACTACTTAGGTCACTACAGTAGTTCACTAGTCTCTACATAATTATTATATTGGTGGCAAGACTACCTCGAAGTCTCGAAATAACCAGGAGCAGTCCCCTTCAAACGGTCTTACTACGGTAGTTCTTCCTCAGTCTTGATTAAGAAACATGGATTATAGTGCCGTATAGGACGGCCTACAGTAAAACCTCTATGGATCCATCGTTTTCCTGCTTCTATCATTCATCTTTTCTCGCCCCACTCCCATATATAATCAATGTTCACTTTTTGTGGATGGATCTTTTTCCTGCATGGATGATTTCACTGATTTCACTGATAAGATTTCACTGTAGTAAGATATCGATGTCAATGGAAATAAAGAGATTTGCAATTT
This sequence comes from Brachyptera risi, assembly GCA_964007535.1. Taxonomy (NCBI): domain Eukaryota; kingdom Metazoa; phylum Arthropoda; class Insecta; order Plecoptera; family Taeniopterygidae; genus Brachyptera; species Brachyptera risi. Next base: position 24,098,847 of record OZ023334.1, on the reverse strand, counting down.
AGGCACTATCAAGCCATCTAGGCCTACTTTTACTCTTTTAGTAAGCCGACTGCAGTGGAACCTCTATCCATCGGTTTTCTAGGGACCAGGAAAATAAAACCATCCATGCAGGAAAACGAAGTATCCAGGAAAATTTAACATTGATTAAATGGGAGTGGGGTTGTACAAAATGAATGATACAAGCAGGAAAATGATGGATCTGGGAACAATGGATAAAGGTTTCACTGTACTAGACTGAAAATTTAAAACAAATTGGTTTAATTTTAATTTATTAATTGTTATAAATTTATAAATTATAGCATTATCATTGTTTAAAAGAGAAACTCTGAAAGCAACTTTCGTATGCCTATTGTATTTAGTTGCTGTGCACAAGATTTAGTAAAACCTTTCAATAAGGGCTTTGAGGCATGTACCTTTTCACGACATGATCTCACACGTCCGATGTTCGTAATTCAAAAAAGGAATTTTGATTTCATTTTGTTGTATAAAAAAAGGCTAGGTCAACGGAAATACAGAATTTTACGTAGATCTTCTAATTTGGACCCTTGATTGATTACGGGAACAATCAAGTTTGCCTCAGTCAGATTTTGTACAGTAAAGCCTCTTATCTATCATTTTGCAAGGGACCAGGAAATGGCCCGAAATAAAAACCAATCGTTCATGCAGGAAAGTCCTCCATGCAGAAAAATGTATTGGACTTGTAGGCCTACTGTAGTGCGTAACAAACCATAGAAGCAGCAAAATGATTGATGCATCGAGGTTTCACTATATAGCTAATTAGCACTAGTCAAAATAACCACATATTGATAATGTAATATATAACTGTTGTAATAACATTACTAGGAAAACGCTATATACGCGTTGTTAGACGAGCGGAAAGTAATAGTATGTCGACTTCATTGCCAAACTTTTGCCTAAATTCGCCAATTGGGTAACATTTTAGTTATAAACGGGTAAAAACTGCTTCGAGTGGCACCAATTTAGTACATTTCATGTTTTTTCTTCAAAATGGCTGACCCGATCAAGCTGAGAATTTCCAGAAATGTGTATCAAGATGTTATTCAACTTCACACAGAATTTCAATTTTTTTGAAAATTAAATTTTTTAAATTTTTTTTCCGCCGTGTTATTCTAATGGGTATTTTTGAAATTTCTAAAATTCATAAAAATAAAAGTTATCACCAGATAATGCCACAAAACTATACAGATCTAAGCTAGATGAGGAACCATAATGAAAAAAAGTTTGAAGTTGATAGCTGTAGCCGTTTGACCTGTGGAGAACCGACAAAAAAACATAAAAAAAAAAAAAAACATAAAAACGAACACCAATTTTTTTCAGTATGTCAAATTGAATCCTCGCTAAAGCTCGTCTAATAATTTGAAAACTCAAATTCATATTTTCCTATTGCAATTATCCTATTTAATTTTCTGTTCAACTTTTGTTTCAGAACTTTACTTTATATAATGAGGGAGATGATCCAGACTGAACGAGACTATGTTAAAAGCTTGGAGTATATAATTGAGGTATGTTGAACTGATATTATTCAGGATTTTCTATGTCTTCATACTTGATACATTATTAGGCCTACTTTGATATGGCTGCATGATATCTTGTCAAGTATAATCGTTGATCAGTTCAGCACACTGTAAGCCCACATTAGAGAGTAAAAACTAATAATAGCTCTAGTAATAATACTTCCAGAGCCTTCAATTTCAATTTGATTGTGAATTATAACTGAAAGTAGACGTTGACCGAGTTATGTAAAATGTTACCGGCATTGAGTAGCTCATTGGTAATACATTGACTCCATGTGACTGGGAGATGAGGGTAGGTCAAGCCTCGGTTCGATCCCCGCCACCGTCCATCTACACATCATAGGTTATTGTGGTTGTTTTATAAATGCGTGGGTCATTCCTACAATGTCGGCCACAACTGCTTCCTTCTCACTACCCTTCCCATTACCTAAGAAACCACCATCTCATAATCATTCATCCTACGCTGGCCAACAGATTTCAGATTCATATTTATCATTACTGTGCATCTTTAAACCCAATACTAGAAATGAAAAAAAATGTAAAATACTTGACCTATTGCACTCAAATCATTGGGCTACATTGTCAAATGCAGTATTCTTAGAATAATGCAAGAAATAGTTTTGCTCAGTCATAATAGTTACATTGAGGCTAGTTGACTGTGCTCAAGTAGTACAGGGCAGTGAGTCAGGTATTTGAAATTGACTGGATTAGATTAATAATTAGTTGTGTGTTGACTGTGTGTTTAGCGTACCGGTACTCTCAAGTCAATGAGTCCGTATCGTTGATCTAATTGTATTCTACTGAGGATTACCGGTACGCACATATCTTTCTTTATATTGGTGCTCGAAAGGAGTAATGCGTGTAAGCTTAGTACATTTTGTATACCTAGGGCCTATAGGCCTGTAACAGGCGGTTCTAAACTAGTTGATTGGTTTCAGAATTACATCCCCGAGCTTCTTCGAGAAGACATTCCTCAGGCACTCCGAGGACAGCGTAACGTCATATTCGGAAATGTGGAGAAGATCTACGAGTTCCATAGTCAATATTTCCTGCACGAACTGGAGAAATGTGAAAATAGTCCCCTTCTTATCGGCCAGAGCTTCTTGACACATGTAAGTTCCATTAATTTTCTCGACGTATTTATTTATTTCTTATCTGGAAGTGGAATAACAATTCATGCTACAGTAGAATAATACTTTTAAAAGTGAATCATATGGACAGTCTTGTACAATCTCAGGACTTGACCATTGACGTTCAATTCTTGGCATCATTTGATTGATTTGTGGGCAACAAGTCTCGATACAGTACCGCTACTTGAGTTTCTCTTTATGTATATATTCATGTTATCAAAACTTATCCTTTCCTATTAGGCTTGTTCTATTAGGGGGTTAATAAGGGGTTCTTCCAATTAGGAATGGTTGAGCAAGAGTGCTTGCTAAAGTTTATACTCGTCTCTCTTGCAGGAAAAGAAGTTCTACTTGTACGCACTTTACAACAAGAACAAACCCAAATCAGACGGCATCATGTCAGAATATGGGAGTACATTTTTCAAGGTGAGTTACATACAAATTAGGGTAGCTACTAGCTAGCTATGTTACATTGGCGCTTATTGTCTCTAAATTACGTACTATTATTTTGCACTATTATTTTACTTCATATTTTCAAGTAAACTGTTCATTTTTCACCATTCTTCATTCATATCCAACATCGATTTTTCAACATTGTTATTTTTCTTTGTATTTTCTTCATGTAAAACCACATATGGATTTTTCGTGAAAGTGTTCATGTAATAAACTTATAATATTTGGTAAACAATGAAAGAAATTTCAACTATAACCTAACAAGTAATCAACCATTACCATTCACTTCCATAGAATACCGGTACTCATTATTCTATAGAATGATGCATTGAGGTTTCATTACCACACGATAAGTTTTATATCCGTCGTGTTTCCCCTCAGACTAAACAGCTGGAGCTTGGCGACAAGATGGACTTGGCCAGCTACTTGCTGAAACCGGTCCAGCGCATGGGAAAGTACGCGCTACTGCTCCAGCAACTGGTCAAGGCCAGCCCCGAGCTCGACGTCACCGACATGAAGGCGGCCGACAAGATGGTCCGCTTCCAGCTGCGTCACGGCAACGACCTCCTCGCCATGGACTCGCTGCGGGACTGCGACGTAAGTGCTTGCGGTTTCAATTACTGTTCGTTTGAAGATTCTACTTAACCACTCGACAGCCAGGTTACGAAATCACTATCCTACCTCCCTTGTTATGCTATTTTCTGGTCATACTAAAGATAACTGGGATAAACAATCGGTATAAATCCCAGACAATACTGATGTCGGTGCATCATCATTCGATTTCCTAATCTCGTCGGTATCAATCTCGTTGCTTGATACAACTGGTGTCATTATATTCCGGAAGTTGATGAATTTCGCGTTCCTTTCCTGCACATGTACTTGTGTTTAGAGGTGGCCTTTTATAACATACATATAGCTTGAACAAATGGCTTTATTGTACTGATATATTGTTCTTGATATGTGAAACAATAAATTACCGATATCACTGTTATTTAGCATTCAGAGGCCCGTCAATTTGACACACATAGCCTAAAACAATGTGCTGGTAGCTGACTGTATCATATCATTTTTCAATACATTAGCATACCGGTACCGGTGCTTTATTGGCGAAAAAAAATAACACCGGTTTCTCAATTCATCCTAGATGTCGGTACAAGTCCCATGTCAATATGATGAAATACTGTTGAGATATTAAATGCAACTCATAGGAAAGTATAAGATCGCACATATGCGTTTGTAAAGGACAATTGCAGTAGACACAGATACGCGACTACGTATACTTGACGGCCGTATACCCGTCCATGGTCGTCAAGTTGTTAACACAGAGCAGTTCTGAGTACATTTCTGAACAGCCAAACCAACTCAAAGAAAGTCGTATTCCACCTCCTCTTTTGTCCGCCTGACTAAGCTCCTCTTTATTTTACGTCCCACGACAGTTCTACAACACGTAAACATACACTTCAACTAAAACGTGAACCACAACATTAGAACTATCTTCAATGTATGTATCTGTGATCTATAAAATACATCCGCTCATAAAGGTACATTACAGTCTTGTTTATAGGTCATATCTATTGTAAAATTACTATGACTGCTGAGTCGATTCAAAATCAGACATTTTGAGACATCCGGGGTGCAGGCTATTTTGAAGTGCTTATAGATTACAAACGGCGATTGACGAGTTGTAAGGTCATACAATAGACTAGTCAGCAAGACATCGAGAGAGTTTAGTTTCCTTTTCATGATGAAATTTAGTTTGATATTTTAATTCAGTGTTTTCATCATTTTACCTCTGCGGGCTTATCAATCATACTAATGTATGTATAATGGCCTACTGGTAATTATTAGTTGATCAGGAAAAAAAGAAGATGATTCAACCATTCTCAAGTGGTGGTCCTATAAATCATATGATATCGTATATAACCGTTTCAAAATCTCGTTCAAAAAACTTACAAAAAGATGAAGCATAATTTTGAGTAGAGACACGTATTTTGTGTAGTGCCTATTGTTTCAATCCATGGGTCTAGATCTAACAAGAAATCAACATCAATCTGGTCAATGTTTACTATTTGAAGGCTAGGCAGAGTTCATAGTCCCACTATTTGTACATCTAATAATTTTTGTAATGTATAGCCTAGTCATGAATCAAAATACAAATTGGGAAATTGGAATAGAAGTTTTCGAGTATTGGGACTATGTAAATTTATAGTAGGCCTAAATTTAATTTCATCAATTAATCTATTAGGCCTATCTATTGTTATCTATCAACTATTTAAATTTATATTATAGGCCAACTTGAAGTCATGGTGTAGAGCATGTTCCGTCAAGCATACGTTGGTCTGTGATAGGCTAGGCCAATGTAGTTTTGGTAGTGTGGCAAAAAAAATTGCGGAATTGAAGTAAAACATGAACATTCTTATATTCCAGATAAACGTGAAAGAACAAGGACGGTTGCTTCGTCAAAATGAGTTCTTGGTGTGTCAGGGAAGAGGAAAGGGAAAGAAATGCCTCCGGCATGTGTTCTTATTCGAAGATCTTATACTGTTCAGCAAAGCTCGAAGATTTCCAGACCGAAAGGTAAGTCGATGAAGACTCTCTTAGTTGTCAACTTTCTATATGCTAAACATGTAGAAGGGATTTTGCACACATTTATTTCTACACTCTCACACTTGGTCAATACTGAAAGGGTCTAATATCAATCTTATTGCCAATATGTTGAGTCAACTACCATTATTGATAGTTATCCAGTCATCTCAAGAAAGCGTGCTTTCCAAGTAGAATGACACTTCCTCAAATAACTTGACTAGGTACTAGATGTGCTATTATTATTCATTAATCACGATCATTTTCCAGAATCTCGACCTCTACATCTACAAGAACAGTATCAAGATGACCGATATCGGGCTGACGGCCAAAATCGGAGACAGCCCGACAAAGTTCGAGATCTGGTTCAGGAAGCGGAAACCGAACGACACGTTCACCATGCAGTCCATGTCCGAAGAAATCAAACAGGCGTGGACTGAAGAAATATCGAAACTTTTGTGGCAGCAAGCATTGAGGAATAGAGGTAAAGATGGAAATAGTAGAACTTGTAGTTGAGTAATACAGTACTTATTAATTATGAGTGGTAAGATATGAGTTCACATATCATTTTGCTGTACAGTAAAACCTCTGAATCGTTCCCAGATCCATCGTTTTCCTGGTGTGTATCATTCATTTTTTCTCACCTCACTCCCATTTATTCAATATTAATCTCTCCTGGATGGATTATTTTCCTGCATGGATAATCCATTTTCCTGGTTCCTTGAAAAACGATGGATAGAGTTATGTTTTGCTTCAAAAGCCCTCATATTAATAGGCCCACTGTATTAGGAAAATTGGAAATCTGGAACTCGGCATCACAAATTATCGATGATAAGTGTTATTGGCCAACCGATAACATGAAGGCATGAGACACTGCTTTGAAATCCCAAGCCAGACGGGCATAGGTTTTTGTAAATGTTCTTCATCTACCATCACGTCTTCATTCCATTATCACCCCCTCATTCATATTCTCATATACCCTAACCAAGCTGTTGGTGGAACAAAAACATTGAGACTAAGTTGAAATATCTATGTTTCTTAGAGTCACGCCTAGCAGAGATGTCTTCCATGGGGATTGGCAACAAACCTTGTCTAGACATTCGTCCAAGTGCAGACCAAATCAGCGATAGGTCGATTAGCATCGCGCAGCTGAGCAAAAGTAAGTAAAATATTATAACTTGATCAATTTGTGATGAACGATATGAGAGATAGATACAAGGTACCTCATCTACCATTCATCTCTCATATCATCCATCACAAATTGATATTCCTTGAATCAAATCTTACTTTCCATTGATCTGCTATACATACAAGATGTGGAACGTTTTAATTAGGAATGTAGAGCTTTAGCCAAAAGTGAAAGTCTGTTAGCTGTCTGTCCAATACCTGTGTGTTATTATTATATCTACATTTTTTGACAAATGGTTATATGGAAGATCAATGACCCAGTTCTGGCCCAAAAAAATATTGAATATCGTCTTTTTGTACTACTGTATATATGGGCTCTACAGTAGGGGCCTATATTATATTATTTCACTTCCTGAGTATATGTATTTTACAAAATGAAGAGAATTTAATTGAAAAAAGTGTTGAATCCAATATTACTTGTGTGACTGGTTTAGCCAGGTAGAAAAACAACTTTTACTCATGGTCCAAGCTCGATTGCCCATGATTTGAAGAAATAACTTTTCTGCTTGCCTGAAACCTTTCAAATAAGCATGCATATTCTATGTTGTCTGGGGTAGTGAGGTAAAATGCAGACTTTTCACTTTTGGTTTAGTATTATAGTCTACTATTGTAGACCTGTACTAATTCATTTTCCATTGGGAAGATGAAACATTTATTTTATTATAGGGACATGTTTGCATATTTACATTTTGTATATACATATTTATTTGTAAATGAAGTTATAATTTGAAAAGTTCAATTTGAGTTCTTTGGCTTATTGTATACTGTGTGCTGAGTAGGCCTACTGTATACTCTGTGCCATCTAGATTAATCATTATCACTGGTTTCATAGTTTTCGTGGGTACTGCTTCATTTCATACATAATGAAATGATAATATTATATTTCTTCGTAATCTATCATTTGAATATCTCTAATTGCAAAAATCTGAAATTTTACCAAATCACCTTTTGGAGATTTTTGGGAAGAATGATCATTACCGTGATGTCTTTTAAAACTGTGACGTGTGATTAAAAGTCTCCAAACTTGAGCAATGGTAATATTTTCGGACCGAATTATGATTGTCGATTGAAAGTTGAAATTGAGAAATGTACTTTGTGTCAGCTCATATTTATCGAGGTTGTGAGTCTAAACAAGGAAACATAAAAATGATTCTAGCTTTTTGGACATCAATGACAAAATAGAAATCTATTAAATCTGCGTTTTGTTATCCTACACATAATTGGGTAACATGTCTCTGATTAGCCTGTACTGCGTTTTCAGCTGCCCCGCGGTTCCGCAACTCAATCACGGTGTCGCCAGGCGAGCTCGTGCGCAACAACAACAAACGTCCGCACTCGATCATCTCGGTAAGCAGTTCGTCGTCGTCAGGCGGCAGCAGCACCAGTCAGTCGTCGGCGTACGGGGCTCTTATCAACCTCGGTTTCGATCCTGCCGACAGTCCACGGTTACATCATCGGTCGGCGACGCTCAACAGTCAGTGCTCGATGGGTGAGTTGAATTTAATATTCCTAATTTAAATCTTTATTTGATCTTTAATCTTAATTTTCTTGATTCTCAATTAATAATTTAATATCAATATTATTATTTATTATTTGAGTCACATAACCGTACTTGTATCATATCCACAGCTTGTACATGCAAAGTACTGTAACATGTGAATGTATAAACTAAATACTGTAATTGCAACAACTGAGAGGGGGTGGACCAGTGGCTAGCACTGAACCTTTATTTAGAAGACCTAGTTTCGATTCCTGCCACGTGGTTGACTATCCTAATACCGACAGAGGTTTCAAGTGGTTTCCCTTGTGTGTTCTGTTGTGTAGGTTCTTACTGGGGTTGTTCCTCAACAACAGGCCACGAATGACTCTTTTCCTCCATCCTAAAACACCTAGTAAAATAACCTTTTATCCCATCATCTCATTCATCATTCGAATCATGATGCCAATAGATCTTAGTCATCAGTACAGTGTGTCACTATATCCAATATAAATAAAATAAATATTATTTTATGATGGACAATATGAAAATGAATATGTAATTGTAACTATCTTCGATTAACTTGGATTTATATAACGCAGGATCTTTGTCATTGCACTAGATAACTTACGGTTATTTTGTTTTCTTCCAGAGAGTGGTATCATTGCTGATATCTCTCTTGGTTCCGAAGATACTGACAGCAGCGGTACACATTGGTGTGTCGAGAGGTCAAACAGTACCGCGACGACAGTGTCAGCGGATTCGACCGTGTCCCCCGCTACCACGCCTCTCGAGGAAACCAAATGTTTGAAAAACACAGCCAGTGAACAAGCTGAATTCTTCAACATTAAACTTTGAAGTGTTCAACTCTGTTGAAGTGTATTACCGATGAGAATGACACTCAATATTTATTGACAAAAGGGCCCGATGTGTCTCTGACTATTGACTAGAATGCAGCCGTGTGAAACAAACTGAAAAGTCACAAACTTTGTGACAGATAAGACTGGAACTACTGAGGGATATAAACTGTGTTGTAGTGAAAGTTTAGTGTTAGTAGTTCTTAACTTCATTTGATTAAAAACTATGTTTATAAAAAACATAAAGTAAAATGCCATTGGATGGTAGGACTTCGAACTTTGCATTTACATTTTTGTGTAACACATTCGACATAGGCCCATATGTTTATTCTTATTTGTAACAAGCCCATTATAATTCCTTACAAAATAATTGAAGATACTCTATAGGCCTACATTATTTTGAATAGAATTACATTGTATTGTGAAGATTTTATAAAATAGCCTGGGCAGCTAGTAACAGGCTGAGACTATCAACTCTCGATCGAGCTAGGCCATGCTGTTGGGTCAGAGCGTATCGTATTGTTTGGTAATAATCATATTGTGCAAAACATAACGATAGTGAATATTTTATATGAAATTGTGAACTAATTTATACCATAAGTAGGTTAGGCCTTATTACTAATACCGTACGGTAGCATTTTACACTAGGAAAGCTTGTTGAAACAATTACGTCTCTATTATTAATCTGCAGTATTAGAAGGTAATATTCAAGGTGTCAGTAGTACTTCGGTATAGCCATTATACCGTAAGTGTTACAAATAACACTGTGGCCTATTGGTAAATACTAGATAGTAGGCCTACTTCTTGCATTTTTAATAATTTCAGTCAATTTTGGTGTTGATAAATATTGATTAATATATTAACCCATCATACAATATAAGTAGTAATTTTACAAATAAGCTGTACTATTTTGACATTGAAAAAATTACCCACATTGCTGATTGTTTGTATAATAGTGGTATAGCCTATCTATATATTAGTTTTCATCCAATACTTGATTATTTCAATGAGCTTTCCTAACTATATAAAATCTATTCTGTAATTAAAATGAACCATCTTGTTTGCTTCTAGTAATATAATAAATATGTATTACTATAAATGTATTAAATTATAATGTTCCGACCAACGGTTACTGCCAAAACAAGGCTAACTCACAATTATTGTTATTTTAACTGGCCACATATTTAATCAGTGATGTATGTTTGCATGTATACAATATTGATTCATCTAATTGTAATGTAAGATACATGATAATAGATGTTATTAAACCATATCATGGTAAATGTACACCATTCATTTTCACTAGTTTTAATTACCTTCCTACCTGGTCATTCCATTTCTTAAACCTTACCGTATCATAAACAAGGCTCTTATTTAAAGAATGATGAGCATAGCTTTTAAAGAAAGACTTTTAAAGTATGAAAGAACCAACTTGGGTAGGCTCAATATATCATAAAATGATCAGTGTGTTACAGAATAATTCAAACCCGATAATAATGAAGTATGTTACTCATGCACAACTTGGAATTCCTTATTAGTTCCTCAACTACTCTGTTCTCCTGGTAGAAACTAACTTCAAATGTGCCTGGAACATCAGTAAATGATGACTTTCCCATGTAATCGAGTTGGTTAGTTTGACTTACTTTCTTGAAGTCTTGCAGAAATTGCATAACCTCCTCAACTTCCATACTTCCCTGATAGAAATCACCTTCGAAATTGTCTACCATGGTCTCTGGAGGGTTAATAAAGACCTCCTAGAGCTTGCTGCTTCCCGTGTACTTGAGTCGAGTTTCCTTGAAATGTATTGACATTTCTGAGTCGATTCCTATCAGGGAAGCAGAGAGGGTGAGGAGTATACAGAAAAACAAAATTTCAACGAATTTTATCAAATGATCTCAATTCAGTATACGGGAAGCAGCAGGCTATAGAAGGTCGCTAAAAATGACTCTGTCTCTCTCTTTCTCATTTCCACAGAATTATAACTGAGCAATTTCCTATCAGGGAAGCAGAGAGGGTGAGGTGTATACGGAAGAACGAAATTTCAACAAATTTTATAAAATAATCTCAACTCAGTATACGGGAAGCAGCAGGCTATAGAAGGTCACTAGAAATGACTCTGTCTCTCCCTTTCTCATTACGACAGAATTACAACTGAACAATTTCCTATCAGGGAAGCAGCAGGCTATAAAGGTCGCTAGAAATGACTCTGTCTCTCTCTTTCTTATTACTACAGAATTACGACTGAGCAATTTCCTATCAGGGATGCAGCAGGCTATAAAGGTCACTAGAAATGACTCTGTCTCTCTCTTTCTCATTACCACAGAATTACAACTGAGCAAATTTAACGTCGATTTATATTAGGAGAGCAGAATTTGTAGGAAGGTTGGACTGGGATATCCTAAATATTTATATTCATATAAGTTTTGGGAAGAACCATTTCACTTGGCGCCAGTATACTTGACACTGCATGTTCAAATTCATGTGGTAGGCCTAATGAAATGATGTGAGATTATGCTAAAATAAGTGACAATATCTCACAGCTAACGAATGTTTTTATTCATTGTCTTCTATCAGATATACATATATTTCAATACTCTTCAAAAGAGCTGTAATTCATCACCTAATTGATTTAATCATTCCAAGTTGAATATATATATATATATATATATATATATATATATATATATATATATATATATATATATATATATATATATATATATATTTGAAGCAGTTTCAAAGAGATGATACTTCTAAAACTATACAATACCCTAACACTATACAAAATATATGTACAAATCAACACATGCACATCTATGTAAATATAAAATAAGTTGATGTTCGTATAAATAAACACGTTCTCGACACATAAAATACTACATACGAATATTACTTTGCCAGAACTGAAATAAGCCGAAATTAGATTTCGAACGGATTCTCATTCCGGCTTATAATTAGCTCAATACATACTTGGCTATATCTAGAACATCTTATAATTATTACAAAGACTTCTATCAGTTTATTTTACAATTCTAATTAAAATCTATGAAATTGTATAAGTGTATCGATTTGAGACTATTGCAAGTTTGCTAGAGAAACAAAAAGAACGTGTAAGCAATCCTCTACATCTAATAACAGACACTTTCCGGCAAAAAAATTGGATTATGATGTTTGAGATTATAACGTGCTGGCAGAGGCATTCTTTGTTTTTTGTTTACTACTATCAAAGGAAACTCATTTGCATTTATTCACTTTCATGTAGGTGCAGTTCTGCATTCTGCTTTAATTCTTTTGTCAGTTTGATATAATTTGAAATCTGTAGCCTCGCTTACTGAACACACGTTGTCGTCGTGCCCCAGATCCAAGCAACTCGGCCATTGTCGTCTCGCTGTGGCCGCCATCTTGCTTCCATCAGCCTGATTCACCGCTTACTGAACACAGAGGAATGTTATGTTTGAATTTTAATGAAACTCAAAATTTATGACAGCTCAGCTCAATTTAAAACTCTGAGGAAAAAACATTCAAATTGAAATTCGTAATGCCATGCAGATTATTTAAATTCGACAATTAAACTATATATATACTTGTATTTACGAAAGATGAAAGCCGTGTGGAAACAATTTTTTTTAAACTTCTGTATTTACTTCATTTCGCTGCAATTTCAAGGTTTCAACTTTTTCGAAACATGCAGTTGCGTTACTTATAGTTTTTAAAAACCATTATACTGTAAAAATACCTGCAGTCATAAAAATATAATTGTGATAAGTTATTTGTTTCTTTACGTTGGCAGAGAACCTTATTTTTTCGTGCATGTAAGTATAACACAGAGTATAGGCTTCTGTCAAGTAACAAAATGACAATCAATAGTTACCATAGCAATACAGAGCACTGGTGGATTAACAAACATTCTGATTGGTCAATTCCAACTGATGGACATTGTTGTCTGTCAATTTCAACGAGTGACGCTACTTGACAGAAGCCTGTATAAAACAATTCACGAATGTGTTGAACGCATAACAATTAAGATGGAATGTGGTTCGGAATCGAATGCGTGATTTGCAGTATTGATGTTCACTTCGTGATGAGTTGATACCTCTTGTTTAGTGTCTGTTAACTGGTTGTGTTCTACGAGTAGAAAGTGAGGACCGAGGTGTGGTTTCCTCGCACCAGCAAGAAGGGTGGCATGTCGCTGGTTATTGTCTCGAGCCAGGCCATGTAGAGCGGTGCTGAGACGGTACCTTTTCTGGGCATCGGCAGTGACCTGAGCAAAACATGGATTCTCGTATTATATTATATTCAATATTCCACAGATTCACACATTATATACGAATATAGCAAATATCAAAACATGGAACTAGAAATAAAAATAAGTAGTCAGAAAGAAATCATTAAAAAGGATAGTTATTATTATTATTATTATTTATTTGATACACAGTACATTATAATACATATGAATTTTAAATGTTGTAATAAATGTTTGATGCTTGAATGGTTGTCTAGTATGGTTTTGAAATGAGAAATTCATTGAGGTTATAGAAGGAGTCCTGAGAAAAAAAAAATTAGGCTGTATTTAGAGGATGAAAGTTTGGTGAAACTAATTACATGGGCAGGTAGTTTATTATAAATAGTTGTGCTAAAAGGCTATGTGTGAAAAGCGTGGGAGCGTGTAAGAACCGATTGAGTTACTGTTGTGATTGGAGGAAGTTTTATAGGAACTATTAGGAATCAACTCCAAATAACCGAACTGTTGGTGGGGTGGGGTTTTCAAGCAAACAGCAGTGTTGTGACTTACCTATGGATGCTGAATTATCATCCATAGATTTCGTTATTGAGTCATTTGATCCAGATACGTATTTCATATGTTATCTGTATAGTAATAATTTCGTTCCAATCGCACTTATCGGTGGTAATTACTTTTCAGTTTCAATAGATGAATTGTTTTAGAAATTTCTACCGGATTAAAAAATTAGTATCATTGTGTAATGAGTTGGGATTTTGGAAACATCTAATTGCGTTAAAATATATATTCTTTGTGAGTCTGTGAGTACCTCAATGCGAAAGCGTAGTCTGGAGTACAAGATTGAACCAAATATATTTCATCTTTATAATATTTTCTCGATAGTTATTCTTTATATTATAAATGACCATAAATGACTAATATAAACGACTGACAGGATCGATGATGAAGGAGAATCCACCCACAAAAATGTGTCAAATTTTCTATTATTCGTTGGTGTGTAACAATGTTGAAATTGTATAGTTTTTTTGTGCATCTTATGGGTTTCACAAGTGTCTATATGCCTTCTATCGTGAAGAGGTGGGATAGGATAGTGGGAAGGAATCGGTCGTGGTATTGTGGGAACCATCCCGGCATTAGCCTAGATTACAGAGGGAAACCACAAAAAAAAATTGTAAAGATGGGCGGTGGTGGGGATCGAACCAGGTCCGATATGTCCCTTCACCTCCCGGATCACATGAAGCGAGTGCGTTAACCACTCAGCTAAATGTGCCGGTAAAATTTGAAATTTAAAATGAAGAAAAAAAGTTGAAAATTTCCGAGAACATTTTGGAAAAACCATAGTTGAAAAATACGTTCGACCATTACATACAGCAGAACCATCAGTATAGATAGTTAGCATGAAAATGACAATTATTATTATCATAATTATTAATATTATTTTTATTATTATTATTATTTTTATCATTATTATCAATAGACTTTATTCACCATAAAAATATCGTATTCATCCATCAAAAAAACAAGGTACAATAAGAAGAATGATGAAATGGCGAAGTTCGGCAAAACCGCTCTTCCACCCAACCAGAAACTACAACAAAACATATAGGCCTAATAATTGTGATGAAATTAATTATGAATATATTATGAATGAATTATTATGTTGAAAATTGTCCATATATGAATCATTTTGGAGTTGGATGATGTAGATTCGAGTATGATGCTGTTCTCCTGTTCATTCAACAGCCACTTCTTACATTTACTTCCGAAAACATTGCTTGATTTATCACGTTTCATGAACGCAAGTAATTTATTCCATAATTTTGAACCATAAATCGAAAAACAGTATGAGATCATTGGTTGAGTAAATCTTCTTCTTGATGAACTAAATTCCATCAGTATACCTATAATAATCATTTTGATACAAATTAATAGTTACTGTTTTACCTTGAGTTACAAAAAAAATAGCCTGACTTTCCCTGGTCTTGTATGCCAAGCGCACAAATAGTTGAACTGTTTAATTTTAATTCATCCCAAAGGCAGTTGTTCTACAAATACATCGATACCATACGCGATAAAATATAATCGAATCATGTATGTAACGCGAAATACATATTTTGTGACCATTTTCAGTGTCATTTATTTTCAGATCAACTTATTGTTCTGAAACTACTTCACACCTTCTAAAATATTGTCGATCCGTAATAAACATTCACAAAATTTTCACAAATAATCACCATGGTGGCAACTTTTTGCCCTATAAACCCCCTATGGAGACTGGAGGTGCCTAAATATGTTGTCAGCCAGCTTCTGTATGATGAAAGCATACGAAGTTTTCTCGAAATATAATATTTTGATTTGAATTTTTGGATTTTGAATTTTTGAATTTTTTGTGGTTTACTTTCTGTACATTTCATACATTTTCAGTCCCATACGATAAGAATGTTTATAATTCCACAAACTTTGTCTCTACAACATGCAAGTTTCTGATGAAGCTGGTATTTACTTTCATTGAGCTTGGTTTAGGCCTACTTGGTTCTGTAGTTAGCCCCATTCCTATACATTTCTTGGCAATTACGCTTTTTCATAGCATACGTATTTTCTGACTGAACAAATGTGAATATTTCATTTTTATCCAAGTTTTTCTAATTTAATATTTTGTAAAAGTTAACGACTGTTCACTCATAGTAATAGCCGAAAACGCAAATGAAAAACAATCCCTTCTAACCTTATACGTTTAATGATGATTCCATACTTTTCTTTTTTCTAATTCTAATTCTTATACTCTATTTTATATTATCCTGAGTGCAAACACAAGGTTTCTTTCTTGCACTCAGTATTGCATTTCCTATTCAACTAGTATATTATTAGCTGTATAGTAGTGTTATTATAATTGTGTTGTTATACAAAATATGTACCGTATTTATAACATTGTGTTGAAACTTGGAAACAAAAATTAATTAATTAATGAAATTAATGTGTTTATAGAAACATTTTCTTGATACCACTCACTTTTCAAAATCGAGAAAAATAAATCAATTAATCCATCTAATTCAACTGAAAACTGTGACCTCTTATATCTTGTTGATGAGCGTAGCGAAGTCTCCATCCCACTCTTATAGGGCTTTGTCTGTGTGTTTTTTTTTTTTTTTTGTAAGCACTCCACAGGTCGCAAGGGTTGACTGATCAACATGAAACTTTTTTTGTACACGCAAACTCATCCAACTTAGAACTGTATAGTTTTTGGGATGAATCGGTCGGACCGATTTTGAGAATCATCATCTCAAAGTTTCTAAAAACCCCATAAGATTTGGCCGGGCGGAAAATGTTGAAAAATAAAATCTCTCCAAATGGGATGAAATTTTCTCTAAATGTGTATACATGGATTTTACACATTATTACGATTTTTTAAGCAATTCTGATCAGTCGTTTTGGAGAAAAAAAAATAAAATGACTGATAATATTCATAAAATATATCATAAAAATTATGACAGAATTAAGTTGTCGAGATTCACTGCTTTCTAGATTCAAGAGTTGACCAACAATGAAGTATTTTTTATATGCGTCAAGGTGTGTAGAATACCAGAGTCAATGAAGTGGCAAGAGTAGAACTTCTTTGACGACTTTTATAGCTTATTCAGATATCAAGGTGTGTAGAATACCAAAGTCGATAAAGTAGCAAGTGTAAAACGATTTCAAGGACTTTCATACCTTATTGAGATATCTCGCTCATCTTACAACGCATATTTCGCGTTTGACTAGTATGTTGTATACTCATCCAGAACTTTCGTTTGTTTGTTCGATTCTGCTGTATAGGCCTACTCACATGACTACGAGGGCTGCTTCCTTGGAGTTCTCTTGTAACATTTCCCTCAGCCTCAGTTGTCGATCAGTTTTCCCTTGGAGTCCATCGAGCTCTGCCTCGCTCACCATGCAATCTAGAACACAAGCATTGAATATATAAAAACATTCATCAAATGAATAATAATACTGATACATTTTTGATGAGCGTAGCGAAGTCTCCATCCCGCTCTTATAGGGCTTTGTCTGTGTGTTTTTTTTTTGTTTTTTTTGTTTGTTTGTAAGCACTCCACAGGTCGCAAGGGTTGACTGATGAACATGAAACTTTTTTTGTACACGCAAACTCATCCAACTTAGAACTGTATAGTTTTTGGAATGAATCGGTCGGACCAATTTTGAGAAAAATCATCTCAAATTTTCTAAAAACCCCATAAGATTTGGCTGGGCGGAAAATGTTGAAAAATAAAATCTCTCCAAATGGGATGAAATTTTCTTTAAATGTGTATACATAGATTTTACACATTAATACGATTTTGTGAGCAATTCTGACCAGTCGTTTTGAAGAAAAAAAATAAAATGACTGATAATATTCATAAAATATATCATAAAAATTGTGACAGAATTAAGTTGTCGAGATTCACTGCTTTCTAGATTCAAGAGTTGACCAACAATGAAGTATTTTTTATATGCGTCAAGGTGTGTAGAATACCAGAGTCAATGAAGTGACAAGAGTAGAACTACTTTAACAACTTTTATGGCTTATTCAGATATCAAGGTGTGTAGAATACAAAAGTCGATAAAGTAGCAAATGTAGGACTGTTATTATACCTTATTCAGATATCTCGCTCATCTTACAACGCATATTTCGCGTTTGACTAGTTATATAAATTCAAAGTCTAACGTAGTACCTGTCACATCGTAGAGTGGTTACAACATCATGAATCTTTGTTGGTCGGTCGATTCGTTTTGAAATGCTCGAGAATCAAGAACTTTGAACTTTGAGATGTATCAATCAAAGTATTGGAACTTACCCACCACTTGGCATACAATTTTCAAATTTCATGATTATTCATTATTGAATAGAATATCAAATCATGATGAAAATAATATGTATTTTAATAAAAAAAATTGAAGATGAATGTATGTATATTTATGCAAAATAAATATAAGTACCCATTCCGATTTTCAATTCACATTCATCAGAAGTTGAAAAAAGTGGCTATGTAATCAGAAAGAGTCAAAATAGCAATTCATATATCTTTTATAAGTGCTGTAACTTTGGCGAAAAAAGCTTCAGCGTTATCACACATTATATTGAATAGTGAAGAAGAATGGGATTAATAAGGCTCTTGTCTTAAATTATGATAAACTACTCCAGCAATTAATATATTGTGAACCAGTTGAAAAGTTGACGAGGTGATGAAATATAAAAATACGAAAAATATGAATATATATATAACTTAATTTTTTTTAAAACCATATTTACGAGACCAGATTCACTCTAATTTAAGTTTTCGAGCAATTTGTGTAAATATTCAGTAGACGCTTGAAGAAAGTATTTCCAAATTTTGGAAACCAATAATGATTATATCTGGCTTTGTTCACACCTTGATTAGCGCCATCGCTCTCTCGGAATCCGTCGAGTATTTGATTGAAGTATTCCACAGTGGTTTCCCGCGGTTTATCTGTGATTCCATCCACCATGGTCAGGCTGGCGTAGTCGATACGGAACTTCGACAACAGCTTAGCCATGCTAGAAAAATTCAGAATACATATCATTAAAAAAAACATATCTCAAGCCCCGACTCCTGGGGCCGAATTCACAAAAAGTCATAACTTTGATCCGGCTCAAAGTTACGACAATTTCTAGAAATAATACCATATTTGATCCAATATTTTTGATTTTTGAATTTTAATAAATATTAGATTGATAATAAAAATGGATTTAATAAAAAATTAAGAGTAAGAAATCGGAAATAATGGATGAAATATGGTATTATGTCTAGAAATTGTCATAACTTTGAGCCGGATCAAAGTTATGACCTTTTGTGAATCTGGGCCCAGGTCCATTCGTTTTATGAATGATTTTCAACGACCCCATCAACAGCTAGGTTATGTGGGGGTAATAATTAGCGGGTGATATTAAAGCGGTGAATTTGAATGTATTGTTCATAATGATCGCTAAACCTACGGCGGGACTCAAACCCTCGGCCACCTGGCTTCAGATTTCACAGCAGTGCCTCAACAGCTAAACAGATGACGATCAATCGAACTGAGCAAATTAATAAAATTAGATCAAATTGATTGATTTAAAACAAAATTTAAATTATGTGGTATAATTCTTATTCATTTAAACTCGGACTTTGTCATCTCTGCCACTCTTTTAAATCTTCATCGATTTTCTTATTTATTTTTATCTGATCAAAACATATTATTATGATCTACCCTATTTGGGCTTCATTTCTACCCACAAATTGTTCATCACATGTGTAACATACATTCTTCAAACTAATTGTAAATTACAATATACATCTTATTATGTTTTATAAATTATCAATACATTTTGGTAGGAAATTATTGATAGCCTGCATATTACTAGTCACTGCCAGTCTAGTCTTCAATTATTTCCCAGTTAATAGACTCAATTCTACAATCTTGAGCCGATTATGAGGACCCTTGATTTGATTTGATTCCATCATCAGTGATATTACGAACACAATTAATCAAGACAATTCTCGAATTCAATTAATCAAGACAAATTAAGACAATTAATCAAAAGTATAATAACATGTAGATTCTCTAATAATTACTCAAATGACTGATTATCAATTCTTACAGCTGGCCCTGAGTACTTTTACCACTCACTTGCGTTCTTCCAGTTCTAGTTCGTATTTTCTGTTGGCAAGCGCAAAGATTCTCAGCTTGCAGCCGGCCCAGTTGGATCTTATGGAGATGATGTAAGGCAGAAGAATGGTTAGACCTGTAACAAGCGATAGAGATTATAGAATTATAGACAAAAAGATAGTCACGTTTACATTCATAATTTATTCTATCAGGAGAACATAACATATGCGTTGTTGGATGATTGATATACGCGTATGCATAGATGAAATGTAGGCCTAATGAGAACATATATACCGTGGACTTTCTGAAAAACTCAATGAATTTTTTTCACTATTTGAGATAGCAGGACCAATAATTTGTTGGTGAGTTGGTGAGTTTTTGTAGAGAGCCCACGACGTGGTCTTCTTACAAAAACTCACTATAACTCCTTTTTTTCACTATTTGAGATAGCACAACCAATGATTTGGTTTTTCTCAATTCTATTGAGAGAAAAGTAGTTGGTGAGATTTTGCAGGAAGCCCACGATATATCCACCTTTAGTTCAAAACAATATCGCTGCTTTCCTGTTTCAAATTCAACTAATTATACCTGTTAAATTCCTGATATTTCGATGTAAAAAGAGATGTACACAAATTGAATTAAAATTTGGTTTATCAAAATGGCTGATCTGATTTACGTGTCACTCCGGAATAATATGTATCATTATCATTATAAAATGTGAGAAGTTGAATTCATTTGAAGGAAATATTTTTCCGAATTTTCTCCTCAGGGTTATTCTCATGTTTTTTTTCAACTTTGAAATGGGTCTGGACATTGACATAATTCAGAATGTCAATGTGGTTTGGACATGTTCTGACACAGATACATTTCCGTTCGGAACATTTCGTATATGTCCAAGCATATCCGAGACAACCTGACGTCACCTGGGGTCGGGCCTGTCGAATACTGGTCGAGTGTGACTATTAAAATTCTTGGTAACAATTTGTTGATTATTTGATTGATTATTCACAATAACTTCAAATCTGTGCTGTTTATAGCCACCAGCTAACGTCACGTGACTCTCACAGAAAATACACACCCTCTGGACCCCTATTCCTGAGATAAATGAGATGTGAGAAAAAT
Organism: Brachyptera risi; assembly: GCA_964007535.1. NCBI lineage: Eukaryota > Metazoa > Arthropoda > Insecta > Plecoptera > Taeniopterygidae > Brachyptera > Brachyptera risi. The sequence continues at coordinate 24,077,623 of OZ023334.1, read as the reverse complement.
AAAAGTGAGTGAGAAAACGATTATCTCACTTAAAATGGCCGATTTACCATTACCAATCGGCCATTTTAAGTGAGATAATCGTTTTCTCACTCACTTTTATTTTTCTCACATCTCATTTATCTCAGGAATAGGAGTCCTGATTGAGACAGTATATTCCCAATCGAGTAGTGTTCTAATGACCTTGGTCTAAGGTTTTATAATTACCTCCGTCGTCATACAGCCACCAAACGTCGATCGTTTCTCCTTTCTGTTTCCGTTGGAACAAAGACATGTGATAGATGATCTCGTCGGGGATCAACTTTGGTTGGCTGAAACACAATCAGAAGAAATTGTTTTCTGACAATTCACATTGATTCTTTTCATTCTGGTGATGCTCGAAACACAATGTAGTGATACCAATTCAGACTTCATCATAATATAAAGGTGTACCGACTCGCGACTTCAAAGTGAAGTATTTCCGGTGTCAGAATCCGCGTCCAGGGTCCCATTTGCTCATGGCGCAACTATCGCTTCTATATCGAACTGCACACGGTTCAATAATGCTATACAATGTCACTAGTACCCATAGCCACTCGTATCTACATCTAGTTCACGAGGGAATCCGCTAAATCGCGACAGGTAATCGGGATCTTTGGCTCTGATTTGTCTACAAGAAAGCTTAAATACCGACCATGATGGGAGTTGGTACACCTTCTTTATGTTATGGTAAAGTATGTTGGTATCACTACATTGTGCACGAAAGAAAAATATCGTCTACTAACAAAACAAATACAATAACTCCGTGATACGTGTAAAACGTGTAGTTTTAGGTAAAGATTTTTCAGGACAAGATTTACTATTAGAAACACAATTACATATTTCGAAAGGATTTAATCTCCAAACCTAAAGCAAGTTTCCCTACATGTGTGATGGTTTTCACAAAAATTGCATATATTCATTTGGTTTCAATGACTTTCTTCTTTCGTGTACATACAAAAGTATACTATTTTAAGATATTAGTGGAAGGGCCAGTTTTTATTTTACGCGCTATTCGTGTAACATTAAAGATATTAGGAGAATGGTTCTAGTATTTTTTATTGAATTATTCTTTTTATTATTGGAAATATGATTTAAATATAAGTCGTCACTATTACTTATTGACGCAATTACACTCTTGATATTATCGCGTTCAGCGGAAGCTCGAAGGGAGCCAAGTTCCGCGTGCGTCGTGTAGGCCTAATTAATGATATATCATATTTTATATTGAGATATTAGTCACTGAAATATTCACTGAATATTAGTTACGAGATGTATTAAGGGTTGCGTTGGTTTAACGGTATCATATGGTGACTTGACTATCCCACCAATGCTGAAAAATATGTACCAATTTACCGGCCAAATCTATGGAAATACCGATGGTGAGTAAGTTAGTAGTGATGCGAGGAACTAACTTTGTTCAACAAAATAACGTATACTTCGGCTCAGCTGTAGCAACAGTCACCTGAGATGCCAATATTTGAGGGTCGCTGAAGGCATAACGCATAGTACCAGATTGCTCACTAGGAATTGCTGTGATCGTTTTTTCCAAGAACATACACTCATAGAATACAGAACAAGATTGAGAGCCGAGTTGAGACATCACAAGAGACCGTCAAACCAACGCAACCCTTAATGCATCTTGATTAATAGACCCTTTTCGAGAAGAATGAGTCATCTAGCGGCGATTGAACTAGAACGAGATGTTAGTAGGCCTACTTGCGTTCGAAAGTCCTATGCTGCCAATGCTATGCAGCACGAATGATTTATACTAGGAAAACGCTATATACGCGTTGTTGAACGAGCGGAAAGTAATAGTATGTCGACTTCTTTGCCAAACTTTTGCCTACATTCGCCAATTGGGTGACATGTAAGTTATAAATGGGTAAAAACTGCTTCGAGTGGTACAAATTTAGCACATTTTATGGTTTATCTTCGAAATGACTCACCCGATCAAGCTGAAAAATTTTAAAAATGTGTATCAAAATGTAAATCAACTTCACGCGGAATTTCATTTTTTTTTTAAATAAAAATATTTTCTTTTTTTCCGCCGTGTTATTTTAATGGGCATTTTTGAAATTTCTTAAATTCATAAAAAAAAAAGTTACCATCCGATAATGCCACAAAACTATACAAATCTGAGTTAGATGAGGAACCATTATGAAAAAAAGTTTGAAGTTGATAGCTGTAGCCGTTTGACCTGTGGAGAACCGATAAAAAAACAGAAAAAAAAACAGAAAAACGAACACCAATTTATTTCAGTATGTCAAATTGAATCCTCGCTAAAGCTCGTCTAATTATTGTGCGTTACAGTGAACGTATTTACTTATGATAATTATAGTGGTAGCTTCAACACCAATATGTTCACTATACACTGATTTACCTACTGTCAGAGTGAGTAAATGAGAGATAATGCGAGATATATCTTGGTGTTTTGCCTTCAACCATGTGGATAAGTGGTCCGCTTTTTCAACAGACTAAAACTCCCAGAATGCAATACCAGCGATCTCGTCCGCCGGAAGGCGATATAGCAGCCAGTAAGCGCCTGCGTATTAAATCCTGAAAAGGGTCAAATCTTATCAAATATGATGGACTAGCTACCTGTTGAGTATTGTCTCGTCTGTCATGGCTTTCTTCTTCGTCCTGAGGATATCTCTGGGACTGCCCATGTTGACGGACCGGTCGTTGACGTTCATGTTGTAGTGCCTCATCGAGCCGGGACTGTCGGGCGGCAGAAACTGATGAGATACTGCGCAGAAAAACAATCACATAAGCTGGTGTCACAAGCCATACGGTGGGGGCGGCGCTAAAACAGACCCAAAGTACAGTCACGTGTTCTCCCGAACGTACCCGACCTCTCCACTCCGACCATAGAGAGAAGAGGTAACATTGAACTTGTGAGTTTGTTGTAACTTCTTATGGTGCGCATTGGATAATGTGTTAGCTTTCAATGCTAAAGAGACTGGGTTCGAATACTGCCAGTGCTACTAATACGGATATATGGATATAAATCTAAATAAATATAATAAATCAAAATCAAAATCAATAATAAAATCGAACTTCTCTATGGAGGGAAAGTTAGTGAAGTATTGGCAGAATGATTCCACGATGTATAGTGATACCAAAATATTTCATTATGATATAAAGAAGATGTACCGACTCTCATACTAATAACATTGGCAGCATTTGTGGTTTCTTGCGATCAGTCCAGAGCCAAAGGTCCTGATTGCCTCTAGCGATTTAGCGGATTTCCTTGTAAATTAGATATAGATAAGAGTGGGTGGGGTATACCTGTGGTATTGTATAGCATGTATAGAGCGATAATTGCGCTACGAGCAATCGGGACCCTTTACTCGGATTCTGGCCCCGGAAATATTTCCCTTCGTAGACGCGAGTCAGTACACTTTTTTCATATTATGATAAAGTATGTTGGTATCACTATGCCGTGATGGTTTGATCAAGTCTGTGGGATGCTGAATCATCGACTTGCCTCTGAGGTGTAGAGAGTTGTCCGAATCGTTGCGTGGTATTTGCGCGAGACTGAGGTTGGAGTCTGCGTGCATCAGTCTTCCGCCGTCGACCGACAGGAAGTTGCTCGAAGACCTGTTGAGCGTCTCCTCTTCCTCGTCGGTCCACTTCGAGTAGTCTAAACCGTCGGGCAGACGGAGGATCGTGACGGCGAGACGGTTGTCGAAAGCATCGCTGAAAAACGACAGCAGGTTGTTGATGGGAACTAATATCATGACAACTATTTTTTGTTTTTTACAAATTGAAAATATTATGTTTTCGCGAAAAAAAAATAGAATAAGAACATAGTGCTGGAATGATGTATTTGACGCGTCAGAGGTTGAAAGAGCGCCGCTGTATGATTCAATATGGGGGTTCAGTATTTATTGACTTGGAAGAACATGGGTACAGGCCGAGGAAAAAAATGTCGGTAGACCAAGATCTTATTTTGTGGATACAAGTATATTAGTTTAGGTGTAGGCCTATAGTGGAAGATATTTGACAAAATACGTATAGGCACATAATACAGTATTGAATAATGTATGATTATGTTTTGGTGATTTATAATAATAACTTATGAAGATAATGGAAAGGAAAGAATACTCAGAGTAGAATTCGAAAGAGCTTTATCAGATTGTAGAAGAAAATCTGGAAGAACAGGGGGAAGATAAGTGGAACCGTGAGGAGAAGAGTAGGTATATGGGCAGATGCTGAAGAGGAAAGATTGTGGGAAGAACGGAAAGCATGGTACATATTAGTAGAAATAGAAGAAGAAAGTGAAGAAGAGGATGAAAATGAGAAAGATGATGCGACACGATTGACTAGCCAACATTATTTGAGGCCCCAGATAATGGTGGGCTATTCAACAGTCCCCGATCTGACTTGTTGGAACTAGGCGATTGAGATCGATATCGATGGCGTATGTATAGGGTCTACTGTACGTACATGAGCACTCAGAACCTTGCCCCCAGAGCAACGATGAGCTTCAGTCGACCCGAGGGACAAACCTTATTGAAAAACAATTCTGCCGACTCAAAATGACAACACAGGGAGTGGAACAAGTGGGGCGCAGATTTTTCAACAAATTACCAGAAACACTTGAATGCACTAAGGAAAACCATTTTTTCAAACTATTACTTGAAGAGATTCTTACTGAACACTCATTTTACTCTACTGATGACTTTATAAAGCACAAATTTCAGTACGCTTGAAGTAGTACCATTTTAGTTATTATATTTTTGTAGTACTCATATATTTCATATCATGTAATCACCATTAAGTTTACCTGGACAACATTTACACATCATTTATTTATGAAATGTATCAACTGTTCCCAAATGGCGAATTAAATAAGTGAATGAGTGAATGAATGAAAATAAAATAACTTACTGTAAAACATGGAAGTACGCCTTCAAGTCATCAGAGTTACACGTTAGCCAGTCCATCTTGTAGCCCATCATGAGCACGTTAGGCTTCAGCTTGCCAATACCAGCTGACTGAATGAGAGCCTTAGCACCTTCCTCGAAGCCTATTCCGTCGACCAGCGAGTAGAAAGCCTTGATCTTGTTGTCCTCGAACCACTTGTAGGTGCTGCGATCGCGCAACGTGCGAGAACGGTTGGACAGAGGTTTCTGCGGAAAATGAAGTGTTATAAATGTTTGCATGTATTGATATCAGTTTATCAATTTTGAAATTTTGAACAGAACGATCACACTCACTCACTGCTAAGCTTCTCACTGGTAAATATTTACTGACGAATTCCAATACTTTATTATATGTTTTAGACTCTTAATTACATAAGTGAGCGATATTTATTGTATAATGTATCTTCTTGATTTTACTTGTACAATTTATTACTGTGAAATTAATAAATATTCTGATTCTAATTCCAATTAGGGTATAATTCTACAATATATCTGAATCAGAAGTAGACGTTAATTCTCTACCTGTCTATAAATCAGTCATACATTGCGTAGGATTTGACGGGTATCAGGGAAACAGAAAAGAGTAATTCATTTTTGGTTCTCTCTACGTATATAGTTTCCATCTTTCGTTGAAGACCAAGGAATGAGTATATTATAGGGCATCGTAGCATCTGAAATTTTTTCTGTTTTTGAATGGCATTTTTTTATCCATTCTTGGAATTAATTGTTAACCATTGAATATCAAAAAACTGTCAGAAATGTCAATAACTCATTATGAGTTGTGACGCAATTCGTTGTAGAACTATGCTTTAATCAACTTCAGAGCCTACTTCAGGGTGATGATAATCAAATTCTACATTATTATAGCATTGTTGAAAATTCAACGGCAACATATCATTAAATATGATTCTTGCTCTTCAATACCGATATTTTTTTTATACAAATCTGGCAAATATTTCACGTTTTATGATTTTTTATTAATTCATATCCGATAGTTGAAAAAGTATGTAATTTTTTGACGAGACTGGTTCTTTCAGTGTGTAAAACTATGACGTCATGAATGTAACCCAACAATCCCTATATATGTTCAATCTTTAAGCTGTGCAGATACATATTAGATTATAGAAATTGAATTCTATCATTGTTGTGAAAGATTGAAGAATTATAATTTATTTTTCAATTAATTAACTGAATAAATATACAACGTGATAAAATTAATATATTTGAATTTGAATTTTGTATTTGATACGTTGCTGTGTAATTTGCATCTCCAACATTATTTTGTAGGCTCAGAGAATCTATTATTGAATTTGAATATTCTGATTCCATTCTGATTGAAATTGAAATTATACTTTTACTCAATATAATTTTTTTTCCATTTCGTGAATCTGAACAAGACAATTTTATTGGTTTAAAAGTTTATATCTATTTCAATTGAGAATATTGTTTCTTTCAGATAAATGAATATCTACCCAAAGAAACTAAAAACTAGTTACTTTTCAATACAATATAGATTTGGTGGAGGTGCCAGGTTTATCCGCCGACTCCAGTATGTTTACCACTGTTATCAAACTTATTATCGTGTTCGATATGCGACCCAACTGATCAAGTAGAAGTCGAATTAAATTCGTCAATCTAAGAATAAATACATGTTACTATTTTCATTTTCATTTTATTGTTTGATATTTTCTAAATTTTTGTGCACTGTTTTGATGAAGTAGCTTAATTTATAAGTTAGAAAGTTAGTCTCGAAATCATCAAAACTGAATCATTGACTATTTATATAAATTAATCCTAAATTTGGTTTTCAGCCACTGCCCAAATATCACAAGTAAACTATTAGGTCTATGGTTCAAAATCAAACTTGATGATACAATTTTATTCATTCTTATTGTTCAATACTGGTTCACTATAAATATCTATTCTATATTTGAACGGATCATTTCAAAATGATACATTATTTATGTCCAGGTATACCAATAATACTTGCAGTAAATTGAACTAACAGCTGGAATGAAAAATACTAGGAAAACGCAGCTTGCGTGTATTATGAGCGAGCTAGGTATATTTGTGTGAAATGTGAAGGAAAGCTACATACACACACCTTGATTTTAAAACATTGAAATCGCTGTTATCCCAGTCCCATTGCGTTTTTATTAATCCGTTAAGATTAAATTGGCCTCACTTTTTTCATCTTCTCAAGCTTTTTATTTGATCTGAAAACACTACATTATAATTATTTTCTACAAAACGGCTGTTCAGCTTTATGTGAAAATATTGTGATAGTGTGTACCATTCGTGTATTTATATCCGTGGAAACTTGAATTCATTCGAAGAAAATATTTATTTCCGAATTTTCTTCTCTGGGTTTTTCTTACGAGGGTCTCAAAATTTTCAAAATAATATATTTTCTCGAAAGTTGTGCAACAGATTACATCTCGAAATTATACAGCATCGAGTTGGATGATTATTTGTATGCCACGTTTCAACAAGATTTGTTCTTTCGTAAATTTGACTTTTGAAGCGCAAACAAATTTTTTCGTTTTTATTATATACTGGCATTCTCGAAAGGAGAAAAATGTCCACTAACTAAATAATTGTATAACTTTTTTCACTTTTAGAGAAACTCCTACTACCTTTAAACTTGTATCGGTACGCTATATTGAAAGACGAATTGAGTTCGTTCTGACAAATCATTGACAGTCAAAATGCCACCACAGCTAAACAAATGTAATGGTTATCATGTGTGTTTATTATGTTGATATACAACATTCATCTTCCGTGGATACAATTATAATCAAGTTAACCGACATAAGAAGTCAGTAATTAAAAGTGAATCTCCGTTACGCTCATATTTATTATCAAAATGACCCCTAATAATGTATTCCGTTAATTTAAAAAAACCGTTATTCATATAAGTTGAACCGATTCTATAAACTAGAAATAGTCCACGCCAATAATTACTACTCCTACTTCTAAACTACATCCTATACGTGACTTCAATCATACGTGATTTAGTGCTCACAAATTTGTCTTCATGCAGAAAAATAGATAATCATGTACACTCCCGTGGTCACGTAAAGTGGTCGAACGAGCCGCAATAAAAAATGAATCCTGAATAAATTATAGTGATCCTACGCATTGAAATTATCGGATAGACTGACAGATAACACATTCACTCCATTCTATGAAGAAAATAAAAATAAAAATGAGCGTCTAGATTTTATTTAAATTGAAATTAAAACATCGGGAAAAACATTTTGTGTAGCCGTGAGTGTATACATGCAATTAACTGGTTTTAACCAGAATAAGTAACATTAAATACATCAACCGTCCAGCTATTTTATTGTCAATTAACACTGTTGTAAATTTCTAATTGTGCCACAGGTACATATGTAGGGAGGCGTCTTTTTCCAGCTAGAAAATTAAATAAACAACTTTCCTAAAGTTGATCTTCTCTACTCACAACCAAAGGCTATGGTTTTACCAGTGTCAATAACCTCGAATAATTAGATATCATTACAAAGATGTTCTATAATTCACATAAATCTGTCGCGTGTATGATTAGTTGTGAAAATGTGTTTATGGTAAAAGTGCAATTAATTGCTATAACGGCTCAGGTAGAGCAATTATTTTGTTTCGGAATTATTATACGATGAGATTATGAAGAACACTTGCGGATAAGTTTGAAGTTTTGTATTCGCAATTTCGTTTTGTATAGCGATCAAATCAAATATGACATATTGAGTGTATAATAATTGAGTTGTAACTCATTAGTGTACTCACTATAAACAATACTCGTACTAGCTATAAACAATAATTGAGTTCGTTTTTCTCAGAAAAAATCAACCGCTTATATAGGTATTTGTGCCTCAAAACTAAGCGTGTGATGAATAAGGATAGGGTTCATCTATTAAATTTGATTCTAGTTTTTGAATCAAATCAATTCAATTCTAGAGGGTCTACGGAAAAAGAAGATATTCAAGGGGCTGAAGAGCATATGAAGAGCTGAAGGCTGAAGAAGCGTACTTTAGAGGTGGGATTTTCTCGAATAAGTACAACCTATCCATCCACCTTCACATCTTCTCACGCCAAGCCCCCGAAACTCAATCGAAGCTGGACTGAAATTGCATTATTAGAATAAAAAGAATAAAGTTTGTGATGAATAAAATATTATATTTATTTTATTTTATGAAGTTACGAACGTTATGAACGTTATGAACGAGTAAGAAACAAATGCCCACATAGTTCTTGGGAATGTACAATTATTTTTACAAAAATTCTTATATTTCAGACTTGTTTCCCCCCCCCCCCCCCCCTCCGAAATATAATCCTGGCTCTACGCCACTGCTCTTGGTAGTATCCGTATTCCAGGGGCGGAATTCACAAAAGCTTTGATCGGGATGAACTCAGATCCCGATCAAAGTTGATACAAAGATATTAACGATCAACTTTGATACTGTATCAAACATAATAATAATAGATTGATGATAATGATAGATTTGATTAAAAATTAAATTGAAAAATTAAAAATAATAGATAGAAATATGGTAATATCTCTAGAAATTGTCGTAACTTTGAGCTGGATCAAAGTTATGACCTTTTGTGAATACGGCCCCACTATTCGCTCTTCAGACACCCCAAAACACCCTCTTCAGCGTCCCGGTTAAACCACTATGAATAAAAGTACCTACCTGTGACACTTCGCCGCATATTAGCAGCGAGTTGTTCTTGGTGATGAGGTTGGCGAGATCCATCAGTGGCGGCCTGTGCTGAGGTTTGCCGGACAACACCAGGATCTGGGGACGGTAGTTCTTCACGTGCTCCTGGATGTTGTTCAGCTGATGAGCGCTCTGGAGCGCCGTCTTGTAGTTCTGCGCCTGCGTCGACGAGCCCCAGTTCACGTCTGAAAACATTCATCATTCTGTTCAAATGTAGAGACAGAGAATCTTCGTGATTTCTCGACCGTTTCAGATGAAACGTGGGATGGTTTCTTGGCTACAACGACTATTCAATTCATATATATATAATATATATATATATATATATATATATATATATATATATATATATATATATATATATATATACATATATATATACATATTCTTTTTTTTTCATTTAGTGAATATATATATATTAGATTTTAACAAGACAAATCATAGAAGCTTCGTCTCAACCGGGCTCCAAACTAGGAACCTTTTCCCTGATCGAATGATATTCCACTGATATTTCCACTATAGATCTTAGCTATTCAGGCTACTCATATCAGTACAAAAGCATTTAACCAGCAATTGGAGAGTTCCGGGTTCGGACCCCGGCTATGATTTGATCAATCCATATATATATATATATATATATATATATATATATATATATATATATATATATATATATATATAAATATATATATATATATATATATATATATATATATATATATATATATATATATATGCACGTGTGGAATGGTAGGTCCAGGACAACGGAAGTGGTTACCTGGTTTCCGGTAGACGACGACCAGGTAGAGGGTGATGATGATGATGAACGTGATCAGCGACGTGATCCAGCTGATCGTGAACATGATGGCCACGCACAGGAAGAAACCGAATAAACTCAGCCACATGTTGTAGTACTGGACACAAACAAAAACAAACAATCAGCCTTGAAAATTTGAGCGCATTGATATTATTATCAGTGTGTGTTATTAGACCTACAGACAAGTCATCCATTATGAAATTGTGGATCTGAAAATATCTGTTTACATATGAAAAGTGAAACAATCGGCTCATAGAAAAATGAAAATAAATATAAATGATTATAATAAATAATTATAAATATGCCGTATGTATAACCGATCGGTTTTTTGGGAATTAAAATATGTTCAATTCCTCATTAATTTGTGTTTTATTTATTGCACACACTTTATGTTAGTAATTTTTCATTTCATAATTACATACGGCATGTTCACCTAAATAATAATAATATTGATGGATTGATTGATTGATTATTGTTTGCTTAACGACCCCACCAACAGCTAGGTTATACGGGGGTACGAATGAACAGGTGATTATGAAACTATGTAGTGATGAGTAATGAAAAGACGTTCACAAGAACCTATATGTCTCATGCGGGACTCGAACCCACGCCCAACGACTTTAGTTCCTGAAGCGGTGCCTCAGCTGACCGAGCTACCGAGGGTGGCATAATAATAATCATAATAATATCAGTTAATAATTAATTATCATCAATGTAGGCCATATTGCATCTTCCATTATACTATAATAACTACCTTGTTTTGAATGTTAGTTTGGTAATTCGACCGTATAGATATTGAAAACGTGAGCCATGGTCCTAGGTGACACGTCATGGTATAGAGTGAGAGAGCAATAGCTATAATACTGAGACAAGTGGTCGAGGGGTGGTTATCACACTTAATTGTCATTCAGGAGACCGGGGTTCGATTTCCTCCATGGTCAACCATCTTGACAGGGGTTTTTCGTGGTTTTCCTCAGGCGTTCAGGTCAACAACAGGCCACGACCAACTCCTTCCCACTATCCAAAAACATCTAATGAAATAACCTCTCATCTCAAAACCCCATCATCTCATATATCATCCACTGGCGCCAATAGATCGCTGTCATCAGTACAGTGCGTCGGTAAAACCTATATATATATATATATATATATATATATATATATATATATATATATATATATATATATATATATATATAATATATATAATATATAATATAATATATTATTATAATATATATATTCGCTTTATTTTTTTATTCCATTTTGTTATAACTACCGTATATTTTAGCCATTCGCAAATTTGTAAAGAGTCCTATAGTGTTTCGATAATAATATTACAATGCAGAAATCAAAAGAAAGGCTACCTTCGGTAGCTTAGTCAGCTGAGGCACCGTTTCAGAAACTGAAGTCATCGTTGGACGTGGGTTTTATAGTAGCGCTTAAGGCATAGATTTTTGTAAACGTCCTTTCTCCTATCATTACATCATAATTTCGTAATCACCTGCTCATTCGTAACCCCTTATAACCTAGCTCTTTGTGGGGTAGTTTAGCAAAGTTTTTGATGGTGCCAAAAATTGCTTTTCCTATTTGTTATTTGTTAGTATGTAATATAATAACTGATGTGAATCAATTATTACCTATTTTCTAATTTTTATACTATTGACAAGGTGTATTATTTCTACTGCTACAACATTTTCAATTCCAATGTACTTATTTATATGATGAATAAACTACGTTATTATTAATAATGAAGAAATCAAGAGAGAGTGCGAGAGCAGAGCGCCAGCTTACCCTGAATGTCGGTCTCCACCCTAGAGGTTTGACGAGGGCGGCATGGAAGGTGCAGAAGTTGATCATGGCGTACGAGGCCAGGTAGAAGTTCGAGATGAGAGGTGCGATGGCGTTCAACTCGGCTGCAAGTCAAATATGAGGATTTAATCATTCAAACATTTATTATTGTTGTAATTCGTTTTGAGATGATGTATTGATGATCCTTAATCATTCAGTCATTCAAATCATTCATTCATTCATTCACCCAGGTAAAATATGGGGACTTTGAATTTGTACTATTTTGAATAAGTCATAGATATTCATTCAGTGATTCATTCATTCATTCTTCACTCACCCGGATGATGTATATGGACTTGATAGGTTCAGTTTTCACTATTTTGAAATTTACAACTACTTTAATCACTGAACGTCAAGCATGCTTGACGTAATATTGTATTCTTATAAGGAGTAATGCTGGGCTTCCACACCTGCGTTATTCGGATTGCGAATTCGCTAAGCAGCTTTTCAAGCCACCTTGGTGATAAAACGACCAATCAGTGACGTTCAGTGAAAGTTACGCGATCTCTGATTGTTGAGCTATAGACTCAATTCCACCGCCTTGCGAAACCGAAACGCAAATCGCGTTCATGGAAGGCCAGCATAAGGTTAGTTTTAGGTTGATATATCAAGGCTTTTGGCTACGGGATGTGAGATGTTTTTTTCTAGACATAAATTATTTCAGATTTTTTTACATAGTTCTTTATTACGAACTTTTGCTTTTCGCCCATGTTTTGGTGAATATGAATGCATTATGTAATGAGGATGGAATTCGGCAGTTCTTACTACTGACTGACTCAAGATTTGCTTGATCTGCACCTATAGCGAACTGGCGAAAAACCACCCCCTTGGGTGTATTTATGGTTCGCCGTTTGTCCGCTAGGCGGAGCTCAATCAGACCTTGAACTGACTTACCGATCAGTAGGAAGCCCGCGGAGATGAGAAACGTGAGTGCGTAGCCTCTGAGGGGCTCGTGAGATTTGAAGTAGCCTTTCGAGAAGAAAATGAGACCAGGATAGATCCGATCCTTGCCCAACGCTTCGAGGAGTTTAGGAACAGACAGCAAGTTGGTCAAGGTGGTCGATAAAGTAGCTGCAAAACATCCGGCGTAGATGAACGGGCCCCAAACTGACATCAGTTGCATCACCTGGAAGTCACAAATGATGATCAGTGACATATTATATATTGTCTTCTCTTTTCTTGTCATTTTTGTATTAGCTTATGAAAATTGGGCTAAAAGTGAGGCCGCTCCAATGATACCGATTAGAAGCGGCACCTCTCGGTTGTTGACTTTGAGGCGCTCTGATCAACAAAGTAAATAAATATTTGTATATAAAATTATATATAGACTATGAAGAATTATAAGTGCAAGTATGTATTCGTACAATGTATAAGAACTTACTAGCACAAAAACAAGACAAGTACCCTGGATATAGATTAAATTAAACACTGGATACAAATACATCTGAAGGGTACACGGGAATAACGATACAAGTCACATTTTGTGAAAAAATGAGTTGGATATGCCATCTATCAGGTTTTTTACAAGCTTTCTGAATATGCATCGAGATTTTAGGTAACAATGATACAAGTCTACGAAAAATCGAGTTGAAATATCGACCTCTCATAGAAAGTGATATGGTTTCGAACTTTGAATTGCATTCATCTAGAACTCACAATATGTGACTTGTATCGTTATTCCCGTGTACAGTATAACGCAAAAGTAAAAAGCCGTTCCATTCTCTGAAGCCTGGGAGGTAGGCAGCACGCCACACGGTGGGGTTAGGGTGCAAAGGTCGCATCGCAGGTAGGACTGATATGAACAATTCCCAACATGTAGTTTGATCTGCGTGATTGTGAATCGTATCACCAAGCAATGTTGCCATTCAACTTGTTCGACAGGTTCGAAGGGTTGTTTGGCACTGTTGTCAATTCATAATTAGAGTTGGAATGATTTTAGTATGGAGTAGAAGAGAATTACATTCTGTTCTCAAATGGTCAGAAACGCACATTCTTAAATTCTCATGAGACGATTTTTTTTTGTTTGAGACGAAATTGTTCAAGAAAAACTCTGAACAAATAATCGAGAATAGGTTTTGCGGGTGAAGAGGTTTCGACAATTGAAATCACGATTCGATTCAATTGTTCTGTAGATCTTGGAAATCTCAGCTCGGAATAATAGATTACCATCGAAAATAAACTCAATATGCAATGAAAAAATTATGATTCCATGCCAATCCGATGGCGTTTGAATGAATATTTTTTCATTTTTCTATTCAAGCCCAATTTTGTATGAAATGCTACATCTTTCATCATAGCTTACTGGAAAATGAACAGTATGATTATGAACGTAAGAATAATTTGATGTGAATCAAATATGAAGAACTGAAAATGCGAAGGAAATTCATAATAGTCGGACAGTAAAATTTCTATTTATCATTGATAATATCGAGATAGCATGGACAGAATTAATATGAAGTTCGATATATAGAATTTGAAATAGTTGGATGAGCGATGTCGAAGACTTCCATCCTATTCTTACGTAGCTTTGTATATATATATATATATATATATATATATATATATATATATATATATATATATATATATATATATATATATATATATATGGGTGTGTGTGTGCGTATATTCATCCCACATTCAATCTAGCTACTTGTGAGGTCATCAAGCCCCTGGAAATAAATATATATATATTTTTTTGTTGCTGTTATATTATATATATTATTTTATTATATTATATATATATTATATATTCATCTTTATATAATTTTGGAACGTTCATTATATATTGAGTCATTATGTACATGTTCATTCATTTCGTCCATATTATTTTGTCATTCATGTATCGCCTAATGAGTAATCATTAATTTTGTTTTGCGCTTCACTATTCAGTTCTTCACGTTCTGAATCCCTTTTCCACTATTTTCATTCCAATTTGTCCAAAGTGTCACATGGAATATTCCTTCCATAAGCAATGTGATTTTCACCTAATCGAGATCACTTTTTTGTAATTGGATGAGCGAAGCGAAGACTTAATCACACCATAATCAAAGAAAGTGCCTTTTTCCGCGCTCCACAGGTCAAACTAGTATTCAAAATTAGTTGAAACTTGGCATGCACAAGTGTCTGTATCTGATTCGATACTGTATAATTTTGAGGCGCAATTTGTCGAATCACTTCTGGTAAGACTCATTTAAAGTTTTCAAAAATCCCGTAAGAGTAACCCAGAGGAAAAAAATCGTTGAAAATATTTCACCCGAGAGAATTCAAATACCCAGTGAATTTCAATATAATCATGATACATATTATTCTGAGAATTTCCTCAAATCAATCCAGCCATTTTGATGTAAAAAAATATATAATGTAATGTTCTTGAATCACTCAAAGCCGTCAAGATACCGATTAAAATTCGAGCAACGGGTGTCATCAATTAATTGGAAACGATCAAATCAAAGCCTTCTATATTATCACAGAAATTAATTGGGAAATCAGGGATAGCAGTGACGTATTTTTTCGGATTTCCAGGTGGATATCGTCTTTCCCAGACACAATCTTCGGCTTATGTGGGTGTCATCATTTCCAAACGTTCAATTAACATAACTAATATTCTCATTGATTTGTTATTTTCATTATTTTCATTATCATTTCCCTATCACTGAGGTGCTGATTGAATTATACTAGGTGAACGCGTCATGTGTTTCCGCGTTGATGAACAATATTTGGGACAATAGATCAGTACATCTTTGGATTGGTTATATACTTTAATATTTTATATATTTCATATATATATATATATATTATGTATTATGAATTTTAAATTTCCAATGAGAGATCTTGTTCGTTTTTCTTCACTTTTTATTCTCATATAGGTAAGTTCTTCAATTTGAATCGTTAATCTGCCCAAATTTACCGATCCAATTACCACCAAAAGCTATAAGTATTTAAAGATGGAAGAAAAATAACGCACATGCGCTAAATGACCTCGCTGTCGATGCGCCTTAAAACCCTAATATACATTCATTCAAAAATAACGCCCATAGATAAAATAGCATGTAGTTCGGTTTTGCATTGTGGCCTGTGGAGCGCACACAAGAAAAGAAAACGGATCAAGATCTGATTTGGATCAAATACATGTCTTGATGGTAAATACGAGGAAGAATTGACATCAAAACAACTGACGCCAATAGATAGTATAGTCATCAGTGCAGTGAGACATTAAAACCAATACGAATGATACAAACATATCGAAACATTATTTTGAATTGCACAGATGAAATCACTTCAAATATAATCAATACTCTTTTACTTCAGTCAGTATACCTGCATGTGGACTTTGAATGTCGGACCGGTTTCTAGCGTGCATGACAAGTTGCCTACCTCCCGGGCTTCAGGAAATGGAACGGCTTTTTACTTTTGCGTTATACTACCCTTCATCTGCCATAAACCCTCACACGTCACCTTAGTATACAGTACGCCTGTATCCACAAAATAAGAAGGTGTCTATAGCCCCTATAGAGCCTGAAAACTAATAGAAGAAGCATAGATGATGCCAACATAGATCATATGTAGATGCCGCATAGATGATGCTTGGTAGCGCGGGGTCTGCGGGAAGGGGGGTAAGTCACGTGATGCGGTGATACCAGCCTGACTGGGAATATTTCGTTACACGTTATTCTCACGGCGCAGCTCAGAGTTAGACCTAATAAATGATTTCATGTATTGATTTGTATTTCTGATGTGGCAATTCTATAGAGAAATATACTCTTTATGATAATCAGCATATATTTCTGCGTATTTTTATATGACTTGCACCCATGGTTTTGTATTCAATATCATCCAAGGATTGAAACTGAACGGTGTTGTGAGGTCATCAGCGTGTATAACCATACTATAATCTAGAGCGAGCTGCTTGCCCATCTCCGAGTCACGTGGTTTCTTGACTGATTCCCCCCGCGCACACAAGCTATGTTGGCTTCAAGCACTCTCAAGGCTACCCGTGCTACGTTCTGCAGCTCGAGTAGTCTATAGATTAAGATGTCTATGACCGCCCTCCCCTCTCCCACACCACTAGCGCGCGTGTGGTTCACTCCTGCTCTCATTTAGATACAAATATAACATAATGTTAATATTTCAGACGTTACCGAGTAGTTGTTCAACAGTCCGTATTCACAGTCTCTGTCGCGACAGTCGGAGAACGTGCCGTTTATTAGTTCACTGACGTTGCCACTGGCGTCCCGCACGGCGGCGCCACCAGCGAACAAGACAAACACCACGTAGGACGTCATCGTGATCAACAGAGACAAGAGGGTGCCTTTCGGTATCGACTCGGCCGGGTTCTAAACCGGAACCAACAGATCATTTCATTACAACGAGAATAAAAACATCTGATAATAAACATCAAACATCAAAACAACTGGGATTCGATAATATTCAAATCATGCCTATTAAATGACAACACAACCCTGAAATTGAAACTGCATGAAACTGGATATTTCTCAATTTTAGAGCAAACTAGAAATCATCATTCAATTTCAGAAATTATGATGAATGTAGGCCTATCTGTTCTCCAGGACACGGCTCTTCTGAGCCGTTTCTTTGTTCTGAGTTATAACGTATAAACATTACTCGATTCTGTTATATTTCTAAACAGAATCTTTATTGCCTACGTCATGACACAAGATCTCTGGAGGGCAAAAAAACGATTTCATATTCTGAAATTGAGATGGTGATTTCTAGTTTTCTCTCAAATTAGTGAAAAAATATCGTAATTATGAATAATCTAGTTTCAGGGCTGTAATGCCTCCTGAGAAAACTATTTGATAATTTGTCTGGATTTCAGTATTTATTATCAATCAAACATTACAGGAAGGTATTTTTCCGACTACTTAAAAAATGCAATAATTAAACTTATGCAAAAGAGGAATGAGAAAAAGTGTAATGAAAAATAATGGAATATAATCAACCTAATTTTTCAAAAATCTATGGGAACTTCTCAAAAATAGGTTATAGTTCTATTTGTGTAAGATGATTCAATTCTCTTTTCGAATTAAAATGTCAACTCAGGTGGTTAATAATAATGTGTGGTATATTTCAAAATGTCTTGATAACAAACATTCTACAAATTGACTTTATTGTGACTTGCAAAAAGCGTTCGACATCATCATCAAATATTATTTAAAAATCTAGATAAAATGGAAATTAGGTGGAATGGCCGGGTTTTTGATTTCTTCAACTATTCTGACGGTTAAAACGTGAAACCATAAAACGTTTGAAGCTAAAAGGTTGAGTTACGATTTCGATAAAATCAGACACTCTACCAAGAGCTTCACCGGGTCAAAAAAACAATTGATTTGGACATTATTCTCTAAGGCTCGGTTTTACCAATCTTAGTTAGGGTACTAATCCGCTAACTATTAATTAAAGGTACGAGAATAACATATGTAACCAATGGTGATAACAAGTTAATCGGCTAACTATTGCTTAATCCAGTTTCGTAAAACTGGGCCTAAGAGAGTTGAATGCGAGGAAAGAAGTGTTTTCACTTTTTTAAAAATAATTATCGAACGATCTTGAAAGTTATACCTGAAACAACCACCAGCTAATTTTGAATTTTTTCTCAATATAACGTGAATGTGTAAAAAATGTCGCTTTCTCAAAAGCACGTTAGAAACTCGGTGGACTGATCAACTGATTGGACATTGCAGATAATACACGTAACCAATGACGTTAACAAATAACAATTGATTCCATTTTTAAAAATCACTGAAAATCAAAGCTGAATGTATCAAACAGAGCTGTTCAACTATTAATTGCTTGCCTTGAGATCTCCAGAGATGTTGGCTCCAGCTTGGATGCCGGTCACAGAGGGGAAGAAGATGGCGAACACTGAGAAGATGTTCTGATCTTGACCTTCGCTGAACCGGTAGTTGGATCCCCAGTTGCTCGCCAGCGTACCGGCTACAAAACAGTTGCAATTATTCAATAATGTACTTGAAATCTATAAGGTGTTCGCACGTAACAAACTACAAACAATCGTTACTAAAGATACAGCGAACTGGTGGACTACCAAATATTCTGATTGGTCAATTCCAACTGGTGCACATTGTTGTCTCTCTCTTTCAACAATGGGTGACGTCAGTTAAGAATACCCTATAGGCGAGGTTTTGAATGATTATAGAATTGGAAAACGCAAAAAAAAATTGTTCAATTATTCACTCACAATGAGATATTTTCATTATCTTATAGCAATCGGCAACTAAAAATCAATGAATCCGTTTCTTTTTTCTGAATTAAAAAAAACTAATCGCATACTACCGACACATGTAGCTGAGTGTTTAACGCACTCGCTTCATGTGATCCGGAAGGTGAAGGGGAATATCGGGCCTGGTTCGATCCCTGCCACTGTCTATCTTTACAGTTTTTTTTTGTGGTTTCCCTCTGCAGTCTAGGCTAATGCCGGGATGGTTCCTACAATTCAGGCCTCGACCGCTTCCTCCCCACTATCCTTCCCAATACCTAAAAAACCTTCATCTCATCATCCCATCATCTCATCAATCATTCATTCGACGCCAATAGATATCAGTTATCATTACAGTGCGTCGTTAAAACTCAATATAAAAAAAATAATAATCGCGCACGCTCAAAAAATTATAAAAGAAAAATCCTATTTCAACATTTACATGACTCGGATTTGCATTGAATCGCATACAAGGTCATGATACGTCATAAGTCAGGAGTGTCCTCTAGCTCTTGAGGGCCATGACAATCAGTATTAATAAAGATATCATTATAGCCTCTCAAAAGCACGTGTTATGATATCGAATCAACAGGTTTTGAAAATTCTACATATTTTCTGTGTCATTTCAAGTATTGCTAAATCTTTAAAGTATTTTGACTGATATAATCGTTCGATATATATTCAAAGTTGAAACAAAAAATCTAAAACGGATGCATGTTGCATTTTATCTTATTTTACAGTCATTCATTAGCTTCTGTGTCTAACCCTCTTCAACCAATCTCACAAATTGCATCTGCATGAGTCTTCAAATCTTTAATATTTTCCTTATTAACTCTTCATATTATCGGTCGGCCTACAATATTTGACTTGCAACTTTTAATTTTTGGTTTACGTTACTAAATATATTACTATTCAGTAATTCATCTCCACATGATTATTGGAATATTGTTTAAGTACAGCATATTCACACCTAATATAACTGAAAATGTATTTATGACTGTTAAAATGGAAGATCAAGAGTGGGCAGGCTTCCGAGCCGAACACAATCATTCAAAAACCTATATTGGCATTTTTCACATACTGCCCTCTCCGTCTTTGCACAACTATCCACAATAAACTATACCTGCCTTGAGCCTTACCAAAAGTGCATCTTTCAACTACAGCCCTCAATCTTTTCCACCTCAGAGTCCCTTCTATAACCTTAATAAAGTGTATCCTTACCAAGCCACACTAGACCACCATTTTATCATCATACTATAGCTATTTTATGTCCACTCATTTTCAGTTTCAGTTTTCGAGTTTTGTTATTTACCATATTTGTATTTTGTCCAAATTTTTTGAACAATGCTTATAAAAATAAAAGCGTACACCGAGTTTATTTCTACAGTAAAAAGACGAAATTTTCCGTTAAAAAAAATTGGCGTGAGACTGAACAGCGTGAAAGCTCACGGCCTCTCGAATGATCTGTTTTCAACTTACTGCTGAACCCAACGAAGCCCTGGGCCCGAGCAACGTCGCTTCTCGGCCCTATAGCAGTTCCCACCATGTAGTCCACTATAGCGCCGGCTATTATCACGACCAACACGTTCTGGGCCTAACACATCAAGCAGAGATATGTCAGTCATATCGGCACAATGCCCGCCGGCAGCGAGAATATTTCTGCAATGGACTAGACAGAAAAAATGGACTATAAATGGACTACAACAAGAAAAAATGGACTAAAACAATAAAAAATATATTAAATGAACTAAGAATGGACAAAAATATTATGGAATAATTTTTAAATGGACTAAAACAATTAAAAAAAACTAAATGGACTAAACATGGACTAAAATATTATGGAATGATTTTCAAATGGAATGAAACAATAAAAAATAATAATCGAATGGACTAAAAATGGACTGATATACTATGGAATAATTTTTAAATGGGACTAAGAAGAATAGTTGAAAATGATAACATATTGTGTATACATATTTTTGTTTCTGTGGTAACATTAGAAAGAAAAATAACCTTAATCATAATCCCGCGCTCAAGATGTTAAAAAAAGTGACTGGATCGGGAATCGAACCTCTGACCCTGAGCATGTGAAGCAGCTCCACTAACGTAACGCCACAGTGGCGATTCGCGCCTTTTTCTGCTACTTTATTATAACGTAGCACGAGTCGGTAACTGATGACGTCACAAATCACAAATGACGTCAAATATCGTTCCCATTGGTCACTTTTAGTCCCATTTTAAACCAACTTGCGAAAAATTCTCGCCCGCCGGCGGCACAATTAACGCCCACCTAAAATCAACATAAAACCGAGTCTTATAATCATAACAATCATCCTGAAAGTCCATAAATATCTAGATTGCAGTGAATCACATAGTTCTGTCAATCGTAAGGCGTCCACAGTCTCCATAGGGCAGAAAGTTCCCGCCAGGGGAATTTCACAAATATAAATGATCATAAAACTGCAATAGTGCAAGATAGAAAATTGACAAATGCAGACGAATAAATTTATAGAAAATTCTAGTGAGTTGAATTTTATGTTATTAAAATTAAATAATCAGTTGTATCAATAATAACATCCAATATTTTTGCCATGGATTTTCCGCTCACCGCATACCGCTACTGGTGTGTAGCAGTAACACTACAATAGTTCAAATGGAAAGCCACTACAATCGTTTATATGTTGGGTTTACATTGAAAACATTACGCTCTGAAAGGGTACCCCTTTGATATAGTATCCATCAGAAAACGACCAAAATCCAACTTCCAGCATCAACTAGACTAATCTTTCAATACCGATAATTTATTATTTAATTTATTATATAATTTATATATTTATATAACGCTTCGGAACCCAATAAGTTTCGACTTGAACTCACTTTGACCTCCCACTCCATGCCGACGACGCACACAATGATCAGGACCAAAATGGCGACAACACCAACAATACGAATGTCGTTGTTCCCTCCGTCAACAATCTTGAGTCCTTCGCTTCTGAGCAGGTCGTTGAGAGAACTACAAAAACCTATAGTGTTCATCGACGCAGCAACGGCGTTGGCGAAGGCAAACACTACGCCGATAGCTGCACCGAACTCAGGACCCAACGATCGAGATATCATATAGTAGATACCGCCTGGAAGTAGGTTTAAAGTGAACAAATTTTAGAATACATATTGCAATGGTTCAAATAACATTCTTCCCACTTCTTAACATTCTTGGGCGAACATATTTTAGAATGCATATTGGAATTATTGGAATAATATTCTTCAGTACTGTACTCTTCTGTTACTGTACCCTCTCCCCTCCCCTCCTCCTCACTCCTCCTCCTCTTCTCCCCCCCCCCCGAACTTTTTTTCAAGACAAGGTACACCACTTTGAAAAATGAAGTCAAGTCGGGCGATGGGCTTCAGTCTAGTATAAGAAAATTGTTTTTTGTAAGTTGGTAATTCTTTCACGTTTCACCCTTTCGTCTTCTCATGATCACCCACCCATTCGTACCCCCATTTAAACTAGCTGTTGTGGGGTAATTAATTTCCCCATAAAAATATATACTTTATAATGCAAATTATCTTCAGAGGAACATAGAATTATAGTTTATAGTACTACATAAATGAAAATTGAAGTGGAAATCAAAAGAAAATCAAAATCAAAATTTGAATTCAGTTAAAATCTCAAACAAGTAAACAAATGAAAATTAATTTGGGAATAAAATAGAGCGTGGTGTCGCCAACAATATTGATGTGAACGTACGTACCTCCCTTCACTTCTCCGTTGGTGCTGATTGCTGCCAGGGACAGAGTTGTTACCACGCAGACCACTGTTGACACGGCGATTATCACAAGGGACTCCGCTGAACACATGAACAAAACGAACATGCAATTGGATTAATTTTAAATTCCAATTATTTCAATTTAAATTCTCTCTATTCTCCCTCTTATTCACAAAACAGGACAACCATCAAAACAATAGATGGAGCTGGAGTAGAAAGCGAACACAATATGTGTAAATTGACACTGCAAGATTCAAAAGAAGAAATGAAGAAGCTCACATAAGAACTGGATCTTGTGTGGGGGCCATACCGGTGAAAGCTAATATTCATAATGACAAAACTATAAAAAATGATGAATCAATTCATTTTACTGTCCTTGGTTTTACAAATAATTCAAGAGTAAATTCAACATTCAATTTTAAATACAGTAGACACCAACTTAAATAATACCAAATAAACAATATAGGCCTCTCTCTCTCTCTCTCTCTCTATATATATATATATATATATATATATATATATATATATATATATATATATATATATATATATATATATATATATATATATAAATATATATTCACGTCCTCTTCCTCCTCCTCCTCCTCCTCCTCCTTCTCCTCCTCCTCCTCCTCCTCCTCCTCCTCCTCCTGTTCCATCTCACTCTTCTCACAACTTCCTTCCATTTCTATCTGTCCTTCCACCATTTACCGCTATCTCCTTCAATCCAATTTTTTCCTCGCTCTTTTCAAGCTCATCACTAATAAAAAAAAGTCAGTGAACTAAGAAATGTTCATCAAGGCCTGATTCAGAATAACACGGTTATATTTTCTTCCGTCCCGGAAATTCACATGGACCAGTCAGAAACCTTCCGTACTGTTCCTAACTGGTTCGCATGACCATCGGAACAAGAACAATCGTGCAGTCGTGCTATTATGAATCAATTGGACTTGAAGATACAATTTTTAGAGACTGTGAATAGTATAAGGTTTCACCTCATAATCTAAAGAAGGAAAAGGGTGCTAAATTTCAAAGTGATCAAGTTGTTTGTCATTGAAAATTGTTCCTACTCTATTGTAGAGAGCCTGTATATTATGAACGAGAATGGCCACACAGTATTTTTTTTTGCCAAATCATGGTCGCTGCTTTTGTAATGTGCAATCTCTGTCACGTAAAGTCAGGTATTGTGTGTTATTGACATGGAAATGATAATCGATTATCAGTTTATTCAGTTTTGAACTAAAAAATAATCCATGGAAATAGAAATAACTATATATATATATATATATATATATATATATATATATATATATATATATGAATATATATATATATATATATATATATATATATATATATATATATATATATGTTATTATCACTGAAAAATACCACCTCGTCGGGGAAACGATATATCAACATCACGTGCTGTACGTTTCAAGAGAAAGTCATGTACTCATATATATATATATATATATATATATATATATATATATATATATATATATATATATATATATATATATATATATATATATATATTCATATATACATATATATATATATATATATATATATATATATATATATATATATATATATATGTTGTTTCGGATGTTCTCGCGGTCGAATGTGAATGTTGAACTCTTTTCTCGGGACAACCGCGTTTGCTCTTTTGGATGCAGTTGCAACGGATCTTTTCAGATCCAACAACTGCATCCAAAAGAGCAAACGCGGTTGTCCCGAGAAAAGAGTTCAACGTATATATATATATATATATATATATATATATATATATATATATATATATATATATATATATATATATATATATATATGTATATATGTATATATGTATATATATATTCATATATATATATATATATATATATATATATATATATATATATATATATATATATATATATAGGTTCTCTACTGATGAATACTGTAAACTGTAATTCTTATTGTTGTCTCGTGCTTACCAATGCCAGATTGTCCAACCACCCAAGACAATCGCAGAAACAGCATCACTCCCCATATATTGAGAGTGCATGGTATCAATACACCTTGGATCCAGCCCAGTTTCACATGGCCGTGATGCTCTTCTTCTGGCTTTATGTTACTCTCCAAATCCTGTGGAAAGAAGAAGATTTTAGTGTTTAGAAAATATAATGAGATTATTAGACGAGCTTCAGCGAGGATTCAATTTGACATACTGAAAAAAATTGGTGTTCGTTTTTATGTTTTTTTTTTTTTTTCTTATGTTTTTTTGTCGGTTCTCCACAGGTCAAACGGCTACAGCTATCAACTTCAAACTTTTTTTCATCATGGTTCCTTATCTAACTCAGATATGTATAATTTTGTGGCATTATCGGATGTTAAATTTTTTTTTATAAATTTTAAAATTTTCAAGAATACCCATTAGAATAACACGGCGGAAAAAAAGAAAATATTTTTATTTTCAAAAAAAATGAAATTTCGTGTGAAGTTGAGTTACATTCTGATACACATTTTTGAAAACTTTCAGATTGATCGGGTGAGCCATTTTGAAGAAAAACCATAAAATGTGCTAAATTGGTACCACTCGAAGCAGTTTTTACCCATTTATAACTTAAATGTCACCCAACTGGCGAATGTAGGCAAAAGTTTGGCAGAAAAGTCGACATACTATTACTATCCGCTCGTCTAACAATGCATATATGGCGTTTTCCTAGTACTAGAAAAACGCAGCATATGCGTTGTACGATGAGCGATATAGGGCATATTATTGTTGAATTTAATGGAATGCTATTCGTCATGATTGAAAGCAAAGTAGCTGACATCTGGTGAAGTTTTAGTTTTCGAAACTTGATACAAAATCATTGTTTCCCAATTATTAGGCTATGGATTAAAGATGGAAACATCTTATTAATAATTAATTAATTATTAATTATTAATAAAATTAGTTAATTATTAAAATTACAATATTAATTACAAATATAATGTGTGTAAGCATACACAACATGACATCTAGGCCCAACTGCCTCTAACGGCCAATCGCCCTCTTCGACAGTGCTGCCGCCTGGTTAGCTTTTAATCACGAATAGACACACCTTGATTCTGAAATCATTCGTGCACTGCTCTCTTGTTCAACTTGTTGATTATTTTCAAGCGTTCAACTATTCATTCGATTTTATCTTGGATTAAAGCTATATGGATACTATACAACTTCTGCCAGTTTCTGATGTATACTCTCTAAGAGCAAATAAACATGAGGGTGAATTGTTCGGTCTTTCAGTTTTGCCTGGTGAATGGAGGTCAAATTATATTCTGAATTAGATTATTGTGATCCTCGACGTTAACTTGGTTGCGTAGTGTAGTGCTTTTTTTCGATTTCTTGCTCAACGTGGAAAGTTAGCAGACATTAGCTTTTTCTCACTGCTTGTTGGTAGTTTTACACCAACATAAATATCACCGTTACATTTGGACAGATACATATTATTTTGAATGTATAGATAGATTTTTCAGAACGATATTAACGATGAGAAACGCAGCTTCATCTTTCAAAAACGTTAAATTATCGAATTTGAAACGAGATTATGTAAATATAAAATGTTTCAGAATTATATTCACTGTAGGCGGAAACAACCTTTTCTCGAGGATACAATGAGCATATATGAACCTAACCTGAGAATGGATGCTAGATAATATATGACATTCAGTAGTGCATTCAGTAGTACATTTAGTAGTGATCAAAATAATGGCCATCATGAACACAAGAAGTACCAGGAGATATATTTGAAAAATTGAAAGTAGTAAGTATGTGATAACAATATTTTCATGCGATTATAGAGAATTTAATGATTTGTTGGCTTTAGAATAAGCGACAATTTTACCAACTTATAATTAAGTATTAATTAGACGAGCTTTAGCGAGGATTCGATTCGACATACTGAAAAAAATTGGTGTTCGTTTCTATGTTTTTTAAATTTTTTTTCCGGTTTTCCACAGGTCAAACGGCTACAGCTATCAACTTCAAACTTTTTTTCATTATGGTTCCTTATCTATAGCTTAGATCTGTATAGTTTTGTGGCATTATCGGGTGGTAACTATTTTTTTTATGAATTTTCGAAATTTCAAAAATACCCATAAGAATAACACGACGGAAAAAAAGGAAATATTTTTATTCAAAAAAAAATCTGAAATTTTGTTTGAAGTTGAATTACATCTTGTTACACATTTCTGGAAATTTTCAGCTTGATCGGTTCAGCCATTTTGAAGAAAAAACATAAAATGTGCTGAATTGGAACCACTCATAGCAGTTTTTACCCATTTATAACTTGAATGTCACCCAATTGGCGAATGTAGGCAAAAGTTTGGCAGAAAAATCGACACACTATTACTATCCGCTCGTCTAACAACGCATATATGGCGTTTTCCCAGTTAGTTGATTATTGATTAAGGGACGAAAATGACACACGTAACCAAGAGCGATAACAAGTTGCTTCGCTAATCATTGCCTAATTTACTTATCATCAGTTAGTAAAACCAGCTACAAAAGTAATGCATATCGTTTGTATACAGTAACAAATTCATTATAAGTCGATATAGGAATCCAAAGATAATAAAACACAATATTTAGTTTCATATTTTTATGCAATGTAATAAGCGTGATAAGCGCTCAACAATTTGTAGATCTACTGTCGTATTAGGAACCGGTTTCACCAACTGATAATTATGATAATTATTGATTATTGATTATTGATCATGATATGAAAATAACATACGTGACCAAGGATGATAACAAGTTAATTTCCTTATTAAAGATCCATTAATCATCATTTTGTGAGACCAGCTCCAAGACCAAGTTAATGAAAATAAAAACAGAATGTGAATAAAATAAAAATTTGTTATTCAAGCCAACATGAATGAATGAAACTGAATGTTAAAATAAAAATGAATAAATAAATAAAACATAAATAAACCTGGCATTGGTAACCAACAGTGACAGTAGATCCGCTAATTATAGTCTCTCTGATAACTTATTATTCATCAAACTGGATCTTTTAGGCCCGCTATTACCAAGTTCAGTTAGCCATCAACTGAGGGTTGGTGAAAATAAATACCACAGGTAACCATGGTGATAATAACTTGAAACTGGCAGTTAGAGCTACTCCGACGTTGGTCATTCAGGCAGTTAGAATAACAATTTCGATGAAATTTCTTTGAAATCAGCATCCATAATTGTGGATAATTGAAGTTTTCCATGAATATCTGTGATCTAGTTCTTCGAACGCGTCTTGTTGCTATGTGCTAGATGTTGTCGCATGCAGAGTTGGCCGATTAGTGATGTTAATGTGGCTGTTTAGCACGTCTTGCCATGTTTATCGTTAGTATTTGGGGATTTAATGTTTTTCATCCTTCGTTTCAATTAACTGACACAAGGACTCTGCTACACAACACTGACTTACATTCATCATCACACTCTTATAGAATCATCGTACTTGATTTACCTGTTTTTTTTTACATCAATTTACTCGAACTTTCTCTCCTTTTTTACTGTTTTACTTTTCTTTGGAATTGTTCACTTTTAATCAGATTGTTAATTGAATTATTTGTCACGTTGTTTTGATGTTGAACTTTTTATGTATATGAATAATAAATATGGGTCTTCTTCAAGTACACTTGCGGACATATAAAGTGGTCGATTGAGACATATCAAAATGCAAACCGAAAAAAATGAGTTGATATAATACGCACTAAACCTGGCAGAGAATATAAGCCCACATATTCAATCGATGTACAGTGTGTGAAGTAATAAATTATGCCTAGATTTTATTCAAATTTGAATTTAAATTCAAGAAAAATCCAGTTTATGTGACCGCAAGTGTACATTTGTCTTTGCCGTAAATGATCACCGATCTCAACTGTTTTGCATTTATAATTTACTATTTGGGGAGTAAATTAGTATTTTGGGAGTATTTACGTATAGAAGTAATTGGTACGGTATTTTAGTTGTATTAAATGTTAATCAATTAGATGAGCGTAGCGAGGACTTCCATTCAGTTAACGAAAAAGTCGAGCTTTATGTTGTTTTTTTTCGTGGCATAAAAGTCAGGAAAAGTAACTAAGTGACTTGAAACTTTTGACAATCATTGATTATATAGGCAGAATAGGAGGGATTGTTTTTGAGCAAAATCGGTTCGACGGGTTTTTCGGAAAAAAAATCGGAAACTTTGGAAAATTCTCATTTAAGAATCCCACGGGGTAAAATTTTCAATATTCAATTTCATACGTCTGATATGAAATTTTCACAAAATTTTGATATTATTCCAATATATATTTCTACGGAATCTGAAGAAAATTTGGATCGGTCGTTTATGATGGAAAAAAGTATAATATTGGGAAAATGATATTTAGATTGAAGTTTGTCAATGAAAATGAACAGGTTGCAAGACTATGAGCTAGTAGCGAAGAATTCCGTTCACATACCGAAAATAATTGGGCTTAGTTTTGATGTTTGTTTTTGTTTGGTTCCTTTTGTTTCTTTGTTTGACATTTTGTACGTAGCATACAGGTCCAGCAAAGTAACCAATCAACTTAAAACTTTTTCTGTAAATTGATGTCATACCAGAAGATAAGTTGAAATTGTTTTTGAGCAAACCCGGTTTGACAGTTATTTTTGAAAAAATTCGAAATTTTTGGAAAATCCCCGAATAATACAGGGAATAATTTCCAATTCTGCAAACTCATACGTATGACATTGATTTTTGACAGAAAATTGATTTTGTTCTAATACATATATCTACTTAGTTCAAAGAAATTTGGATTGGTCGTTTTTGCCAATAAATGATCATATTGGAGAATGATCAATTTTGAGATTGAAGTTTGTCGATAAAAATCTACAGGTTAAAGGCTATGAGTTATAAAAATTAAATGGTATGAATTCATTGATTTATTGATTGATTCATTAAATAACTGATTCAGTAATCAATTGATCAATTAATTAATGGGAATAACAAGGAGGAATATTTGATGTGAAAATCAAGATGTGTCCATAACTTTCAAGTACATTCTATTTAAATATCTCGTTCATCTTACAACGCATACACTGTGCGTTTTCCAACAAACTACAACTTTTCAACTTTACAATTACAACCCTATCCTACAACTACAATGATCAGTTTTCTTTTTGAAAACTCATATTGCCTCACTCTTGGAATTTTCCATTTCGAGTCGAGGTAAAACATGCATGATCTGTAAAACATATAAATCGAAAACGTCAATACTAAATTATGTAATTTTTTCGATTGAACTTTTTTCTCAAAAATCTTATTCCTCTTGAGTTTATCTTTTCAGATATTATAAATAATATAATTTGTCAATTACTTATATTATTGATTCATCGATGGAATTATTCATCTCATAATATTCTCGACAAATTCAGTTTATAAATATTTGTAATTTAATTCAACTCCCAATTCTCGTTGAAGAACAAGAAAAACGAATAACTAAAGTCATAAATGTCACAGTTATTTGAAATATAATCCTTGCCATGTTTGTCTTATCATTTTCATTCATTTGTAATATGTATTTTCAAATATGTATTTGTCATTTGTAATTTCAATATGTAATTAATTCAAAGAGTGAAAACACTGATAATATATAAATTAGCGTGGGATAAAATTAGAACCTCCAAATATACTTATTTTCATTAAAATCGCAGTATACCATGAATAAATGTAGAATGTATGAATATAAACGCAATTCAGGTTGACACAAAAATAGAAATACATATTTTCCAGGCAAAACTGAAGCTGATATTATAAATAACAACAAAATGAAACTCTTAGGAAGGTGGTTCAATAGTTGCGTAATCCTAGAAACAAAAGGTAAATGATCCGAGAGTCATTCATTCTCTTATCAGATGGAAAAACATGTAAACTAGACGTGCGCAGTCAACGCAATGAATGAATGGAGATCAACAGTTGAATACATTATTAGAACATGTATTCATCTTTTCCAACAAATAAGGCACCGCACAAGGATCAATCAAGCATCGCGTCGAACGCTTGCCAATTGCCACGATTTTCATGCAAATCCACTAGAAAATATAATGATATAAAATCAACAAAACTTATTCAATAGTCCAGTATACGTGTTATGCAAATAATCGTACCTCGATATGTTACAAGTAGATGTTTTGTAGATGAATTGGGTCAATTAGCGATCGATGCTAAGATAATCACGAAATGGTTTACTAACAAACTGTGATGTACACGACTATCAGGTACTTCATTCATTCCATTACAGTAATCACAGCTGTGATTAATTAATTATGCAAATTAAAATGTTATCACGAATTATCGTCACGTTTTAGAATTCAGACGTTCAATTACACGCGTTTAATGATCATAATAATTTAGAATAAACATTTTCTTATATCTTTTGTCCCAATCACCAGCCTAACAAGTACAGTCCAGAATTACCAACATAGGCCTATTCCCGCCAAAATATGCAAAAAAAATACAAAAATTACGTATCTACTTTATCTCATTATAACATCAGAATGCGTAGAACAGAACAGAACAAATGAGAGACAAGAGAAAAATTGCCGTATTAACGAGTTATTTATTATGACAAAAATGAATTCAATAGATACAAATTATTTTAAAGAATCGAATGCAAAAATATTTGCACTAGTCAAACGCGAAATATGCGTTGTAAGATGAGCGAGATATCTCAAGAAAGTATGAAAGTCCTTGAAATAGTTTTACCCTTGCTACTTTATCGACTTTGGTATTCTACACACCTTGATATCTGAATAAGCTATAAAAGTCGTTAAAGAAGTTCTACTCTTGCCACTTCATTGACTCTGGTATTCTACACACCTTGATGCATATAAAAAATTCTTCATTGTTGGTCAACTCTTGAATCTAGAAAGCAGTGAATCTCGACAACTTAATTCTGTCATAATTTTTATGATATATTTTATGAATATCATCAGTCATTTTATTTTTGTTCTCCAAAACGACTGATCAGAATTGCTTAAAAAA
Source organism: Brachyptera risi (assembly GCA_964007535.1). Classification (NCBI taxonomy): domain Eukaryota; kingdom Metazoa; phylum Arthropoda; class Insecta; order Plecoptera; family Taeniopterygidae; genus Brachyptera; species Brachyptera risi. The sequence goes on along the minus strand of OZ023334.1, from coordinate 24,045,246 downwards.
TCGTAATAATGTGTAAAATCCATGTATACACATTTAGAGAAAATTTCATCCCATTTGGAGAGATTTTATTTTTCAACATTTTCCGCCCAGCCAAATCTTATGGGGTTTTTAGAAACTTTGAGATGATGATTCTCAAAATCGGTCCGACCGATTCATCCCAAAAACTATACAGTTCTAAGTTGGATGAGTTTGCGTGAAAGTTTCATGTTGATCAGTCAACCCTTGCGACCTGTGGAGTGCTTACAAACAAAAAAAAAAAAAAAAAAAAAAAAAAACACACAGACAAAGCCCTATAAGAGTGGGATGGAGACTTCGCTACGCTCATCAAAAAAAATAAAATTAAGAAATGAAGGAAATAAAGGAATGATCTTAATAATGAAGGACTGAATGATAATTTAATGAAACATCACAATGATTTTGAAAAAAAAACAATACACACGTGTTATATTGTAGAAGAAAAAGTAAGATTTGGAAAGAAAAATCAAAGAGAGAAAAAAGTTCTAAAAGAAGATCGAAAATGTTCCCTCTTTCCGATTCAAATATTGTTCACATCTACAGACGCATACAGTTGCTAGGAGCAACACCAAATGCGCGCGCAACTACGTGTGTTTCCATGCACGAACACCAGGAGCGACTTGGCACGCGCGGCCATATTTTTACTGCCAGCACGGCTATCTAAGTGACCCTACTGAAGCATGGCGTAGCTATGCTAAATATACTGTCCTAAGACTTTGATGGGTTAATGTTGACTAGAAGAGCTACCTATAGGCTTCTTTCACGTAACAAATGACAAACAATCGTTACCATAGCAACGCAACGAATTGGTGGATTCCCTGTATTTTAAATCCTGGTTTAACGTATACTGAAGAGAATAAAATTGGAAACGAATGTTGAAATCTTAAATTTGAAATATTTCGTCCATCTTTGGACGTCTTCATAAATCGTCGTTATGAATACATTTTTGGTCAATAAATCTATTTTCTCAAGGAAAACGGTAAGGGTTTGAGGCCCATTTTGGTATGTAGGCTTATCTATTTTCCAAGGATGTCACCTGAAAAAAAAGCCTCACAAAAAAAATACTTCAAGTTTAGGTAAAACGTATGAGTTACAAATTAAAAAAGCCATTTTACTGAAAAAAAAATTGAAAACAGATAGATACGCTTGATGCCATGAGTACGGTACGGTACTCTCGATAAGTTTATTAGGCCTATCATTATCATTATGATTATTAAAAAACACAAGTTTTATTGCTCAAAATCCTCATCAGTATCTTTGATTATCACCAAAATTATAACACTCATTTTTCTATAAATCGAAGGTTCTCATTTTTCTTATACCACAGATATGAGCCTTTTCTGACTTTATGGAAAAGCGTGCTAATTATTCTTGCATGTATATATTGATTAGAATTTATAACTAATGATCAAATTTTAAAAATATGTTAGGAGGCCTACTATTACTATTATTCCCATTTTTTATTCATTTTTCATTATTTTTCATTTCTTTCATTCATTTTTCTTTGATCATATTATTATTATTATTATCATAATTATTATCGATAACTTGACACAATCATTGCTCAAACATTGCAACTAAGGCTAAGGATGAAAAGATAAGATCGTTTGAATGGAGCACCACATGGGCGATCTGATCACCCCAAAAACCTGATACGGTTGACCCAGTGGATGTTTGGACACCCACCTGGATGGCAGGAGACCGGGATTCGATTCCTGCAATAATCGATAATGCTCACAGCAGGGTTCCGTGGTTATAATAGGTTACGACCGTTCCATTCCTACTATCAGAAATACCTCACAAAATAACCTATTGTCTCATCTTTCCATCCCTTATTCATAATTCAAGGACAGACCTTTGCATCGTTATAATGCGTTGTTGAACCCAATACAAAATAAATTAAAAACCACCCAAAAAGCATTCTTAGAAAGTAATCTTGATAAATAATACAGCTTACCTTTGCACCATTGTCATCCCCATGGACCTCCCCCAACGACGGTCTCTTCACCGCCTCCAGACAATTCCTGTAATTGCCTTCCCGAGGGAGCGCCTCCAGAGTGAGATGTGCGAGGGAGATCTTCCTCGTCGGATCGTAGATGTTTGTCGTTGACGTCGAGTTGTATAGATCCGCAACGCTTCCCGTCGACAAATCACCCATTGATCGTTGACGGTCGAGTTCGAGTACATCGTTTTCCGGGACACCCTGCATGGTGTCGTCCAGTTTCTTCACGTTGAAACGTCCGCCGAGAAATTCCATCGCCATTTTCACGTCGGATCAACTGATGTCGCACTTGTTTCCGTTTTCACTCACTATTACTGCAGATCGAAAAGTTTAAAATGTATACATTGTTTGATTTTAAATAATATTTTAATATTGAATTGTCCGAAGATATTGTTTACACTTGTGTATCTTTTCCATACATCTATTTAACAAGTATTTTACATGCTATTATTCTAACTATTTTCAAAAATCACGAAATTGAGCTACCATTTAATCGTTGGAATAATTAAACTCATGAAGTTTAGATATTCACAAATTTTTATCATAAGCTATTTAATAGGATTTGTTTGAGATTTCCTGTCTGATTATTATAATATTCAGAACTTTCATCACCGATATTATCATCATTGATCAACTTCTTATTCTGTCTTTTCGCGAGTTTTCCCGAAAAAACGCCAACTACGAGTTGAAACAACTTGTTTTCCTTGATACTTGTGATTAGACCCATAAACACTAATTTTCCCTGTCACAGATATATAGCGTCACACAGTTACACAAATTGTTTGGCACAATAACAGCTGCACAGTACGTAATGTTATTAGCAATTAATCTAAGGCGATACGATTGTCTTTAGGACTGCAGTGTGACTAGTGTCAGCCAATGGACGGTCGGTAAATGAAGTCGATAGGATTCTTTCCAGCGTATAAATCATCAGGTGTATATAGAATATATGGTCACGTGACCCTAGTTACATAGGGCGCTATGACCATTGGCGGACGTAAGTAGAAGGAATGCGAAACTGTCGAGCGTCGTGAAACATGTAGTCAGGGGGATAGACGCTCGTCAGGGGAAATATACAAATACCTGAATTGGTTGAATGATTTCATATTTTTCGCTGAATAGTGAAGTTTTGGCATAATTTATTTTTAACATGAATAAGGCATGGAGTGGTGTCTGTTCGTCAGAAATGTGTTATATCTATGATCAGTGTTAAAAAATTAACATAAAGATATTGTAAACATTTCCAGCAACTTTATATTACATCAAACAACACATACCACATAGTGATTTCATTATCTTCAACTGAATTCATCAGATATTTTTGTGAAATTCCAGATTTCAATCTCAATTTGCCATACATATACCTACCCCAATAGTTCAAAACACAAGATGCTAGGAGCTAACTTTATCTAATTTCTCAAATGAATGAATTAACAAATTAAAAAATTAAAATAATAATGAATGAGAGAACATAGAAAAGAAAAATAATGTTATAAAAAAGAAGAGGAAGAAAAGAAATGTTGATCGACGAGTGAAGAAAATATTGTTATCTATCAGCTTCTTAGTCCTGATGCTTGGAATCAGATTAATATGAGAATTCGTTCGGAAAAAAAAAGAAGAAGAAGAAGAAGAAGAAGAAGAAGAAGAAGAAGAAGAAGAAGAAGAGGAAGAAGTATGCAGACTATCATGTTTCCTAAAGTCTGTAAACAGAATACTGTTGCCAAAAAGCTAATTGGCCACCATATACCCATTTGCTATTCCACCATTGTTTATAAACCTATTCTATATCCTATACAACACATGACTAAACTTCAATCATGCATTCAACACTTATATCCGGTATTCTTTGAACTGAGGGAAACCCTCTGAAATGTTGCCAATATAGAACGTACCGAGAGCACCGAATGCTTCGTACTGCTTGCACATAATCAGTATTCATTTGAGATAGAAGCCACTGACGCTCTACGGTCGTGGAGTTTCCAAACATTAAAATATAAAATCGACAATTTTGCCAAGGCAGTCTCTCAGAAAGACGTTTCTTCTTAAATCGTATTCTGTGAACAGCGTGTGAGAGACTGCGTCTATAGATTATGAATCCCATTTCCAATAGACATTTAATAAAACTAGGAGAATGTAATGTTCGCGTTGAAGAATTAGCTACAGAAAACCCGAAAGAAACTGAGAAAATGGATGAAATTATTTCTCTCTCTGAAACTGTTTCATATTTTCAATATTTGTTAAATTTGCCAAACATGCATACCCGTCATTGTTGTCATTACGTCTCAAAATGTAATATTAATTTCTAAATCATCCATTTCAAATAATCTATACCCATCGACCGATTGCTACCAAAAAGACATATTTTTCTGAAAGTTAAAAAATAAATAATGATTGATGGAAAAGTTTTTGTGAATCGGATTTTTGTCCCTAGCGACACACACACACACAAACAAACAAACAAACAAAAAACGAGAAGGGAAAGAGAGAAAACACGATCTGGATCAAAAGGAAGACAATTCGCTATCGCTCAATCACCAAAGTGAGTTAACTGAACTTTATACCATTCCTTAATTACTCCGGGTTGGTCAGAAATAGTACCGCTAATGAATTGTTTGCTTATTTGTACACAATGTAAGTTTATACTCACCCTATAAAACAACCTTTATTCATGATCTTTTCCTTTCAAGTTCAAATTGCGTTCCTCATATTAAAACACATTTGTCTTGACACAGTCAACGATCAATGGTTCACTAAAACACTATTGTTCGATGATTCAAATTCTCCGGACAACAGAGAAAAATCGATAGACTTCTTTTACTCCAAGTAGGAACAGTAACACGCTGAGCTTATTTATATATATATATATATATATATATATATATATATATATATATATATATATATATATATATATATATATATATATATGCATATATGCATATATATATATATATATATATATATATATATATGCATATATGCATATATATGTATGTATATATATATATATATATATATATATATATATATATATATATATATATATATATATATATGTGTGAACGATTTTGTCAAATCATAAAAATGTGACCATTCTGGGACTTGAACCCAGGACCTCTTGGTTTGTACCCAAAGCTCCAACCAACTGAGCTAAATAGCCACTGAGATTCAAGGCGAATAATCGACACATTTATATGACAAGACAAATTTGAGAAACGACTCTCATGGGCTGTGTCTTTACAGATCAACAGGTTCCAAGGTGTAACGATTGCACGTTACCACAGGTCCTTGTGCTTCTCTTTCAACCATTACCTAGGAGTAGGATTTGTATTGAACAACATTTCTTTATGGATGCGATCCATTAAAGATATGTATGAACGTTTTTGTCAAATCATAAAAATGTGACCATTCTGGGACTTGAACCCAGGACCTCAAATTTGTCTTGTCATATAAATGTGTCGATTATTCGCCTTGAAACTCAGTGGCTATTTAGCTCAGTTGGTTAGAAAATGTCAGGAAAAACCTTTCATGACCTAACTCGGTCGGCACTGGTAATTCATGCGCAGCTCCGCTGCACACAGAGAAGACAGGGTTAGAGCTTTGGGTACAAACCAAGAGGTCCAGAGTCCCAGAATGGTCACATTTTTATAATTTGACAAAAACGTTCATACATATCGTTAATGGATCGCATCCATAAAGAAATGTTGTTCAATATATATATATTTTTTTTTTTTTTTTTTTTAATAACATCGAAACTTGAAACCAAATCATTTTTCCCAACTAAAGCTCATCCAATAAAAAATCATTTTGAATAATTACCTAGTCTTATTATCACCTCATATTAGCTATTCATAACAAATCTATATAATATAATGAAATGTATATAATAGGCTATTTTTAAAGCGAATATAGTCAAGTAGATATACCGTGGAGCTTGAAGGTTAAATTACAACACACAAGCACAGTTAGCTCAGTGGTAATGCGCTTGATCTATGTGACCGGGACATGAGGTAAAATCGGACCCAAGTTCGATCTCCGCTACAGTCCATCTTCACAGTGATTGACCGTGGTTTTAAGACCTTATTGTAGGTAAAATGCAGGGATTGTTCCCACAATATAGGCCACGGCCGCTATCTGCCCACTATCCCATCATATTCTATCCTTCCCATCACCTAGAAACCTCAATTTTATCATCTAATTAATTATTCATCCGACGCCAATAGATCTTAGCTTTCATCACAGTACGTCATTGTACTCAACATAAATAAAAAATTAAAATACATCAGCCTAGTCCTACATTACAAATCAAAAAAATACAATGCAACAATACAAAATCTTCTGTTGCATAAATAATAATATAAATAGTTATATGCAGTAGCCATCAATAAAATGCAACATGCATGCATTGTTCAAATTATAATATAATTGCTTACGTAATATTCTTACCAAGTAAATAATCCTTTTGATAATCCTTTGGAACATTCTTGCATACCAATGATGTTTTGTGTCCGTACAATTGGGTTAGGGTCGGATCGTATAGCTACGTTGTAAGGTAGACGGTGTACGAAAGAGGACGAACAAGGTCTGTTGATTAGCAAGTAGAGTTGCTCGAGAAATGTCACGCGTTCGTCACATCGTAAATGCAGTTGTTTTTACTAAGAAGTCGATATTTTAATGTTTCAAGCCTAAAGCAGATATACTAGCTGTTGACGAACGTGCCACTGCATTGATACACGTTCCACACATGATATAATTATCTGTCATTTCGTGGTACATTTGTAGTATAATTATTGTGTTGAAAATAAACAAAAATAAGTTGCAAAATATAGTCGGTGATGAATGTATATAGAAGATGTACTCAATGATACTCATGCGATTAATGTTACTTCACTTGATTTTATTGTAGAAGGAATATTAAAATGAGTTTTAAATCACCCAGTGGTCGGTGAATATAGATGTTATAGATATATAATTACTGACAGTTATATGGTTGGCTATACTGGGAGCCGGTGCGCTCTCCGATGGGTGGGTGGGTGCCAGGGAAGTGGTTCTAAAAGAAGTACAATGGCACTCGATATTTCGGTAAATCCCAGTAGGGATTTGCGGATTGGCCCCGCAGTGAATTTTTTATATATTTTATATAATATATTTTTTTTTTGAAATACATTTCAAATTTTTAATATTGAAATAGGAAAGATTACTTATATGTAACAATAACACCCGATATATTTACAATTGATTTGTACCTCTTCACGTAACGTTAAATTCAAAAAAACATGTATCCCAACTAAAATGTTTATTACAGATCGACATAATTCATATTTATAAGCTATACTTCTCCGAGTGGTATAAAGCCATTTTACTACAATATGTTCACACGGAAAGCCACTACGATCGTTTATATGTTATTTCTACACTGAAAATGTTAAGCTTTAGTTCAGGTTTGTTTAGATTTCCCTTTATGTTTTAGTAATTGATTTGCCCTCAAAGGATCACAGCTTGTGGTTTCCATGATACGAGCGAACTAGAACTTATCACCACAAGTCAAACGGCTCGCTATCTCTATCATTTATAATAAAAAATGTAACCATGTAAATGCATCTCAAAGGAAATAAAATATAACTGGTGAGTAGGTAGTCTCAATCAGCCCACCTTCGAAACATTCCGTAACTCCGAGCGTTTCCGATCCGGCGTGACTCTCAAATCAAAGAGCTCAAAGTGTGACTAATAAAACGCTGGTTAACGATGTTCATGTTCATTTCATTGGTTAAGCTGGATTCACAATGCGAACTAATGATTAGTGACTAATACTAAATACTAAAATTAAGAAACCGAGCATTCACATAGGCTTGAAATGAGAATTAATTTGCATGAGTCGTAGCTGTCTTAAGATGACAGATTCAAATAGAAATCTACATGTTAGAAGGCTGTAAACGAGCGCTTCATCGAGCGGGATAGCTTCCTTTTGCATTGACTTTCTGTCATTTCGAATTCACGACTTCTGATTGGTCGGACTAATGATTGAAACTAATGATTAATACTAAAGTTGAAAGTTGGTTAACTTTCAAGTCCAGTCACTAATAATAAACACAATGTGAACGTCAACACTGATTCCGTGTCTGCAAACTTTAGTTAATCATTAATCACTAATCATTAGTTCGCATTGTGAATCCAGCTTTATTCACAGCAAATTCAAATTTGAGCTCTTCATAGCCACCCTAATCTGACGTCACCGGGCTGAGTAGTATTATTATGACAACACTGTGCTAGGAGGCGTTACAATGATGTGGTAGGAAAACTTTACTGCTGCTTTTGATAACGAGTAATGAGCCAATATTATTTTCTTTGGTTTATTAAAAACAATTCCAATACTGGTTGCTGAAATAATGCACCCTGTCCCATACCCAGTGGTTAAAGCCTATAGAATGACCTCCCTTTTACGTCACACTTAGCCTAGCGTTGTCATAATATTATTGGGAAGAGGAATAAATATCTAGATGGCAGTGGATCACATAATTTGGTTGATCATACCACATCATACTCTTTTGGTATCAGTGAACAACCCTGTGAAGAAAGGTCCCATACATGCTGAGATTAAATTTTTTAATGCTTTACCACTAGAAATAAAAAATGACAATTCTTTCAAAATTAAACTCAAGAACGTACTTATCAGTAAATGTTACTAAAGCGTTGAAGAATTTTTAGATGACTGTCTATATTGTATTCATAGACACCCTGCAGTCCTGTTTCATACTAGTATTTGTAAGAATTTAATATTTTATTGCCATTTTAAAAGCATTTATTTTTCTATGTCGTTAGCTTTAAACAAGACGATGACAATATAATGTAATTTGATCAATTTGTACTAATAAAAATTATTATTATTATTAAACTGTCATTACCAACTAAACTAATCTTTTTTTATCAGATACCAGAATGGGTATTCAAACTACTCGATCTGAAAAAATCTCCCCCTACGCCCATCGAGACAACCTAGTAAGTATTCAGTAACCTTGGATGCGTCTCTAGACCTCAGAATATCATGTATTGATATTGTTTTGAAACTTTTAATCAATTGCGATTCATGATTGCTAGGAGCTTAGCGATTGTCTTTCTACTGTTTTGTTTTTACCAAGGCTGACCAAGTTGGACTGGACGCAAATCAGTCATAATTCACGACATCGATTCATATCTAGCCTCTCTGCCTAATGACTGCTAGTTGTTTAGCATAATACGGTGGCCATGTGCGAGGCTTGTGTGACTTGGTTGCTGACAATGTTACGATATGAAAATATGCTACCCGGCTTGTTCTTATGTAATGCGTTGTACGACTTTTATTGGTTATTGTGTTATGATCGTTAAATGAATTAGATGTGTACATAAGCTGTAGGCACGTTTACAGGTTGTTATTTTGTCATTGACATTCATTGGTGTGTAGAATTTCTGTGGACAAATTTGGCATTTTTTTTAATAAGTACATCGAAACTTGATACAAAATCATTGTTCTCCAATTAAGGCTATGGATGAAGATTGGGATCGTTTGGACGGGGCATCACAAGGGCGATCTTACCACCCCATTTTAATTATTCAAAACCAATTAACTTTAACACCAGGACTGTCTGTGACCATAGTTTTCTGCAGCAGATAAAAGTATTGCAGTTTCCAAAAGTCCAGAACACATTATAAGTAAAAACCGTTTCTGTGAGATATCCGAACATTACCAGCATTGGTATTAAGAGAGTAAACAAAACACACGAGTATCCAGAGAAGATTATGTGATCAAAATTGTGATTTGTGGAATGTTGGTGGGAGAAAATATGAAAGTAGAGATAATGTGATGCATTGCGGTCATGGAAAGAAAGAAATTTGGATTCAAATTAAATGAATTCAATACGCATATTTTACCGTTAATTTTTCAATAGATGAAGTTTACGATCATCCCCATATTGAAGAGGTCGATCAAGTTGTATTAAAAATTGATATGTATCCCGGAGGAAATTTACTGACATTACAATGCATTGCATTGTAGACAATGTACGTAGGGCCTAAATACGAATATCTTCAGAAAGAGAACTTTAGCCTGAAAGTTTTCAAGATTGCTGAAAAATAACGTCAGGTGTAGTTCTTGTCTTGACACTGAAAACATGTGAACAAGAAACAAAAATTCTGACCATGACTGAAGTTTTTGTATTATCTGTATTAATTGGGATCGCAAAAAATATCAATTGATATGTTTGAAATAATTTCTTCTCTATTTTCTTCTCTCTATTATCTGTACATCTTGCATTTTATATATCACGATCTCGTTAAAGTGATTGTGTGCAATTTAGAGAAAATATATTATTCTTGAAAAAAATTAAAAGTTTTCATCTGGAAATATTCAAGTGAGCCCTACGTATTTGCCACGCACTCTTCTACGTTAAATTCATTCAGAACTCCATGGGAATAAATTATCTTTTTCTGTTATTATACGAGCTCCAGCGAGGATTCTACTGAAAAAAATTGGTGTTCGTTTTTATGTTTTTTTTTTTTTTTTCTTTTCATGTTTTTTTGTTGGTTCTCTACAGATCAAACGGCTACAGCTATCAACTTCAAACTTTTTTTCGTTATGGTTACTTATCTAACTTAGATCTGTAAAGTTTTGTGGAATTATCGGGTGGTAACTTTTATTTTTATCAATTTTAGAAATTTCAAAAATACTCATTTGAATAACACGGCGGGAAAAAAATAAAAATATTTTTATCTAAAAGAAAATGAAATTCTGTGTGAAGTTGAATTACATCTTGATACACATTTCTGGAAATTCTCAGCTTGATCGGATCAGCCATTTTGAAGAAAGAACATGAAATATGCTAAATTGCACTCGAAGCAGTTTTTACCCATTTATAACTCAAATGTCACCCAATTGGCGAATTTAGGCAAAAGTTTGACAAAGAATTCGACATACTATTACTTTCCGCTCGTCCAACAACGCGTATATAGCGTTTTCCTACTTAAAATCAATTGTTCCATCGATAAATTATTGTTTCCCAAAACTTGAATCAAAATAGAACCGTTTCATTATGTCCCCTCGTTTGCATACTCCCATACAAATCAGTGGGGTCTTTGGACACACAAAAATTGATATAAACACAAAAAATAATGATTTATTCACGTGCTGCTTACTTATAAAATTATACCAAGCAGCGGTATAAATTATTCCAGTTGGTACTGGTTCGGATGTCATTATTAACAAAGTATACGAAGATCTATTATACTTGAATCCTTATGCGCGTCTACCAACTGACGTAATGTGAAAAGTTAACAACTAATGAGGGTATGCTAATTCACGTTGCTTTGCTTTTCTCAATTAATACTATAAGTGGAGTAAATGAAGCTGCTTAATAGTGAATGTATTGACTAGCTCGATGCAATTACGCTGTATGCTGATACAACAAACACCCTTTAGAATATCATCAATCGAATTTGTAGACGTTCAAATTAGAAATAATACGACTAATGAATAACAATATCTTGTCTTTTATGTTGTTATTTTTTACTTATTCGAAACGATTTCTCTTTATATATCGTTGTAAATGATAATTATAATAAATTACTAGTAGAATACAGCATATGCGTTGTGAGATGAGATATGAGTGAGATATTTATATGTAATTCAATAGAAATAGACACGACTTGGTTTGGAAAAGTATACTATTTTTCCATAAAATTTGTCAATCCTGACATACTTTACTACTTCTCAAATTTTATTATTTTTAGTTTGAAAATATTTTCCACTTTTTTCGTAATGTTATCAAGTATTCTCAAAATGTCAATCAGAAATTTTGCATGATCTACTTGATCGATTGTTACTGTTGTTACCCAAAGGTAGACAATATCTCCATCAGAATGTGAGAAATGCGCAGAAAAAGTTGCGTGCAAATCGGTCCAACCTTGGATTATAGCTATATATGGATAGGATACGCAAGTCATGTTTACCCCTAAGGGGTGCCTGAAGAGCGTATACCGGAATAAAATCGACTCGGTTGTGTGACATGGGTTTGGGAGACCAACCTTACTTGAACCCTAACCACATTCCAATGAAAAAAGTACACCGAAGCTCATGTCACACGACCGAGTCAACTTTATATTAGTGCAATATAGAAGAAATTATTGTAATTTGTACCGCGGGAACAGCACGTTTTTGGTTTTTAGATGAGCGTAGGCCTATAGCGAAGATTCCATTTCACATACCGAAAAAAATGAGCTTCGTTTTTATGTTTTTTTTTTGTACGCGGCATACAGGTCATGAAAATCTACCTATCAACTTGAAACTTTTTCTACATTTTTCCGTCATACCAGAATAGACTGGGATTGTTTTCCAGAAAAATCGGTCGGAAGGTTTTTCCGAAAAAAAATCGTAAAGTTTGAAAAATCCTCATAAGAATAACCCGGAGGAAAAATACTTGAAAAACAAGAAGTCTTCAAAAGCTCTCAAATTTTCACCGAATATGAAAAATACTATTATAGGCCTACACATTTTCAGAGGTTTTTGCAACAATTGGATAAGAAATAACAAAGAAAACATAATAAAAGTGTACATTTTATTGAATATTTGGATCAATTGGTTTTGAAAAGTGTTTATGCGACAGATTGCAGCACTATTAATATCAACAAATTGCAGGTAAGGTTTTTGAACGTTTGAAGTAATCCAAAGTCCGTAAATGTGAATTGAGCCAACAGAATATTTTTCCTTCTAGATTTCCATACTTCTAAGCTCATCTCACAACGCGCATCCCGCGTTTTCCTAGTTAGTATACTGCTGGTTGCACAGTTCTGGAACGTTGTTGCTCATCCATCGATACGATAGGAAATCCAAGGTTTTACATGCGATCAGTGAAACGAACACACAAAAATTAAATATAAAGACCAGATTTGGACCAATAAAATGTCTTCGAAAGTTCATGAATGTTCATGAAAGCATTTTTAAAATTTTGAACTTCAATTAATTTTAAATATCCAAAGTCACTGACCAATCATTAGTTGAAATTTTTGTTTATATTTTCATATTGTAATTCAGAATTGTACAAACGTATTAATAATGAATCTAATCGCACTCAGTCAATCAATGTAATTTAATTGACAGTGTTTATACTTACATACTTAATTCATTCATCCCGTTCATGTAATCAAAATCTTGAAAGAAAATAAGTTTTCTATAACAAAATAATGAAATTGTGGCCACTATCTTCCCCAAAAAATCATTCAAGAGGGTTCAACGCGGAAAACGGGTATTAATTGAATACGCAACTCGACCTAAATTCTAATGGAGAGTCCGAAGGGTAAACAACTAGTGAATTTGGTGTACACCTGATTTCAGATCTCACGGGATTTCAAGAAGATTTCACGGGATTTCACGAAGATTTCAAGGGATTTCAGGAATATTTCATGTCAAGTGTACACCAGATTTCAGGAGTTGTTAACCCCTCGGGAGAGTCTCTCCAGAGCGACTAAACATGTGAATGAATTTCCCTGAAATTTTTGTAAGTTTTTCTCTGGAAGTTTCAGTTTTGCGTGCTGAATGAAGTTCAATATTGTGAATCGGATTATGGTGATCTTCGACGCTTACAATTGTTTGCCTAGTGTACAACTTTATCCGATTTGTGTGCTATGTCTTCCAACACTTCAATGTAGACAGAAGAAATAATACGCGAAAAAATTACGTCAACACGTATTTTTGCTTTTCTCATTTTATGCACGAATTATCACAAAGTATATAATTTAAAAGGAACGTTGGACGCGTAGTTCAATATAGAAGCTAGTGCCTCTTTTACAGCGAAAAAATCACATTTTTTGTTTTTTGTATGGCTGGTTGCAAAGCTTTGAAACACTGTTACGTATTCATCGGTACGATAGCTATAGGCCTAATCCAAGTGATAGGCAATCAGTTGAACACTATAAGAATTTAAAATTCACACCATTTTCGAATGTGTATCCGCTGCATCGTATTTATGAAAAAACTGTACTTCTCAATATTATCTCTATTATTTAGAACTGTTGTACTAACTATGAGTCTCATTACCATTTGAATTATCGCTTGTTTACGGAGACGTCTCGGCAAGGATTTCTATGAATCAACATCACACAATATCTCTTGTAGATTCAAGGGTAACCTTAGACCAGAAAATCCCCCCCCCCCCTCCCCGTGAACAATGGCATCAACCATCAACAATATATTCGTCGAGAAGTTGGTGTGTTTTTCATGCGCCCGGCTGAAAAGATGATTAGCAACTGTGTAGATCTGTTGTTTTCGTTTTCATCTAAATAATTATAAATTAATGCATCTGGATGACATAGATGTAAATCAAAATATTGCGAATCTGAATAGACTTCCATGACAACCATGGATAAGAGAAGTTTGGTAAATTGTTTCTATATATAAAAAGGTTTTCAAGTAGGCCTACCTGTATGTCAACCAATTTCAATTTCCGTAATGTCAATTTCATCTATCGAGCAACATACTACCACTAGTAGTTTACTAGTAAATGTAAAGGAATGTAGGCCTGATAGTTTTAGTTACGTTATTTGTGAAATATTCACAATACAACTGAAACTTTGACTTCTGGACTTCAAAGACTTTGACTTTGAGCCAGAAGAAAGGCTGTCATTCAGCTAATTTGAAGTTAAGTGGTCACATTATCAATGGGTGGATTGCAAAGACGAAGTCTAAACCCCGGCCTACCTTAGACGCCGTCCAAGTAAGAAATTGCATTGCAGCCACAATGCAATTTCTTACTTGGACGGCGACGAAGGTAGGCCGGGGCTTAAACTCCGTCCTTGCAATCCACCCTATATTGAGTTTGCGTGACTTTGAGATGTAGTTTCGATATAAACGTATATTCATTAATATGATGGTATCTTGGAATAGATTTATGTAAGTACTCATCGCTGACTATCCCCGTATATCCATAGTGACGTGTCGTAATTACCCTCCTCGAAATGGTTTGTATCGAGGGGAAGGGGGAGGGTAGGGTCAACTTCCAATGAACAACCAACTCACAGACATGACAATATTCAGTGACAAGACTATCACGAAGTCAAAACAAACCACATGTGCTGCTTTTAAGCAATCATATTAATACATCCATTGATAATTGTATATCAAGATCTGGATGTGAATTTTTTCTAAATGTTTCATCAAACAAAATACTCAATAGCATATTTTTATTTTTTATTTTCTGTATTATTATTATTATTATTATTATTATTATTATTATTCAACTCTTACAATTGCACATAAATGCGCGGTGGCAAGTTCCCTAACTATCCCTATCCCTCTGACGGAATAACTTTAACCTAATACCATCCCCTTCAAAAACACTTCTACTAAGCCCATTCCAGTCCCTACCTGTCCTATTCAAGAAAGAGAATTTGCCGACATATAATCTAGCACCCTTTATGACTACCGCTCTATCATGACCACGCCTACCTCCATACCCTGACTCATTCCTTTCAATCAACTTATGCAGCTCCCCCCATCCCCCCTCTCCTTTCATTACCCTGAAGAAATTACACATTTTATTTTTCTTAATTTTTTTTCCATTCTTAAATGAATGAATCTCGAAATAATTTTAAAGTACAGTTAGTCTGAATCAAGATAATAGTGAATATGAAAGACATGAATAAATATGGACTACACTTGACTGTTAGTTAGAGCTAACCCCATTTTGGTGATTGAAATTCAAAATAATTTTGATCAAGAACTATGAAACATAAATAAATAACCTTCATCGTTGTCATGTATACAATAATTTATATTTATTTACATTATATTTTACATTACATATTTGTGTCAAATATCACTTCTAAAAATATAATAAAACTTTCAATTGCATAACCACATATTTGTCAAATAATAATAATACATAATTGCAATAAGTTGTGTACATACAATGTAATATACCAGTAAGTCATTAGTCACATAGGAACATAAAAATTAACGAGATTCTAGGAGTAAATCCTGTCTTTGGAATAGTCAAGATATAGAATATAATTTGAAATTCAATTAACTTCAACTTTTGTTGATCATTTATTCATGAGTCAAGTTTTCTAACGTTTGATTCACACCTCTTTTGTTTAATTAGGATGATGAATAAAATTTAGTAAATTAATGTTGTGTTATATTTTGATGTGAATTTGAAAAAGTTTCATGTCCTTAACACATCAATTTAAAAGACAGGATCTACTGAATACATGAATAATAGGTAACTAGAGCAGTGAACATTAATATTAAGTGAACAAAATATCAAGACATCTTTTACATATAAATACTAGAAACTGACAGACTGGTGTAAGCTCATCAAATTAACTTAATATTAGTTGATATTGTAAATAGAAGTTTTCTTTGATTTGTAGCTTATTCGATGTGGTCGTTATTACCTCAACAATATCTCATAAAAATAATGAAAACATATTCTTGATTAAAATACTTTTTGGAGTGCTTGTGCTCTGACAATATTATTTATTGAGAAATGTTTCATTCTCAGACATTTCAATTCCCAACTATTTCATTTGGAATTTACTTTTTAAATCAACCCATTCTGTTATATAAACGTGATAGTGCCTTGAAGTGTGATGATATTTCATTATTTTCATTTTATTTTTTATGTTTAATCACATTTATTCAAAATGTAATTAGAGAGCACTCATTTTTTCCTGTGAAAGTTATACAAAATATGTATTTAATATGAATTACATTGAATTCTATTTTTATTTTATATTCTTGACCCATCTGACTGCTTCATGTGGAATTGAATAGTAACATTTTGTTTTATACTTTTATACAGCTACACAAAATTCTCTCATTGGCCCCTTTGTATTCAAGATAATATCTTTGGGTTTTACAACTTTTTAAAAATACAGCAACGTCACTATTTCATTATTTTGTAATCAACTCCGACAGACGTGCTGTTATATCGAGTCGAGAGCGCCTCCTGTGAGTTTGGTTGCGTACAGATTCAACACCTGAAACAGAAAAGTGAATACGTTAACAATAGTCGTAGTCATTACCAATAGTTTTTTGTCCGCGATGATTTAGTCTCCGCGATATTATGTGCGGCACGAAGCAAAAGTAAAAGTCTATTTCGGTCGTTTGATACCTGTAAAATCCCATGCAATATAACAAGGTCAACTGGTTTGACCAGGTAGCAAAAAGACTTTTACTTCTGTTTCCAGCTGTACCCTGAATGTTATATCTATCGCGGTATTATTGCCGCAAGTTTATTGCCGCGATCCTTTGCAGTTATCGGTATTGAGTCGGTCATATTACCTAGAGCCGAAAAAATATATGGAAAAAGATGTCTAAATTTATACATTTTGGATGTCCACATGAATAATATAGATGAATAAGTTAAATGAAAATTTTGCTGATAGCCAGTCAAAGTTTGGTTAAATACCATTACATAAGAAACACTTTGAGCAAATATCTATCATCTCGCATTCCTTGTAACTGACAAGCAACCTATCTCAATTTCTACAGAACAAAAAATTTCAACGTGGAAACGACTGAACATCCAGTGCGACTTTCACGCTGAACATGTTGAATTGAATAATATTGATAACAGTCGAATAATTTGTTCAATTCAATGAAAACGCTGAACACAGGCTCTAGCCACACACAAACATTTACCTCGTAAATGAACGCGTACTGGTCCCTGGTCTGGACGCAGCCCGCTCTGTCCTTCCGCAGGCGGTAGACGCACCGCGGCACATCGACTAGACGTGTTTGCTCGAACTCCCTGATGCCCAGGTCGCAGGCGAGCACCGTGCCCGTGCGGCCCGTGCCCGGACTGCAGTGGACGACACTCGGGCCGCTGCTGTCCTTCATGTACGAGCGCGCCTCGATCAAGAAGGCGATAATGGAACTGGGCTCCTCAGGGACGCCCTGGTTCGGCCAGCTGAGGTACCACAGGTGGGTGATCTCACGCCACGAGTTGCTCTCCATGTTCTAACAAACAGACATGAAGATCATCCTCAATATATTCTGTGTTATACTTTAGATTCCATGAGATATACAGAATAAAAGTTGATTATTTACTGTACATCAGACAAGATTTTTATTTTTTAAAAACATCAAAACTTGATACAAAATCATTGTTCCCTAATTAAGGCAATAAATGAACAACAATAACATATTTAAGAAATATATCATAGCAAAATAACAATACGAAAGTATAATCTTATCATAATGAGAATACAAAATTATGACACTTTCAAAATGAAATAAGTAAATCAATAATGCAAATGAAATGTGTGAATGAGAAAACACAAGACAGATTTTCAATGAAGAATATTTTTTCAAATTTGAGTACTGTGGCGCTATGCCAGGAGTGCAATACTGTAATTATAATCCATGATGTGAGAATCAAACATTCATTCATCATTATTTGGATCAAACGTCAGGCGACACAAATGGAACAGAACATTATGCAGCTAATAGACCTACAAATACTACGTACTTGAAGCAGCTCAGTTGTTCAAGTTTTGGCTCTATACTCTCGTATGATTTAGAAAAATATCAAGTTTAACTCAACCTCTACAATGCTGCCAGAATAATTCTAACAGTGGACACAATTGATACAATGAGATATATTGTTGATAATTACAAAAAGATATAAGAATCCAACTGCCATTCCTCTCCAGCCAGCAACTATCATTTTACATTTGTTCCAAGGACCAGAGGTATTTTTTGTTTGTTTTGATAACGTTATCTAAAGAAAAAAGGACTTTCTAAAGTTTTGATAGCTTTTTAAAACGACAGAAAATATTGTATTTTTCAATAGTTCATTCAGGTGCTTAGCTTTGTTTAGCCAACGTAATTTTTATGCTGGAAGTCCAAGAGTGATTCCTTAATAATATCATTCATTATTGCAATTTATTGGAACCTATGAGCAAAGAAATCCAGTTTTCACTTCCTCTTACACAAAATGCTTGAACTAACCTTGAGCTGAAGGGTTGATATGACGTAAGTCTCCCTCACTTCTCTCTTCTTCAGTGTTACTTGAAAATCACCGAAGAGCCGATGACAATCGAGCACTTCCGACGGAGGTAAATAGTCGGCACATTTCTCCTGTAATAAACAAATACAAAAACTGTGTTGAAAGTACCTCAGGATCAGCAAAAATGAAAAATCAAACACTTGATTTGGCTTTATAATGTAATGTACAGAAAATGTTATATTTCATCTGTGAAGAAAATATTTTATAGAGATTTTTTTCTGAATGAATTATATTTTGCTTAGCATTACTACAGTTATTTTTAATAGATGGAAATACGCTCAACATTTCCCTATCATTCAACTCTGAATGAATTAATATTGTGGTTTTCCGCCGCATCAACGACGTGGTTACCGTATATTGCATCCGAAACCCTCTTCCGCTCGCGTTGTTCTACTCGGTTTAGTGGTTAAGAAGACATTTTCTTCAGCCATTGAGATCTATTTTTTGTATTTATAAATTTAATAAATTTTGTCAATTAACTATTGTATCTTAATAAAGATAAAGAGTGTTCACCACAACATTGATTGAGTGTATTAAAAAAAAAAATTGGTAAACCTAATGATTAGAGATTTTTCACTAAATGTCTTTGCTTTACGCTCTAAAGATTTTTGCTTCAAGAAAACAGTCAAACGTATACGCTTAACTTCTTAAAAAACATGTAGCTATGCTCAAGATTATTAAATAATAGTTCCAGTGTATGCTCACTAAGTATAGTACACTTCAGTAATTACCTAATCTCATTGCAATATTAGGAATTTGACTTTTTTAAAAGATGCTGTAATGTTTCTCACCGTAAATCTCATACAGAAAAATCTTAATATCTTAAATATCCCCCTGCTGAATTTATATAAATGTGATATTTGTGTTTGTCATTTTGACAGACAACCTTACTCTTCATACAAAACATTCCAATTCAATCCACGCTCCTCTGTGATTCTATGACAATCTCACAAACAAATGACTCACCACTCCATTCTCCACCAAGTCTGTGAGCATCATGATCACTTTGCTCTGTCGCTCCCACACCATTCGCCAGAAGTCTGTCACTGTCGACTGTAGTGGCCCCTGGCACGCAATGTAGCATTTGATTTTATTCTTCGGACCCTAAACAACAAAATGCTCAATGTTTATCACGACTCACGATATGGAAAGTTGGAAGATTTTTTCTAATTCAGACAGCCATTCCGATGGGCAGTTCAAACTGTGGTAAATTTGACATTTCATCAGGGCATTCTGAAATGCTATAAACGATATAGATCTAGATGACCAATAGAGATTAGCCACGCCTACACTTGGTTCTGAATAAAATTACGTTTGAATTCAAATTACAATCAATTACCACTCACAATTAGATCACTCAAGAGTTTCAATATGTTCAAAATTAAGGTGAAGGTATAGACAAAACAGCTGGTAAATCTCTAAAATCATTTTCAAACTTCAAACCTAAAACCTCTGGGATATTATCTGACATGAAATTTTCAAGAGTGTATAGGAAATGTTCATATTGTTCAAGTCTTGAAAAATTGTTTTAATTTTAAGAAATTGAATATATCGACTAAATACTTATCTAATGCTATTTCATGTTATAACTTTTACCACTTATTATGTTACTAGAATACCGTACTACTGTCATCTTGGATATTACATTAAAAATTTTCACTATTTCAGCCCACACACAGAGAATTTTCTCTATGTGGGCTTCTTATCTTTATAAAGAAAAAATGTAAAAATAAAAATTGTAAAGTGTGTGAGATGAGAATGAAGTGAGTTAAAAATGAAAATGAATGAATGAATTTAGAGATGGGTATTTGCTGTCAAGTCTAGTTTTGTTTGTCAGTAATCAGCGTTGTGGAAGTAACTTTCATGAATGATGTTACTTTTAAATTTTAATATAACTTTCTGGAATATAGTTACACAAGCATTCAAATCATGATTTGTAAAGTCCAATAGTACACCCTACCCCCATAAAAACAATAATTGTATAGATATTTACAAAGACAATATAGTTTCCTTACCCTAACGTAGTTGGCGTTGATGTAATCTGACAACGGTTCGTCTTCAATCGTCGAGAGAACCACCCTTGTTTCCGGTAAGGGTATGATATTAGCGTAACGGTTCTTCGTCTCGGCCCCCTCCGGCAGTTCGTCGCTCTTCGGCGTCACGTGAGGAACGTTGCTGAACTCTTCCTCGATGCCATCGCGGTCTGTCGTGAAGTTTGACAAGCTAGCGAAGTTCATCGGGTGAGTCGGGGAAATCTGTAACAGCACATGTTACAATGTTATAGGAATTGTCAGATTTTCCACAGGGTAGTTATAATATAGTTGGTGAGTTGGTAGTCTTGATCAGACGCTTTTCTGTTAGGAATCTTCCGAAAGTCCAAGTGTTTTCGAGCCTGTATAACGTCAATTCTGGTTGTGGCTGTTGGATACTTGTTGAGCGTGGCTTTTAAAACACGGGTCAACGATTTGTTGTAGACTTGATTGGTTCATCAGAGTAGGTTCAAATTTACGCCATTTATATAGTAACTTCCGAAATAATGCAGTCGCTCAAAAAATAAATGGACCTTTAGCTAATCGAGATAACCTAGTAGATATTCATAGTACAGTGAAACCTCTTTTATACGTTTTTCAAGGGACCACCAGACTAAAAAATGTAATAACGTGAAAAACTTATTAATGAAACTATTTGATATGTGGAGCAAATAGGTTGGATCAAAAAATAAAAGTTATAAATGTACTGATAAATGTATGAAGGAAATATCAGGTAACATTGTATTTGTTTGTAAATAGCACATTTTTGCTAATAAACTAATAACTACTACTGAACGAGAAACTTATAACAGAGGCTCTACTGTATAACCTTACAATTTCACTCACTATTTTATGACAATCTAATACAATCTCTATTCTGGTCAAAACGGTTTGCCTAAACTATTATTGCTCGCTCTTCACAGTCATATTTATAAATAACAAATTGTCTCTCGAGCATTATATTGCATGTGTATTTTAATTGTTCGATATTCTTTGTAAATATTCCCCAATAATACATTACATTGAGTTATTACAAGTCCACTGTTGAATAATATGCCTCATTCAATATTGACAACAATAATTTGATTGAATATATTTAATAAAGATTGTAATTTGAAATATACTGGTGATAGACTTGAGAAAATATACAGATTTTATTGACCCATTGGATTTTTTCTGTCTAAAACGGTAATTGTCAAAAGAAGTGAACTTGGATCTACAAGTACCATTCTTGAATATTTCATTTTCTTGAATATTTACAATTGATGTTCGTGCATCGACTTACCGGGTCTTCGAAGGCCGGATTGCCGTAAGACCTCTTGGAGGCTCTGAGTCCCCCCTTTCGTCTGGTGCTGCCGTGAACGCTGACGCTGTCGAGGCTGTAGGCATCCAGAGACACCGGAGTGCATCGCATCCCATAGTTCACCTTCTTCTGTCGCTTGCGCATTACGACCTTTAAACCAAACACACTGGTTAGTTGCTAGGAAACATCAACCACTGATTTGTCATTCTCATTAACAAGCCTCAAACCCCACCCCTCCACACTCACCGTTTGTAGTTTTATCCTACATCTCTTGCATATCAAGCTCCCCCTCCCCCTTCTATGATATGAAATTCAACGGACCCAAAACTACCACTACGAATATTATAAAATTTTGAAATATTCAAATATTAAACTGGTCAAACTGTTGGTTGGCTTACTGGTCAAACTCTGAAACGACTAGAACTTTTGTTTGAATTATCAAAATTCAAATTAACAAGGGTACAACGATTTAACGATGATAATTTGACCAATTTTTGTGCAATCATTTGAAAGTATTGAGTACCAGTATGATCTTGGACTGTGAGCATATATATGCATGTATACATATATTAATATAACTATAAGAACATTTTTGTCAAATTATAAAAATGGGACCAATCTTGACCAATCCAACTGGAGATGCGAATACACTCAGTAAAGCTTCATACTTACCAATAGAACAGCGAGAATGAGCAAACATATTGCTCCTATACACGAGATGGTAATTGCAGCAATAACTGCTCCGCTGCTGTTGCTGCTACCCGAATAAGCTAATGTCTCGTCAACTACGTCCACTTTGCGGATCTGTAAACAGTAAAGAGTAACAATTCAAGCATCTGAAACAATGGTTTCTTACGTTGTAAAATCCATCATTGACAGAAAAAATTGATGAGGTCTGAGGATAACAGAGTACCAACAGAACATTTTATAATAAAACTACTACTTATTAGATATGATATGATATGAAATTGAAAATTCAAATTTCTGTTGATAAATTCTGAAATTAACCTTAACAAATAAATAGAATGAAGAGGTGAATAAATTCAATTTTTTCAAAACTTTCATTTCAATTACGTTACATTTGAGAACAATTGTATTCCAATTATAACTACCCCCCCCCCCTTGTTTATCCCCATTGTATCCATACTTCACTTACTACTATTCTAATGATGCTACGCTGAAATTGATGTAACGCAATTGAATTGAAGCATACGTATCGGACTAATCAAAATCAATTGAATTAATCAAATAGTTTTTAGACTTGTAAAAAACTTCCTTTCCCATTTCACTTATTTAATTGTCAAAACACAC
This sequence comes from Brachyptera risi, assembly GCA_964007535.1. Classification (NCBI taxonomy): domain Eukaryota; kingdom Metazoa; phylum Arthropoda; class Insecta; order Plecoptera; family Taeniopterygidae; genus Brachyptera; species Brachyptera risi. The sequence continues at coordinate 24,021,549 of OZ023334.1, read as the reverse complement.
TGTCATCATTCGTCTAGTATTATGATTAGATTATTATGTGCCTGAAAAACCCAACTACAGCAAAATTATTTGGGTGGTACAGTACAAATAAGCAGATGATAGATGAATGATGTTTACAAAAACCCATTCGCTACGAGAGACTCGAACCCACACACAACATGATTGACTTCAGTTCTCTTAGCAATTCTTAAAGGACATCACAAGCCTGTAACTAGATTTCTATTGATAGTGAGAATATTTATTCTCTCAATTCTAGAGAAAACTAGAAATCATCATCTCACTTTCAGAAATTATAATAATTTTTTGCCCTCCAAAGACCACGAGTCATAACGCAGACATTACTGATTCTGTGAAGACACATAAATAGAATCAAGTAATGTCTACGTCACGATCAGAAAAAAAGCCGGGCACTGTAAGACAAATAAATTTATTATAATGTCTGAAATTGAGATGGTGGTTTCTAGTTTCTTCCAAAATAAGAGAAATAAATACTGCCATGATTTATTAAAATCTATTTTTAGGGTTGAGATGTCCTTCAACTGACTGAGCCAAATAGGCAGATTTGTTATTCGGTCAAGACAGCTTACCCTGAGTTGGAAATCGAGATCTTGATGACCCCACAGAAGTGGGAAAGCATCGTTCAGTTGTGCATCGTAGTTCCTCTTCTCGTCGACAATATGCATCTCGACGGGAATCAAACGTCCTGGATCGTCGTCCGTCGTTCCGTTGGTGGCGATCGCGTCTGCGCATTGCTCGGGTCCGACGTTGCGTAGTACCACTTGGTTCAAGGTCACGGATCTAGAGAATAATTAATCAAAAATTTTACACCACGTATTTATCAAAAGGAAACTAGTCTTACCTTCATCATGATAATATTCATAACCAACTGGCTGTTATCATAGTACCTCAATTGCTATTTTATGTAATAGTAATTAGTAATTACTAATGACCATATTCTAAATTCAATAATTACAAAGTGAATGTTAGAAATGGAGTTGGAGTTCATAAGAAGTAAGGTCACAGAAATGGATAGGTATGTTCCTTATCGGAGTTTATTAATGAAAGCTGCAGCATTAGATTTCCAATAGGAAAATAATGTTTTAGATGGTAGTGGAATAACGTGAACTGGGCAGTGGACGGATAGAAAGAAGAGTGAGAAGTGCGAGGATATGTGACAGATTGAGGAGAAGAATAACAAACAATAATGAAATCTCGGTGGATGGACAGAAATATGTGGAAAAAGAAGATGAAGAGTTTGGCAGTAAAAACGATATGCCGAGCATTGGTGCAGGTTAAATTGTTATATACTCATGATTGTTGTAAGATGGTTAGATACAAAGACTCCATTTAGTTGAAGGTCATCCTTGCCTCGGCATCAGATACATATCACAGTTGCAAATAATAATTTTACTATAGAAAAATATCAATCGAGATATTTGATATTGTATGATTTCGTCGCGTCGTGAGAGATGACAAATCTACAATGTTTCAGCAGTTTTCTTTCTTCTGAACCAGACTGAATCTCTTGAGAAAAGTCTCATCATAGAGGCCGAAGTCAAGGATTTCTTCTTCTCAGGCGATGTGACGAAATCACCCGATATCAAATATCTCATATTCGGGTCGCGAAAGCCTTAAACATCTTGAATTATTTATTGTTGTCAATAAATAGTTCCACCTTGCAAGAAAGTAGACTGTATAACATACATAATCTATGGTCACTTCACTGTAAGACTTATCTTGTTACGAGATAGAAAAATACCTCTTTCTGTTTACAAGAATACCGTGAACGAAGAGTATTATTATCTGAAAACCAAAAGTTATGCTACTGCTTTTTTGTGGCCATATCAACCTTTCAGCCTTGACAAGGTCAACCTTGACTTGCTCACCTGGAAGTTCCTTCAGTGAGCAAGTCAGCCACAGCCTTCTTGAATATTGTCATGAGAGAACAGAACTCCGCCATCGAGCCCTCAACGAACACCCGCATGAACGTGTGGACGTCAGATGTTACGTCCGCACTGTCGGTGCTCGGAACATTGGTCGTTGACGCGTCTTGCGAGGATTTCGTAGCACTTGTTGTTGTTGTGGTTTCTGAAATGCCATAGCGTGTTCGAGTAATTTTGTAGAGAATTAAGCTTAAATAATTTAATATAAATAAAAATTAATAAAAAATTAATAAAAAATTAATAAAAAAATGAATAAAATAATTGATGAAATATGCACCTATAAAATTGTCATAAATCATAAATAACATAAAATGATTGATGATTTTATTGATTTATATAGACAATTGTTGGTGACAATAATAGTCATCTCAATGTCAGAAAAAACGTTGACTTGTACATTCATCATCAAATAAAACAACAATGATGTTAACGATAGCCATTATCCCTATATGTACTATCTATATTTGAACTGGAGAAAAATATTGAATGCTGTGAACTGATTTTATAAAAAATTTCTCCAGATATATCTCTCAACAAATGAAATTCCTGATAAAATTAATTCGAAGACTTTTTACTTCAGTACGATTAATTCGAATGTTTCAAATTTTATTCATCCATTCAGATCCAGTTGTGTCTAGTATCAATTTGCTGACTATCAGTCGCAGCACAAAAATAATATACGTAACCAAGCATGATAACAAGTTGATCTGCTAATTATCGATTATCCACAAGTTATTCGTTAACGAGACCTGAACGGTATTCAAAAACATAATTATCCCAATTGAATACTTACCACTGAGTTTCGTCGTATCACTAGTGGATGATATTGTCACTTCGAGTACCTTGTTGACAATATGAATGGGCAAATCGGTTTCTGTTTCAGGACCAGTTGGACCACCGTAATCTGTTTCCTCTTCACCCTGCTGGCCACCCTCCTCCTGTGGACCACCCTCTACATGTGTCGTTACATTACTCTCTTCCTTTGGAACAGCATCCTCGCTGACTTTAGCTACATCAGTGCCCTGTGTATCCACACTGGTTTCTCCACTCATATCTTCTTTTATTTCATGTATCTTAGGTACTATTTCTATATCCTTATTCTCGATGTGTATGAAATGATGTCCATCCTGATTTCCTTCACCTTGTTGAGTATCTGAAATACCTCCTTCATCAGGTAGCACTGTTTCCGAAACAGGAGTTGTCACTTCTCCCTCCTCCTCCTTTTCTTCTTCGACTACTTTATTTGGGTCCTCTTGAGGGAACCTTGTTGTCTCGTAAGAATCAGTTGTAGTTGGAACGTTGTCATATTCAGTTGTTAGCTCAACAGCATCGGCACTTTGAGTGGTTGTTCTCGAAATGCCGTCAAATCGTAAGTCTTCGTCCTCCATATCGTCTTTCACGTCCAGCATCGTTGTTAGCTCGTCAGGTTGCTGCGTAGTAACGTCGTTCTCTCTCCCGTCCGGAAGTAACGTAGTTGGTACCTCTATTGTGGTAAGATCCTCACCAGGTGTTTCAGTTGTCAGTACGACATCCTCGACAATATTTTGTTTGTCAGTAGTGGTAAGTACCAATGTACCCTGACCAACGTTTCCAATACCATATTTATCTTTCAAAGTTGAGTTTGTATCAGTTGTGGGAGCAATAACATTGTAAATGGTTGTCTGTTTACTGTAACTACCAGATGCCTCTGAGTCTTCAACTTGTGTTGGTTTCACTGTGGTAGTATTGGTGATTTGAAGTTTAGTTCGTCGCCCAGGTTCCCTCATAGTAGCTAACGTCCATGCAGCTGCTGTCGGAGGTATCGGGAACTGATCATTCTCATCTGATATTCTTGTGTTACCAAACTTGACAGCACCACGTCGGATAGTAGATCTAAAATTGTCATTTGCAATTATGTCATTTCCCTCATTATTTACATCTAAATCTCCAAGACGAGAGCTACTGTTTGTCCGTCTATGTAATGGTCTTCTGATGACGTTAGTTCTGGGTGATGTCTCAATCGTATCCGTCGAGTAGCGTCGCGATGCCATCGTACTACTAGGGGATGTCGGCGATGAACGTGTTCTACTTCTAGGACTGTAGGTCGTGGTCATGTCGTCTATATCCTGTGGACGTCCACGGATTCGTTTATTGTTAATGAGTTCAGTAGCCGTTTGCTCCACTGTGTTATTGTTGTTATAAGAGCTGAACCTCTCTGTGGCAAACATACGTCCACGACCCTGAGTACTGGTCCTGATTGTGGTAACACTTTCCGTGCTCATTTCACTTCCATTTGTTGTATTCTCTTTCTTCTCAACGTCCTCGTCTTTAATAACCAACTGTTTCTTATCCTCAGTTACACTGGCATCAACTTTTACCCGTACCAAATCATCCTCGGCGCCTGCTAACCGTTGGTCAAGTATTTTTTCATTACTTTCACTTTCACTTCCTTCCAAACGTTGTTCTACAGCCCTCTCGTCGCTGCCACTATCAGTACCTTCCACACGTCGATCCACCGCTTTTTCTTCACTTCCAAAGTCTTCTTTGATACTATTACTTTCCCCATCTTGTGTGATGATTCTTCGTGTAGTCGAATACTCATCATCGATTATATATTTCACTGTAGACGAAATTTCAGGCTCTATTTTCGTCTGTACAAATTTCCTTTCGAAATCTACATGGGTACCGTTGTCAACGAAAAGATCTCCATGTCGGGAGTTTGCTGTTTCACTGTCATTGGATATTATGTTCACATGATTAACAAACTCCAGTGATACTTTCGTATCATTCTTTGGTAAACCCTCATTCACAATTTTTTCGTCTTGATCTGACGAACTGAACTGTTCATTAGAACCTCCAACATACTCCTCACTTCTGTCAGTGATATCATCCAAGTTCTGACGTATTCCTTCTGAAACTCTGGCGAAAGCTTCGTCGAAGCGCTTCGTATTCGGCGTTGTGTACGTCTCATTGTAATGATCGTACGACTTCGTTGCTATTCTTTTAGGACTGGATTCTGCTTCATAAATGTCTGCATCATCCAGATCCAGGACGTAATCCGTTTCGTAATGCGCATAAGACGCAGTTGTCAGATGCTTCAGAATATCAGTGTGAATGTTCTCTTGAAGCACTATACGTGCTGTTGAAGACGATACAATCTTGTTGAAAGTAAGATCGGTAGGTTGTACCGTCGATGCTTCTTGAACTTTATCACTAACTACTATCTTGTCTTTGGCCACGTCATTTGTACTAATATTTGTTTCTTCAGGAGCAGCAGTTTTCTCGTCACAGTTCGAAGTACATTTTACGTTCGTTCCGTTCACACTTTCTGACAAACTGTCAGGTTTTTGGGGATTTATTGAATTCGTCTCATTATTTGAACTTTTAGCAATTGTCTCTGCGACATTTAGATCTTCAGTATTTAAATTTGTTTCTTTGTTATTTATCAACGGTGTAGAAACGCTCTCTCCGACAGTCTTGTTTTGTGAGCTTGTATCAGTGCTGACATTGAGACCTTTTTGCTCCAAACTCGTTCTGTTTCTTAAATACGGTCTCCTAGAACGAAGTTGTGCCTCTGACACGTTTGTTTTGGGGATTTCTGTTGTCGTCAATCCCTCAATCCCCGTTTGCTGCGAAACTGGTCTTTGTCTACGATGTGTTGTAGCGCTGGTGTCTAATATTTCAGTAATATTCAGTTGTGCCGGTAGTGGCCTGTTAGTTGTGGTGCTTGTGCTAAAGACTTCTGTGATGTTTAGTACTTTGGGTGTGTATATGTTAGTACTGTTTGAATGTTCTTGTCGGGTGGTGGAGGGGAGTGTGTCTGTGACATTGGATGGTGGGGGTAGGTCTGACGCCGTGATGCGACGGATCAGTCGAAGACGCTGGCCGACGGCGCACTGGGTGAGCGTAGCGAAAGCGAGCACGAGAAGAACTCCTGAAACAGATTAATTATTGTTTACTCAATGACTCCACCATCAGTTAAACTATACAGGGAGTGATGAGCAGGTGATAGTGGAACTAAGCAGTGGTAATGAGTAAAAAGACGTTTACATAATCCCATGCCGTATACGAGACTCGAACCTCAACGCCTGACGGTGACCTCAGTTTCAGACGCTGCCCATTAGTTTACTGAGAAATGGAGGGCGGTCTCTCGAAACATTTAAAAATATTTATAATGTGTGGTACACAACTCAAAATCTCACATAATGCCATCCAGATATCTTTATTCCTCATTATACGCTCAATTATTGTTACGAGTTTTAGTAAGCCTACCACAAAAACAGCCTATTGGAATACCAATAAATTATTTCCATATTGATAAATTGTATGTTAATGTTATCATTTCTAGACTTCTGCAAAAAGAGACAAGGGTCATCTTCTTCAACTTCCATCTTTTTATCTTTTGGGCACTATTGATTTATATACCTCGCATGCAAGTATCTCACACTGTTCGTACAATAGAATGAGTTGATACTCCAAATTGCTTAGTAACATTAGATAAATAAATACCAATCAAAAACGTCATATCGAAGAGAAGCGTGCTGAAATTTTATTTATTTGGCAAATTGGAGATCCAACTCCTCTTAAATATACTAACAGTAACTATTTTAGTTTCTAATCAAATCAATCAATGGGAGGTAAAAGCTTAAAATAACATTATTTTTATGACACTCATTATATTCGAGTGTATATACAATTAAATAAATCTGTTACCTTTATACTTGGGAAGTGATTTGTTTTTATTTATTACATACAATTATCACGAATGTTCTGACGCATGCTTGAAATGCTTATATAACCACGTGTCTGGGACATCCTCGCACAAGTTCATTGTAAACTTAACGTGCAGACATGGGGAGGAGTTGATCATAGGATGATAGATGAAAGTGGAGTGACATTCTAGTAGTCACTCAAGAGGTTTTTCGTGGGTCTCCTCTTTCAAATAGGTGCTCCCATTAGTGCTCCTGTTGAAGAACATCACAACCCTGAAACTAGATTTCAATGAATAATGGAAATATTAATCTCCCTGGTTTTAGAGAAAACTAGAAATCATCATCTCAATTTCTGAAATTATAATTAATGTCTTTGTCATCTGGAGACCATAAGTCATGACGTAGGCATTAGTGATTCTATATAGAGACATAAACACCATTGAGTAATGTCTACGTCACGATGCAGAAAAAGGGCCAGGTCCTGGAAGACAAATAAATCAATTTTAATTTCCGAAATTAGGTTGATGATTTCTAGGTTTTCTCTCAAATTAGGGAAATAAATATCGTCACCATTCATTAAAATATATTCTCAGAGTTGTGATTTCCTTTAAGGAGAAATAAGAACACACATTTTACTTCCTACTATCCAAAAAACCTAATTAAATAACCTTTCATCTCGTTTTACCATCTACCATGCATCTATTTATTCATCATTCACAGGAGCCAATAGACCTTATTTATCATTATAGCTCGTCGTTGAACACAATATCAATAAAATAAAAATAAATTAAATACTGTTACTTGGAAAATTGCACTCAATGGGTGTTGTTGTACAAGTGTTGCATTTGACACGCTAACTACCGTTCTAGAGCTTTGTCTCTCTCTTCCGAACCACGCTCATGTCATTGTTTGGAGGGCGTTAGATCATATTTCATGGTTCTTTAGGTTTGAAACTTGACACAAAATACAATGTACGACTATGTGATGAACTGGGTCGTTATGCCTTCGTGCGCTTGAAAATTATAACCCTCGCGATGTAGGCATACACATGCAAAATCAATCCACCCAATAATTTCACTTCCACACTTTCTACAATTAATTTACGAGTTTATTATTTAAAAGCTATTTTCAATTGAAGAAGAATTTTCACAAATCTATGAGCATTCTTTCCATTGGGAACGAAATGACCAAACCAAAGAGATGAAACTACTAATGGGCCGTCTATTTGGTTCAGACAGGTGAGACACTGCTTTGAAATCAGACGGGCGTGAGTTCGAATCCCGCTGTAGGCACGGGAATTAACTTGCTATCACGATTTCATAATTTCTTTATGAACCGACCATATAGCCTGACTGCAACGCGGGGTTTTAAAGTGCTATTAAAAAATAACAATAATTAATAATCAATCATTTGTAATCAATTTGAATATCAAACCATAGTATTGGAATGACGAAACATAACATGTAATTATGTATACTGTGAATAAATATTATTATTATTATGACATGATGAACTTTTTTCTATGTAATCTTCCAAACCAAAATGCATCCTTTAACACAATTGTACATTTATACTACATACATGTTTGACTCTTGTGTTCGTGTGAATAAAGATATTTTTACTATTATTATTGAACTATTATCATATACTATTCTTCTTATCATTATTATTATTGATTTATTATCATTATTATTATCATCATTATATTATTATTGTTATTAATATAACGCGAGCCTGAGTATGATATTCATATTGTGAATATTATTGTGTTCACGCCTGCCCTGCATAATATGATACGCTTCTATTTCCTTCCAAAGAATAATACTTGAAAATATAAAACATGGTAAAAAAAATAACAAAATAAACCTCTGTTTTGTAATCAGTGTTATAAATGAAAGTATCACGTTTTTCATTTCGCTTCTTGTTGTGCAGTACATTTGTGATTATATCATCATTCCTCATATTATTTTCATTCAGTCAGTATAAGGCATGATGAATGGGAATACTGTTGCACACTGAACCATGTTTATCTTACAATCTCACTTATTGTAATGCTTCAGTGCACCAATCATCAGCGAAGTGCGATGTTATACTAACATCCACGAAAGAAAAAGGTAGTCTATACCAACTAAATAATAGTGTAAAAAAGTCAATGAAATGTCAAGGAATTACCGCTTTGAAACATGGAGTTATATTCCTAATCTTATAACTCATCCTGTAAAATCATTGTACCTCAGAATACTTCAAAATTGCAAGTACAACATGGTTATTCTGGTTATGGTTTCATGGTGAACAGAGGTGATTTTGTGTTCCCTTTGTTGGTAGATGGAACGTTCTTTCATGGATACAAGTAAATATAAATATATATATATATATATATATATATATATATATATATATATATATATATATATATATATATATATATATATATATATATATATATATATATATATATATATATATATATATATACATATATATATATATATATATATTTTTTTTTTTTTTTTTAATGACATCGAAACTTGATACAAAATCTTTGTTCCCCAATTAAGGCAATTGATGGAAAATGGGATCGTTTGGACGGGGCACCACAAGGGCGATCTTACCACTCCATTTTGATTAGATAAAAGTCTTTCAGTTTTCTAACGTCCGGAACACATTATGACTGTTTCTGTGATATGTATTCGGACACAGAACACACGGATGTTGATATCTTCTTTGAACTAAGTCTCTTGGGCAATGATCTCTTCTTTCCATCAACAGCAGATGTGAAGTTCGTCATTATACAAAATGGACAAAGAAAAAAAATGAGTGATAGGCCTATAATGTTATAATTAGGCCTATCACTCTACTAAGGCCCGGTTTTACCAATCTTGGTTAGGGTACTAATCCTTTAACTACCAATTAAAGGTATGAAAATGACATATGTAACCAATGGTGATAACAAGTTAATCCGCTAACTATTGCTTAATCCAATTTCGTAAAACTGGGTCTAATTAAAGGTCATGGCCAATTAGTACTTCATCCAAGCATTTGCTTCGAGGACTGTGGGAAACCACGAAAAACCAAGTCAGGATGGAAATATACACGCATTTAAAGACGTTTAGTTTTGTGGCCCTCTATCTGATCTATAGAACCCCGCTATAAATATTTAGAAGGCTGTGAATCGTAAAATTTGGGTGATCATAAGCTCGATGACCATAGTGACCATCAGAAAAACCCAATTTGGCGAAATTACAATATCAACTAAACTAAGCTTGTTAATTGGCCACCAGACCTGTTGACAATTGTGGCTCACAATAATATTTGAAAAAATATATATTATATATCTATATATATATATATATATATATATATATATATTTATATTCATGTATATTTTCACAAGGTATTGTATTTTCATAAATCATTTTTCCGGTACTCTTGTGTTATTTATTATTGCATTTATTAAAAACTTACACAACGTTTCTTTTAAATTGCATTGATTCACTACCAACTTGAAAGTAACGTTGGGTAAGTTTTTAATAAATCCAAAAATAAACAACACCCAAAGTACCTAGAAAATGATTGATGAATATGTATATGTATATATATATATATATATATATATATATATATATATATATATATATATATATATATATATATATATATATATATATATATATATATACGGTATATATATATATATATATATATATATATATATATATATATATATATATATATATATATATATATATTGTAAGTTATGTAAAGCCGATTGACAAATGGATGTGTGGAAATGATGTAGATCCTGTTTTCATCGTTATTTATAGTGAGATTCGAAAAAAGTTGGGAGCTCATCAAAATATATAATAAAGTATATCTAATGAAATCACGCACTATTGTGACTTTGCTTTAATGAATTTAAAACACTAGCAATGCATTACCGGTACGTTCAACAGCAGCTATATTCGCACTTTCTACGAACGGAAATGTTGCCTACTCAACTATTAGTGTCAAATTGTGTTTAAGGAAGCCGTGAAATAACGGAAAGTTAGTAGCACCGATTAGGTACTGATAGTCACAGTTAGAGAAGTAACGAGAATAAATCCTATACTGATGATGATAGGTATTACCGGTAGATAGCAGTATTAATTAAAGATAAAGAAAATCACCATGCAATATACGGCCCATATCCAGGAAGGAACTGGGTTATACGTAATATTGGATACCGCTGTGCTCAAATACGAATTATGGTGAGTAAAAGAATTATGAAATTAGTCAAGAAGATTAGTTTAGGTGATACTGAAAGAGTTATTCTCTGGTGGTTACCATGGTCATTTAGCTTGTGATTATTCAAAACTTTATGAGTCTCTACACTATCTAGATAATATGTTCTGCGCTTCCCAACTATATGATTGTAATGTGAATAGAAAAAAACCGATGTAAAAACTAATCTCGAAATTGTAAAAAGTCATTGAAGCATTATACAAATTTATAAAAACTAGTAGTCAGTGTGACCCTACGTTTCGGTTTAAAAAAAGGATATTGTGGAACATACGTACATTCTTCTATTTTTATCCCTGTATACCTCTTATCTTATATCTTTGATCTTATATTTTATATCTTTCATCACTGTAGTAGGCCATCAGTTGCAACTGAGATTGTATTTCGATTTATTTGTGTTGTGTTTATCGATTCTTATAGTAACACAGTTGCACTGTTTTCTCCTTCTGTGTAAGTTACGTGAACTAATCAAAAACTTTCCGTAGATTAGAAAAGCAATAATTATTATAAAAAAATAAAATGTAGGCCAACAGTATCATGAAGAACAATATATAAATAATTACAAGCTAACGTAAACAATATATGTAGATATTATATTTTAAAATAACATTAAAATCAATCTTGATAAAATGAACATTCAAATCCAAACAAAAATATTCGAATATGTAACTGGTTCATGGCCACTGAATGTAGAGGGGTGGATTTATCCCTGACAGTAAAATGACCTGTTCATGACTGCTTTAATTTTACCGACCTGGTCGATTGACCTGACCTCTGATTGTCATCTACATTAATATTTTAATATCTCATTTATTCTTTCACAAGAACAGTTACATTCAGAACTAATTGCAGAACTAATTGCACTTGCATCCACAAGAAGAGCTACCAACGAGATAGTACTAAAACTTTAGTATTTACATGCAGAAACGTATTGCAACTTTCAATATTTAACGCTTTTGAAAAATGTAGTTTTGTATCTACTTGTAATTCTCCTAGTGAAAATGTCATTAAACCTCTGACATCACAACTTAAAAGTATATTTCACCAAAAAAATGACAATATTCATTTCCCCAATTTTAGAGAAAACTAGAAATCAAAACTTCAATTTTAGGTATTATAATTTATCCTCCAGGACTCGCTCCTGACGTAGACATTACCCTATTCTATACATATTTCTATACAGAATCGGTATTACCTACGTCATGACTCATTGTCTTTGGAAGACAAGAAATTCAATTACAATTTCTGAAATTGAGATAATGATATCTATAGTTTTCTCTAAAATTATTGAAATATGTCGTTATTCTTCATTAAATGCTAGTTTTTGGGTTGTGATGTTCTTCAGTATTTCTATTTGTTATGTTGGTAGAGGGCCTTCTTTTCTATTTCGTGGATTATACAGCTAGGTGTAGGTCTACTTATTACCACACATGTCTTTTGTCAATCGATAAGAATTGTCTAGACGAATTCGTTATTTGGAAATGACATTCAAAACAACTTGAAACCTACTTTCCTAAAACATTCTAAAACTGAATTATCATAAAAAAAACATTTTACATTATGAAGTAAGCCAAGTAACGAATTCGGACGATTCACCATTCTAGAAGCACACCATCAAGATAAAAACATTTATGACTACCGTATATAGTAACTTACAGCCTGCCTTGAAGTTGGACTACTAAATAAATGGATAATGTGATTACTATATGACATATGATACATATATGATATATATTACTATATGAAGTAATTCCATTGATCTTTACATTGATCGATGTCGTCGACGGCAGTTAATTTAAATACTTGAGATGTCACTTTTAAGTGAGTATTTTTCCAAATTGACCTCAATTTGTTGTTGGAAATATTTTTTCTAATGATTTATAAATATTTTCTCTTTGTTTCACTTCTATACACCCACATATTGACATTTTGGCGTACTAGAAAAATATTAGATCGTAACCAACAGTATATATAGCAACTCCCTTCGTGTGTTATCGTTTTCTTCAATCTTTTAAGTGATTGTAAATTGGTGGATGGGACTTCAAATTTTGTATTTCTATGTTGTTGTTTTTTGTATGCGCTCCACTGATCGCAAGGCTAAAGCGATCCACTCGTAACTTTTTCAGGCAGCAACTTATTTTCCAAATAATTAGAACTGTTTAGTGTTTAATGATTAAGTTTAGGTAAAAATCGGGTGGAAAGATTTTGATATTGCTAATCGAAAGTTTGAGAATTATGAAAATGATAACAGGAAAAATAAAACACGTTTCCATTCGTGAACAATCTCGTTTTGAGATGATGTAAGGACGTGTCGGATGTGGGACTTGATAGGACTTGACTGTGTGACATGCTCTATGAAAATTGGGTAAGCGGTTTCAAGGAAAAAAATTATATAAGCCATTTTGTCATCTCTTACCCAAGCTCCTGAATCAAAGAGTGGAAACGATCAACATAAAACCCATTCTCAACATCGTTCTTCATTTGTTCTTCTATTTTTTCAAGGATGGTTTAAATTAAGACCGTCTCGAAGCGGCACCTCTTGGTTATTACTTATAAGACTTCGAGGCGGTCTTGTAACCAAATAAATAAATTATCCAAACAAATATATAAATATATATATATATATATATATATATATATATATATATATATATATATATATATATATATATGTGTATATATATATATATATATATATATATATATATATATATATATATATATATATATATATATATATATATCAAACTCAGATAAAAACAAATGAATTGAATAAATTGAATGAATGAATTACACTAAATAAATTATCGCTGTAGACTATTTGAAATTAAAAACAATTAATTTGACATCAGAACTGCGTTCTCTGTAACCATACTTGATCACCGCATAAGATAGTATTTCTGTTTCCAAGTCCAAAACACATTATGAGTATCTTTTAACGATTTTCTGATCCGGATATTACCCGCATTAAGAGTGAACCAAATACACGAATGTTTACATCTTCTACTTTCAACCAAGTCTCTCAGCAATGTTGACTCTTTTTTATAATTATTTCATGAAGATATACTTGAATGAATGAATATTAGGGTTTTAAGGCGCATCGACAACGAGGTCATTTATAATTTAAAAAATGAGTGATATAATAGGAGTATTTTACAGATATGTTAAATTCAAAACCAAGTATATGTAAAACTCAAGTAATTTTCAATTTGACACAAATATGTCTCTCACCTTACAGTGCATATATGGATCGTTTGCCAACATAATTACCATCTACCCGTAAATTTACGAATGTGACTTCCCTGATTTATTCTCCATAACAATTTACATTTTAGAAAATATTCATTTTAATTATCATCATCATTATAAATAATATAAAAAATGTCAGATGAACGATACGACTTTTTATGATTATTACTCCATATTCAAAATATATTTAAGATTATGGATATCAGGCCCTACATTGTTCAGCGAATGGATATCGATTCAGAGAAATATTAGATTTTTGTGACATCTTTGAACCGTTTTAAGATATTAAAATTATAATACGGTAGAAACATATATTCTTGATATCTTCTCGATCGTATGAGAATTAACACTATTCAATTTATATCGCATAGGCCTATATATATGTTGTTTTTTTTTCATTTGTATTATGATGAACACATCTGCTGTCTGTTAATGGAAAGAAGTGATCATTGCCCAAGAGACTAAGTTCAAAGTGAGAGATATCAACATTCGTGTGTTTTGTTTACTCTTGATACCAATGCTGATAATGTCCGGATATAGGACTATATCACAGAAACGGTTTTTTACTTATAATGTGTTCAGGACTTTCGGAAACTGGAAGACTGTTATCTGCGGCGGAAATTTATGGTCACCGACAGCGCAGTCCTGGTGTTGAAGTTCATTGGTTTTAAATAATTAAAATGGGGTGGTGAGATCACCCTTGTGGTGCCCCGGCCAAACGATCCTATCTTTCATCCATAGCCTTAATTGGGGAACCATAATTTTGTATCAAGTTTCGATGTCATTTAAAAAAAAATAATAATCACAGGTATGCAGCTGAAAAGATACATTATGTATATCTGTGGAAATGTTAGAATCACGGTTTGTTATTTTATCTCACATGATTTTCAAGTTTTTAAAGAGATCTGTGTTTCTCCCATATCAGATTTTTGATATCTCGCATCGTTCAATAGTTATGATAAAAAACTGATATTTCGCTAAATAATAATAATAATTCTTTTATTCTATGGTACATAATACATATGTTATAGAATATGTCAGTTTCAAAAAAGAAATGAACAATACCAAATACAAAATGGAAAAATACAATAAAAACAATAAATCAACTCCGTGTAGTTAGCTTCGAGTTCGAGGCCTATATTGAAAGAGCGAAGCAAAAATGTGAGAATTGTGTTAAATATTGCAAAATGCTTTTAGTCTCAGCCTGTACAGGCTCCTACAATTATACCGCCTACTGAACAAGTTTTATCTCTGCCAATTCATAAAAACAATGTATTTATTGTACTTTATATCCACGAGAGATGGAGGTTCCGATCGACCGTCTCCCCTATCCCACAACAATAGAGCATGGCCAGTTCAAGCATTCATATCTCGTGAACACAGGTACTATTAAATCGTGCATCCAACCAGAAAAAAAGGTACAAATCACCAGTCATGACTTATTGGTTGACTTCATGCATTCTTTAATCTCCCTTTCTCCAATTAGGCCTACATTTTATTACATATATACTTTTTTTTTTTATAACATCGAAACTTGATACAAAATTATTGTTCCCCAATTAAGGCTATGGATGAAAGATAGGATCGTTTGGACGGGGCACCACAAGGGCGATCTTACCACCCCATTTTAATTATTTAAAACTAATGAACTTCAACACCAGGACTGCGCTGTCTGTGACCATAATTTTTCGCCGTAGATAAAAGTCATTCAGTATAAACACACGAATGTTGATATCTTCCTCTTTGAACTAAGTCTCTTGGGCAATGATCACTTCTTTCCGTTGACAGCAGATGTTAAGTTCATAATACATAAATCATAATACAAAATGGACAAATTAAATTAGTGATAGGCCTATAATGTTATAATTAGGCCTATCGCTCTACTAATTAATGGTCGTGGTCAATTAGTACTTCATTCAAGCATTTGCTTCGAGGACTGTGGGAAACCACGAAAAACCAAGTCAGGATGGAACTATATTCTAAATATATAACATATATAATAGTATACAATAGTATAACATATATACTAAATTATATGAACAATAATTAAACTTTGCAGTTGTTCATCGATGTCAATCAATTAGGTCTATACTCTCGATCTCTGTCATTTTATTATACCTGATTTTGACTTATTTTAACGACAGACTTCACGGACTTCGAAGAGCGAAAACCTAATATAAATAATTATAAAGGGAATGCTTGTATGTGTTGAAAATATGCATTTATATTCATGAGTCGTTTTTATGATTTGATAGAAATGTTCATACATATTGGTAATGGATCGCATCCATAAGGAAACATTGTTCAGTGTAGGCCTATTTGTATATTTTGTCGAATGAGTTATACATCAACATTACGAGCTGAATTATTCTTTTGGGGACGGTAAGATCTTGTGGTAGCCCGTCCAAAAGATACTACCCTGTCATCCTTATCTTTAATTGAGGATAAATTACTTTTGTTCAAGTTTTACATGCATAATAAAAATATATCATAAAAAATATGATTGATTGTTATTTGATTAACGACCCCACCAACAGCTAAGCTATTTGAGGGTATGAATAAGCAGGTGATCATTAACTTATAAAGTTATGATAAGTGAAAGCCCATGCCATATGTGAGACTCGATCTCACGCCCAACGGTGAGTTCGTTTTTTCAAAGCGGTGCTTAAGCTGGCTGAGCCACGGAGGGCGTCTAACGGTGCACGGTTAAGTTGCGATGAGCCTACGATTTTAAACTAGCTTATATAATGATATTTTAGATACCAACAGAGAGGGTATTTTGGGGGTCAATCGAATAAGCGAAAGACGACCGGGGCCCTTATTCTATAACTCTCAAACGAAAGAAAAGCAGCTGATCTTCGTTTTATTCGGACGATTCCCTATACTTCACTATGACCGGCACATGTAGCTGAGTGGTTGACGCACTTGCTTCATGTGAACCGGGAGGCAGTGGGTATATACGACCCGGTTCGATCCCCGCTACCGACCATCTTTAGAGGGGTATTTCGTGGTTTCCCTCTGTAGTCTAGGCCTCTAGGCTAATGCCGGAATGGTTCCCACAATATAGGCCACGACCGCTTCCTTCCCACTATCCTTCCCATTACCCATAAATACCTTCATCTCATCATCCCATCATCTCATTGATCATTCATCCGACGCCAATAAATCATCTTAGTTATCATTACAGTGCGTCGTTAAAACCCAATATAAAAAAAAACTGCACCATGGTTCATCAGGGCTCTGACTTTCGACTCGCTTCCATTTCGTTTCCAGTTATAGAATAAGGGTCTAGCGGTATAGTTGAGCCTATTCGTATGATCTCGACAGCCCAATAGCTAGAGATTCCAAAGGAGTGCATATTTCCAACATCGAAATAATTCATTAGCTGAAACTGGTTCCGACGAAATTATAAAAAAAAAATCATGACATTTCATGTACAATTGGTTATCGCTAACTTCGACAATCGTTTCTAATCAATCAAATGTTCTACCGAAGCACGATATTCCGTGACGTCAGACAGCGCAATCACCTGTAATTACAGTCGAAAAGAGTAAATAAATAAACTTCACTTAGTTTCAGGTAAACGGCCGATAATGCAGTGAGGGAAAAACTTTACGCCAAGGGAATTTCACAGGTATTAATAATCATACAACGCTAACAGTGCAGGATACGAAATCAATAAATATACGTCATACTGTGCAGACAGTAATTATTATGCCAAATACTAATCAGTCGAATTTTTAAAAAACAGATTAATTTAAACATTAGATACATTGGTATTGTACAGTAGATACATTGAAGCCATCAGATGAAGAAAGCTCTCCTTTATCTGTGCTTTTTTTTACTAATAACACCGAAACTAGATACAAAATCATTGTTATTTTGTTTATTAAGGCTATGGATGAAAAGTATAGGATCTCGTTTGGACGGGGCACCACAAGGGCGATCTTACCACCCCATTTTGATTATTTAAAACCAATTAGCTTCAACACCAGAACTGCGCTGTCTGTGACCATAATTTTCCGCCGCAGATAAAAGTCTTTCAGTTTCAGGTTATCTCTGCTTGAACCAGAAGTAAAGAGTACCCGATGGGTAAAACTTGCGATATTAAATGGGATTCGACAAATATCAAGTCAACAGAAAAAGGTCCTTTTACTTTCGTTTCCCTTTTCACATATATCACATAGCCTAGCATGTGAATGTTCATTAAGAATCGAAAGTATTTATAGAATGTACATTTATAAATTGGTGCGAGGCAATTTTGTTGACGTTGATATGTCACATAATGACTAGAATTCCCTTAACACAATCGAAACACTATTGTACTTCATCACACTTTACTCATCGCAGTACACCCGTGGGTAGTATGGTCATTAACTACAACAATCACTATACACTCTTATGTAACAACTATTAGTTAAAATTACGGGGCTTGTCATGGTTAATTGCTCAACTAACATGGTGCATTTCTCTACTGTACCTGCATGTAGTCACGTGAAGAAAGGTCGTCAACAAACACAAATATCATCGTGATAATTGTATAGCTGTGGTATTTTTAGCTCATTGGATTTTTACATGGTAAGATTCACCAAAAAAACAATGGAACTACATCTTTAAAAAGCATTGTTCATTCTTAGGAACACCGCGAAATAATTCCCAAAGTTTTCGCAAATGTTTTAGTTGTTCTTCGATTGCGGGATCAACTATTGTATTGTGTATAGATTTTAAATCAAATTTAATAACTTGTAATCAGTGGATTGAGCGATAATATGCGGATTATCTTGTTATCGCCCATGGTTACCAATCCTATCTTGGATCTTTATGGCAATCAAACCATTTTGTGATTCCTCAAACACCGGTCATAGAAATAAGATAGTGAAATAATGTTTGACCATTGTGGTTGGTAGATGACGTAATGGTTTAAAATTCAAAATTACTCTCAAACAGTTTTTAATCAAGAAATCACATGAAGAATTGAAAAAGTTGAAGAATTCTTTTTGAGATACGATCATAAATGTTGTTGAAGATTTTCAAATATCTGACTTTAAATTTATTTGCTTTCTTGGATATTTTAGTCACATCTTCTTATATTATAATAAAATGTATTTTCAATTTTGTCATTATTATCATTTGCTCGGTATATATAGACTATGTGTTGAGTTTTATAGAAACAGCACTATTACGTCACTAGTATTTTATATTCATATTTATTTACAGTATATTATTTATCATTATATTTTTATTTATTATTACTGGACAAAGTTTTATGTGTTAGGTAAATTTATAAAAATAACACTTACTTCGCTACTATTTTTTATTTGATATATTGTTCATGACTTGCTCTCATGCCCTCTATGTCTGCATAATTGTATACAATGATCAGTTTGGATTGATACATAAATTAAATTAAATTAAATGCCAATGTATGCCCTAATGCCACAAATAAGCGTGTGTTTTGTGTATCTATATATATTGCTTAAATCATTCAGTCCTTAATTAATACAACCCAAATTGAATCATTTGATTATACACCCTATGATATTCAATTTCTTTTGATCGTTGACATACTACATAAGGCCCGGTATTACCAACTTCAGTTAGCTTTTATCTAAGAGTGGTGAAAACAAATAGCATGGGTAACCAATGGTGATAACAACTTTAAACTGCCAGTTATAGAGCTACTTCCACGGTAGTTATGCTAGCACTAAATTAAATAATAAAATGATGATAAATTAGACAGGAGATAATTACTGTGATTAATCAATATTTATGGGTTTAGTTGCCTTTTGAACATTAAATGAAAAGGTAAATCATTTTTGATTTCAAGTGTGTAAAAATAATGTTGTTTCATAGTTATAAATGTCCATTCATACATATATATGCAGGAAACGATTAACTTCAAAAGTAAAGCTGGATTCTCCTTAACACGGTTGAACGTTTTTTCCCGTCCCGGTAAATCACATAAACAAGTCAAAAACTGTATGGTAAGTCTTTGACTGTCTTAAACGTGATACCGGGACGGAGAAAAACGTTCAACCGTATAACATTTCGACTCGAGCGTAAGAATAAGTTTTCATAGCTATTTTTGTTTTCGTAGAAAAGATTCAAAGTCTTACCTAATGAGACTCGAACCGGGACTCTCATGATTGTTCTATGTTCTTCTTCTATCGAGGTACAAGTCTGGTAACAAATCCATCTGGGACAACACTGCTGACTTCACACTGTTGACAAACAAAACATTTAAATATTAGATCGTTATCACTTATCATATAAATTCACTCCATGAACACAGCTTAGATTATCATTTGTTTCATCATTCATGTAATAAATAATGAGGAAAAGGCGCAGTTTGAATATTGGTAGACCTACTTAACTTACGTCACGCCAAATCATTTGAGGGCCACTTCAAATGGTGAAATTTTGAGATTTCACGTATTGAGATGGGTACAAATCTATTTTGCCATCAATAAATCATACATTCGAAATACATTTTAAATCCCTCTTCCAAATTATGATTCAATTGGAAATTAATTCTGGACGAATTAAATATGTTCTAGATGTCTAGCTCATACACCTTCGTTAGTAAACATGGTTAAATTTCTTCAAGTTACTCGATGATTGTCCATGTGTCCTTCATCATTTTTTAATTAAAAGAATCTCGGGGGAGAGGGTGAGGAATACATATATAATATATATATATATATATAGAGAGAGAGAGAGAGAGAGAGAGAGAGAGAGAGAGAGAGAGAGAGATATTGTGACGTAATTTGGGAGGTGGGGTTATCCTAGCGAGACAGAATGTGACAGGTAGGAAGGTGTGACGTAATCCAAGTACGATCCCTTTAGTGGACTCACTTTTAAATTTCAAGTCCACACGATGAAACTTCAAACAGAAATAAACAATCGAAGGTTTAGAATAGAAACTTCACCTCATCACTTCCTTTATACAAATATTCGGTTGGGTTTTAAAATTGCACTCGAATGTATAGCAGCTATAAGTAGTATGGTGTAGAATCAGTTTCAAAATTAAAATTGTCAATAATTTGTGAATAAATGAATAAATACACTACTAATAAAACACAAAACACAACTTTCAATCAAATGCCATACAGATGATTGATGAATACAATAATGCACATGGCACTGCATTTAAAATATTGCTATCCATCCATATTATTTCCAATCATTGAACTAGCTACGATGAGATGGACTGATAGAAATCATTCATGATGATTATTGTTTGGTTAACGACCCCACATACAGCTAGATTATTTGGGGGGTACGTATGAGCGGATGTTTACAAAGGTCAATGCCCACCTACGCCCGATTTGACTTCAATTTCAATTCAATTCAATTTCAGAATCCAAAGTGCAGTCCTTTAGCTGAATGAACCATAGGGGGGGAGGGGGGTGTCTTTATCATTATTTGATTGCTTTGCTATAAATAACTTACACTGAAACGGGTGGTCGAGGGCTAGCACAATGAACCGTCATTCAGGAGACTGGGGTTCGATTCTCGCCATGGTCGACCATAACTGACTCAATTTATAAAACCCAATATTTAAATAATGAGCATTTATATTTGAAAATAAATGTCTTTCCCAATTGAAAACATTACATAACTTATAGGCATGTACCTTTTGATGATGTACGTCCACCGTTTAATTAACTTCCTAATTAACTATCATAATTATCCTAATGAACGGCTGTTGTGAAATTTTAAAACTTACGAATACGTAATTTGCGCAACGTTCCTCGCCCTCGCCCTCGCCAGGTCACTAAAGAAGCCTTGTACTGTTGGCTATATACGGGTTATAGCTATTAGACCTCATGTTATTGTTATTATCACCCAGCCATATTAAAACCAGTGATAGTGTAGCCATATTTGATAACACGTAGGCCTACTATACATGCTATTTGCACATTATCTCCTATTAGTCATATGTATTAGCTTTTAGTAATTTTCAGTTCTACAAACTGAGTTTATGAATATTGTTAAGGTATATAAATTGGAAAAAAAAACTCAACTTTTATAATAATCAGGAAGTGGTGGTGATTATTGTTTGGTTATTATCCTCACATCACATCTATTCACACAGTTATCAACAGCTATTTTGGGGTACGAATGAGCGGGTGATATATGAATGGTATTTACAAAATCATGTGCCTTATACAGGAATCGAACCCACGTCCGACTTGATTTCAATTGATGATGCAATAATAGTCGCC
>OZ023334.1:23954531-23993960 GCA_964007535.1 Brachyptera risi | reverse complement strand
ATATATATATATATATATATTATATATATATATATATATATATATATATATATATATATATATATATATATATATGTATATATATATATATATATATATATATATATATATATATATATATATCTAT
This sequence comes from Brachyptera risi, assembly GCA_964007535.1. Lineage (NCBI taxonomy): Eukaryota > Metazoa > Arthropoda > Insecta > Plecoptera > Taeniopterygidae > Brachyptera > Brachyptera risi. Next base: position 23,993,833 of record OZ023334.1, on the reverse strand, counting down.
ATATATATATATCTATATATGAATATATATATATATATATATATATATATATATATATATATATATATATATATATATATATATATATATATATATATATATATATATATATATATATATATATATATATATATATATATATATATATATATATTATATATATATATATATATATATATATATATAATATATATATATATATATATATATATATATATATATATATATATATATATATATATATATATATTATATATATATATATTAAATATATATATATATATATATATATATATATATATATATTATATATATATATATTATATATATATATATATATATATATATATATATATATATATATATATATATATATATATATACATATATATGTATGTATATAGGTATCAATTTCGCCCCACAATAATTTTGACACTCGCGTCTGCGGTGTTGCCATAGGCGACCTTCTTTCGTGGATTATCAACTTCGGTTGTACCAAGTACAGGTAAAGAAGCATGTAAGTTTAGATCTGGTAATAGCGTGGGATAGTCTCACGGACCGTGTATACGGACTGAGTGCATGACGCATTGTTGTCAGGAATCAAGATACACACCGATTAGAACCGACGAGAATGTGTATGCGTATATGAGCGAGTCAATGGACAATAGAATTATTAGAACAAAACTAAATCAAGAATTCAAGTTATTCTTGTACGATTATCTAAGATGTTAGTAGGCTAGGTTACAATTATCGTATTCAAGAGCTGTGTTTGGGCACACATGTATATATGAATGTATTCATGTAAACATATATGAATAAAAGTTATCACTAAAGAAAGTTAGGTAGATGTGTGTACATTGCTGTATTTAAGTTCATTCAAAGAGGTCAGTTGGACTTTTTTTTCTTTCTTTCTTTTTTTCTTTGTCATTTTTCCATGGAAAATTGAGCTGCAGTGAACTCCAGTGGATCTACCTAGAGCGTAATATTTTAAGTGTCAACGTTACATATAAACGACCATAGTGGCTTTCCGTTTGAACAAATTGTATTGGAACTGATTCACACCATTCAGATAACTTCTAAAATACTGTCGATGCATAATAGGCCTGCACATGCACAATAGGTTACGTGTCATTTAACGGTACGTAACGGTACGTGGTGAGGTTAAAATCGATAACAAAACTAGATAGTGTTAACTGTTACTGTTACATACAACTGATCTGTCTACCTTCGTTATTATACAAATTGCGTCATTAGCATTTTCGACTAATGTTGTCCACCTCTTGGGATGTATTCGTTCATTTTGTATCTTTCACTGTTGAAGTTTTATGATCCCTTACATCTATGAAATCACCCTAGTGGTAACCTTTTGCCCTATTGAGACTGGGGACACTTTAAACCGTCAACAAAGTGAGTGACTTGGATCAACCTTCTACCATCGATGAAAGATAAACCACCAATACACTCCACTCTTACGACAGAACGAAACTAAATCATACCTGCACCATTGGGTTTGACTCTTTGTAGGCCTATATAGGTCTACCACAAAATGCCTGCACACTTACAGTTCTAGAACCTTCGCCTATGTGTATGTAATAACTGCTTGTTCCCACCACTGCAGATTCAGGCTACGGGATGGCCGATAGCAGTACAATCCAACATAATGCGACGTTTTGAAGGAATTGTTGACAGTAATCATCGGCTCAGAGTAGACCTGAGCGTGGGAGGCGAAATATTGTCTTCGAAATTATGTTGTTTTTTCTACTTCAAAGCTATGAAACCCGTTTTTCTGACCCTGATGTCGTACTGATATAACCATATAAAACCAAGGGCCGCACTAATCAGACTCCTTCCACAACACATCAAACAGAAAAGAGGAACACCACAATTCAAGAAAGAAGTTAGAATGCACCTTGTATTGAATACATAATATTTATTTTTAATTTGTTACGTTGACACCACACTATGTATATATATATATATATATATATATATATATATATATATATATATATATATATATATATATATATATATATATATATATATATATATATTTATTTATATATATATATATATATATATATATATATATATATATTTATATATATATATATATATATATATATATATATATATATATATATATATATATATATATATATATATATATATATATATATATGAACATTTCAACAAAAATGTGTAAAAATTGGTTTGGTATTGACATATTCTACAACATATAATATATACATATCTTGTTCTGAGGAATAGATACATGAGTAAGCATAAATATTATTGTTTTGGACATGTTTTATCGTTAGAAGCCATTGAAAATCGTCAACAATTCGTTCAGAATGTCAATCAAATCCTTGCAACGCTTTCTAGCGTTCCGAAGGTGCACTATAGTGTGAAGGAATAGAAGTTATAGGATATAAAAGAGCGGGTCAGTTTTATAGGCTTCTGTCACATAACAAATGACAAACAATCGTTACCATAGCAATACAGCGAACTGGTGGACCACCAAACATTCTGATTGGTTAATTCCAACTGATGGAGATTGTTGTCTGTCTCTTGCAACAATGAGTGACGTCAGTTGACAGAAGCCTATTACATTGCGTGACATGTCTTGAAATATTTCTATCTTCTATGGATCAAGTCTATTCGCTGAGCATTCCACTATCAAATGCAAATGCATTATACTTGGCACGTTCGAATTCCATTACGACATGGACGAATTTTAAAAAGTAATTGGCTACTAGTTTGTCAGGCTTATCACAAGCATGCACACATATAAACAAACATAATGCATGTACACTATTGTCGCTAGATAGAATGTTTTTTAAAGGAAATTTAAATTTAAAAACATTTAAAAACAGCTCATTTAAAAACACTTGGCAGAGACGATTTTAAAAATGTATTGAAAATGATTTTATCTCTTGGAAAAATCGTAACAATGAATTTCTAGCCATCTGACTTGTTTTTATTATGCTTTCTGCAATTCAAATGTTTTTATATCTGACTTGGTTTATACAATACCATTGTACAACAAACCGTTGAATAAATACAAAATACAAAATACAAATAAAAATAAAATCCAGCATATTTTCTACCACTAAGCTTTCAACTTTCACTTGAATAGCGTATAATATGTACAGTGTCTGCTAGTTTTAGTGAAAAATATGTCATTAACTTTTTTAAGGTGCATGTAACGTTTCAACCGATAGACCACTTTTTGTGACCTCGAGTGTACATTCATTTTATTCAGATCACTCTGTAAAACATCTGAGTTCTATCGAAATAGAAATGAGCCTATCGAATAAAACCAACTATAGGGTGTTCGCAAGTAACAAACGACAAACAATCGTTACTATAGTAATACAGCAGACTGGTGGACTACCAAATATTCTGATTGGTCAATTCCAACTGGTGCACATTGTTGTCTCTCTCTTTCAACAATGGGTGACGTCAGTTGAGAATACCATATACACTATAATTGACGACTATCATTCACCGCCCCATTGACATCACAAATCATAACATCTAATCGACAGGGCTGTTAGAACTGATGTGAAATCCAAATATCCAATAAGACGTGTCTCTAAATGACCTCAAGGGATATAGATCTAGAAGGCCGACTAGTAAAGCTACACCCATTTCGAGTCGTCAATTGATGTTTGAGAGTGAATGGGAGTCGGTTAAGCGGAATATCACTTTTCTGGTGATAACTTTTCAAGTTTGAACAATATGAAATATCAACATTCTAATGCAGGAAAAACACAGATGTCTTTAAAAGCTTCAAAATGATGTGAAATGAAATCATCAACTATGGATTCTAACAATTTCACAAGTATACAGCTGAAAATATGTTTGTTTTTTGTTTGTTTTAGTTTACCCCCGTATGACTCAGCTGTTGGTGGGGCAAACAATGTTTTTTAGTTGTTTACCTGCGAAAATTATGCGATATAATAAAAGGTATACAGCTAAAATAACATATTTTCAACATACCCCTATACTTGTGACAATGTTAGAATCCATTCTTAATCATTTTATTCAACATCATAAATAGTTTTTACTTATAGGCCTACCATCTGTTGGTTTTAGAATAGTCATTGTGTATTTAATCCTGTTCAAGAATTTTGAAATCTCATACCGTTTAAAAGACAACAGAATAAAAAATATTTTCCTAAATCAACTCACGTGCACTCAAAGAGTTCAAGTGCTCAAGTTACTCTTCAAGAGAGTTTCAATTAATTATTTTATGGCTCCTTACTTTTAAAAAACAATTTCCATTCTTTGTTATCGAGAATTGCATCACTGTTCGATATCACCATGACCTGTTATGTTGCTTGCACTGTGTCATAGTCTATAGACGATGACTGTATACTCTCTTTGTATATAGGCATATATTTCAAGTAACGGAACATGTATGCATGTGCACAGAGAGAGAGAGAGAGAGAGAGAGAGAGGGAGAGGGAGAGAGAGAGAGAGAGAGAGAGAGAGAGAGAGAAGAGAGAGAGAGAGAGAGAGAGACAGAGAGACAGAGAGAGAGAGAGAGAGAGAGAGAAAGAGATCAAATCTAGTACTATTTGAGACCAAGTTGAGGTAAACTAGTTATTGTGGATAAGATCCAAGCGATCAAAAAGCTCCTTGTAGCAACACGGTGAAACCATTCTGCAGCTCAAGGTTGTATAATTCGTGCCACAAGAGTTGGTGGTCTCGATCGACTGTCTCTTCCATCAATTAGACAAGAACGGTCGTCAGTTTCCATCCGTCAATACTCGCGGAAAGAAATACAGAATCTGAATCACAACAGGTTAATGAATGGTAATTCGGGCAGGGAAATGATCTTGCCGAAAAAGGTTCGACCATGAATTCTTACTTATAAGCATATATTATTTGCATCGTTGCACTCAAATATGAAACGTTGAAAATATTTAAATATGTTGGTCTACTGAAAAAAAAACTCTCGATTTGTTACTTGCATTTTTTAGAGTGACTGGAATGCACATTCACTGAGCATTGCATGTTTGCATATTATGCAGGTCACTTTCGTCCAAGATTGTCGCTGTCATCAAACATGATATTAATTACAATATCATTTCTTGATATAGAACTTATATAAGATCGCCCTTGTGGTGCCCCGTCCAAACGATCCCATCTTTCATCCATAGCCTCAAGAGGCTACTTAACATCTCACAACCCATGAGTAAAACCTGCAGGGAACGGTCAAAATAGGACAAAAAACGTCCATACAGGCCTTCAGCTCCTAACACATGGTGGGTAAACGGTTAAACCAATCAGTCTAATTATTTTTGCAATGAAACAACAATGAGTATATCTGTGCCTCTACGTTCTCTAAAAATCATATTTTTCCATTAAATCACCCTGAAAAAATAGTAAAATCAATGAAAAACAGTTAGAAACATGTTGATTTTTGACATTTATTTTGAAAGGGTTGAAAACATACCACGAACCAAAGCTCTTCGTACGAGCACGTATCGAATACTGGTGATTATTTAACCGAAAACTGTAAGTCAATACGATGATTGGTTATCCGTTGCCAACTTGGGCCCCGAACGTCTGCAATCAAGCCAGTAGGCAATATGTAAAGAGGCCTCTTAATTGGGGAACCAAGATTTTGTATCAAGTTTCGATATTATTAAAAAAAAAAAAAATTGAAACATATTTGTACTATGTGTTAAAGCCGTAAAAATATTGCCGCCCTCGGTAGCTCGGTGAGCTGAGGCAGTGCTGGGCGCGAGTTCGAATCCCGTACATGACATGGATTTTTGTAAACATTCTTTCACTTATCATCACTTCATAAATTCATAATCATTGTTTGTTTGGTTTGCTTAATGATCCCAACAACAGTTAGGTTATACGGGAATTTCATAATGCCATGCTCATTCGTACACCCGTATAACCTAGCTAGTGATGGGGTCGTTAAGCAACAATAAAGGGGGGGGGGGGAAGCTATATAGATCAACAAAACTATTCAATTACACCAGTGTTGTGCAGTCACTGCAGTGGTATAGGAATCTATATAGCTCTGGAACGTCGAGATATTGGCTGCTGTAGTTTGATCTATATGGCACTGGACGCCTCGCCTGCCTTCTAGTCCGAGACACAGACGGCATTCAAGTCTCCATTATTGTTTTCTCACACTTCTTTGTGTGAATATTGGAATGTTCCGCTGAATATTAACAGGTCACGATTGCATCCTCCTCGCTATTTGATCGAAATAAAAAAAAAAAAATTTCACCATCTCACCATCATATTGAATTCTATACTAGGCAAACGCGAAATATGCGTTGTAAGATGAGCGAGATATCTGAATAAGGTATAATAACAGTCTTACATTTGCTACTTTATCGACTCTGGTATTCTACACTGGTATTCTACACACCTTGACGAATATAAAGAATAGTTAATTCTTGGGCAAATATCGAATCTAGGAAGCAGTGAATCTTGGCTCATTTCCATATATTTGATGAATAAAAACAGTTATTTGAATTTTTCTTCGTAACGGCTGATTCGAATTGCTTACAAAATGGTGGTTATGTGTATCATTTATGTTTGAACACTCACAGAAAGTTTTATTCTTTTCGAAGAGGTTTCATTTTTTCAAAGAAAAAAACACAGAGACAAAGCTCCATAAGAGTGGGATGGACCTTCGCTACGCTCATCTAATCATAAAATATTTGGACAATAATGTCATACAAGTTGTATTCTACAGTCAAAACTTGAAAATTAGTTTGTTTACCCCCAAATCTTCTGGTCGATTGGGTAACCAGACAAATATAAAATCTCCCGCGAAAAAAAGTTGCTGATACGATGTTAGAAGAGAACAGCCAATATGCCACTAAGGCCCGGTGTTACCAAGTCCAGTTAGCCTTTATCTGACAGTTCAAACTTGTTATCACCATGGTTACCTATGCTATTTGTTTTCATCAACTCTCAGATAAATACTAACTGGCCGTGGTAATACCGGGCCTTCAACTAAGGGATAATTATTCACTTACAATAAGATCATCCTTATAAAGTTTGGTAAAAACCAGTTGTTTTCAAACTCTTTATTCACTTCAAATAACAAGTTTTTCAACATCGAAATGATTCCAGTTTAATGATTTTAATCATCAAGTCAAAATCAATGTATTTATCAATCACTGCTGATATAAACATAACAAAAATGGAATGAATTATTTTGGTTGCCGTTTCATTTATACTCAATTAGAGTACTTTTATTTATCATCTATTAGTTAGATATGTATTCAAGATTTGAAGATTTCTTCATTTTATAACTTTCATTCATAAATGTTGAACAGCGTGGTTTCGTTGTTTCATTTCCCGTTCGAATTTTAAATAAATCATCATTCATTTGCAACACATTTCCGTATTTTCTGATTCAAAAATTCATACAATAATTGTAGGCCTATACATTTTTAATCAGAAAATAAGGAAATGTGTTGAGAATAAATAGTGATTTATATAAAATTCGAACGGGAAATAAATCTATTCTTAGACAATACAAATTCAGCATTTCTTGTATTCATATTAATAATTTATCATTGTAGCACGCAAGCAACCAGGAAACAATGGAACCAACAAAACTGTGTTATTTTGTTTGGTTGGTATTGATTAGGCTGAAGTTATTGACACAAATATTCAAGCAAGTGGAAATAAGTTGCGGTTCACAAGTGATTACGTCTGTCGTGCCTTTTCTTCTTCTTGATGATATCACAGATCTGTGATGATATTACAGCTCCTTTTTAGGAAACTGTGATGAGCAATTTAATCACATAAAACACCTAATTTAAGATTCCGTGAATATTTCAGAGTCGATTTACCCGAAAAGGTACAATAAATGACAGTTTCGGTTATTGTATTGTCACGATACTAGTCAAGTTTTCAGTACTATATGAAATTTTACTGGTAATTCGTTTTTTATCTGACATATACGTAGGCCTATATGTGAAAACTCACAATGACAATTTTTCAAACCTAATTTAATCACTATTTTATTTTTTATACAAAATTGTTTTGTAGAGAAAAAAGTGTACAATAATTCCATATCGGATTCCATCAGATATACTTATTCTTTTTTTCCTGAGAATAACCTCATCGTCATTGCTGTACAAGAGCCTACATTCACAAAAAGGCTTTCTTCACAAAACGGCTAAAGATCAGAATAATATTCTCATTTTATTCAGAGATAAGAATAGTAATTCATTAAGACATGAATGTCTGTGTATGTTCATGTTTATTCAACCGCTGACCCTCTTTCGAGAAGATTTGTGCATATACGTACAGAGAGAGAGAGAATGTTGCGGCACTCAAAATCTACATTTACATATTATCTTTGACATTTTAGATTCAGACGACGTAGGTCACGTAGCCAAACTTGACACCAGGGCCCGGATTCACAAATGAGACCTATCTTTAGGACGACTTGAGATAGGACCATTTTACTGAGTTAGGGCCGATATTGGTTCCAATATCAGACTCTTTTTGAATCCATGCCCATGTCTTAGCATCGTTCAAGATTTAAATGCACGTATTCAAATTCGAATTTTTTGTGTGTACTTTCATGTATACTAAAACAGGGAACCTGTAAACAATAACGTTTTGAATATTGGAATTTTAAAATAAAATCTACATACTGAACATATTTTCACAATATATAAACAAAACAATTAAAAATTTGATGAAATTATTGAAGATATATTAATACATGAGAACTTTCTTTTCATTGCAAGGACAATCTTTTCACTTGAATGAAAACAGAGAATATTAAGAAATATTTCAATCTAAAATAAGTAATAACATACCTCCGGTTAATTATTGTGCTATTACAAATTATATTCAAGTTCACCAACATAATTTTATTTTGATGTTTATCTTTTAATCAATGTGTTTGTACGTTACACTTCATAACATACGGCACATGCTTGCGTACGTCTAGTATACGTACGTGAATGGTACTGACACAGCAACATAAACAACAATCAACAATCATAAAAAAGATTATTCAACAATTTCTATAGCTCAATATGTAGAGTGAGAAATAGCTTTTGCATAACATAATCTATGTACTGTACAATGTAGAAAGTGCTATTAAGAGAGCAGTGGCGTATATGGGCATGGATGAGTATAGGCACAAAGTGATACCTGCATAGATTTTCTATTTGCTCATTTGAACACTTGAACATTAAGGAGGATTTTAGAGAGGGGAAAATAGATATCTACTGATGAAATTGTTATTATTATTTTCATTTTTTTTATATTGGATTTTAACGACGTACTATACTGATAGCTACGATCTATTGGCGTTGGTGAATGATGAATGAGATGATGGGATGACGAGATGAAAGATTATTTTATTACGTGTTTTGGATGGTGGAAAGGAGTCGGCCGTGGCTTGTTGTTAAGGAACCATCCCAGTATTGATTAGAATGAAAGAGGGAAAACACGAAAAACCCCTGTCAGGATGGTCGACCATGGCAAGTCGGAATCGAACCCGGGTCTCCCGAATGACGGTTCAGTGTCTTACCATTAGGCCACGCGTCTCGGTATGAGATTGTTCTTAAAAATGTTTAAAATATTCATTTTTCTGATAAAATCTTCAAACATTTCATGTTTTTAGTATTTTGTCAACATCGGTATACCCTTAGTATCAAAGTTTTGTGTATTTTTGAACAGAAACAATATTTCTGTTACAAGATGTTTTTTTTATAGAATTTTACTTTTATATTTTCTAAAGAAGGTCACTTTTTACCAAAATAGCAAACAAAAATATTTTACCGTTATGTTTGTACAACTGTGGTACTTTTAAGGTATTAATTTCATGACGAGATTTTACATTTGAAGCGCAACGGTGTCTTTCAATCGTGAAAAACTCCAAGTTGCAGTGAGTTCATGTAATTACTGAAGTTCTACTGAAGTTACGATATTCTTCACCTGAAGATAAATCTATTGCAATAAAAACTACTTATATCAGAGTCGATAAAGCAGTTCTACCTCCTGCTTTATCGACTCTGCTTATATCAACAGTGAATCAATTTAAAAGTTAAAACGTAAATCAGTACATGAAAAAGTGTCTTTTATCAGGATATTTCACTATATTTGTAAATATTTTATATTAATATTGATAGATATTCATAGACTATTTATTAATATTCAATTTTATCGATACATTGATATTTTACCACAGAACTCGATCACGACAGAAAAAAACTAAGACAACTGTCGTACTTTGGAATATTTGATTGATTTCATGTCAAGTTGAAGTGAGCATTTCCAATTATGTTACCATCCGAAATAATTTCCTGTCGAATGAAAAAACATGAAATCGAAGCTTGAACATTTGATACAACATCCAATCATCAAAGCGTATATCCGACAGTCGGCCATGACCATGTTCGACGAAAACATCCTCTAATGCAGCAAAAAGCACGAAAACGCTTCGTGATTACATGAAGTTGTGCGATCGAAGTTGAACGTTTTTAAAGTGATTTAATATTTTGTATGTGCCCAAATATAATTTGATATTGAAAGAGATAGATTTTATAGTTAAAGATATACTTTTTTTTTGTCAACAGTGAAACTTGATACAATACACATTATAAATATAAATATTACTATATAAATATGAATATTATTACATGAATATTGTAGATAAATTACGTATTCATAAATAAGAAATAAATATACCACATTATATATTTATATATATATATATATATATATATATATATATATATATATATATATATATATATATATATATATATATATATATATATATTCTTGGTTATATATAGGCCTATATATATGTATAGATATATATATATATATATATATATATATATATATATATATATATATATATATATATATATATTCTTGGTTATATATAGGCCTATATATATGTATAGAGATATATATATATATATATATATATATATATATATATATATATATATATATATATATATATATATATACATATACATATATATATTCATGTATATATATATATATATATATATATATATATATATATATATATATATATATATATATATATATATATATTTATATATGTGTATATATATTAAACTTCTTGGTTACGAACCGATATCGAGATATTTGTGAACATGTGATGTTATAGTCATGTCATAAAAGATACGCCACGACCAGGACTCGAACCCAGGACCTTCTGATCGCCGGTCAGGTGCTCTCCCACTGGGCCACCGTGGTATTACTCCATTATCATCACTCGTGGTATTACTCATGGTAGCTCACTGGGAGAGCATCTGACCGGCAATCAGAAGGTTCCGGGTTCGAGTCCCGGTCGTGGCGTATCTTTTATGAAATGGCTATCCTCCATATATATATATATATATATATATATATATATATATATATATATATATATATATATATATATATATATATATTTATTCCATCATTTAATTTTCATTTGATATTACAGGAGAGGCTTTTTATAACTATTTTACTCCACCACATTATAGGTCTCAAGATTTTTTTGTCTGATATTTAATTATACATTTTTGTAATCAGATATCAATGCATTATTATTCATTAATATACCAATTGTTTTGTTATTTTACATCGCTATGGCAACCATTAATTGACTGGTGTCGACGGACCGTTTACTTGTGGACATTTACGTCCAACATAGCCACAACGTCACGGCCCCATGCATGGTTGCTTGGATACCTAAACTGACCACAAAGCGGCAATTTATCAATAAAGCCTTGGTACGCGATATTGCATTGGTCGGCTGTGGTGAATACAAGAGGTGCCCTTGGCATGCATGCCTGATATAGCGTGAGATCGATGTGGAATAAAAAGTACAGAAATATGATAGAAGAAGATTATATTATAAATAATGGTGTGTGCAAAAGTGTCAGTATAGACATCTGTCAAGTAACAAATGACAAACAATAGTTACCATAGCAACACAGCGAACTGGTGCACTACCAAACATTCTGACTGGTCAATTCCAATTGGTGGGCATTGTTGTGTGTATCTTTCAACAATGAGTGACATCACTTGACAGAAGCCTATTATAACTTTAGGTGGAGCTATAAGTTATCAATCAGTATATGAGACAATGTATACCTTCCATTTTTTTCCATCTTTCTCATCTCTTTCTTCTTATAGGCTTCTGTCAAGTGACGTCACCCATTGTTGCAAGTAACATCAGTTGGAATTGTCCAATCAGAGTGTTTGGTAGTCCACCAGTTCGCTGTTTTGCTATGATAACGATTGTTTGTCATTTGTTACCTGACAGAAGCCTATTCCATAACGGTATCTTTTTCCGTGCGAAAATGATGGAACACCTTATTTCAAGAAACTGTTTTAATTTTTTTTCATCCAGTACATAATTTTTTTTTAAATTGTTTTGAGTTTTGGTTATCTTTCAACATTCCAGTACATACAGAGTGGATAATAGAGGATAAAATATTTTATTTAGCGAATCATCAGTTGTTTGATGATTGATTAACTTCTGAACTGTGAAAGATATAAAAATTCTAATACGGGAGAAACAGATCTTTTTAACCATTCAAATCGTGTGGCCTGTTCAGTGCGTACGAAAAAAAAAACGATAAAAAAAATCCATAAGAGTGGGATGCTATTGCTCATCTGATCATTTCATTTATCTCACATGTTTCCTATACTGTTTTCGTGGTCCACACAAGATATAGGCATATAGGCATAGAGTAGACGCGAAACATGTAGGCCTAGTGTACGCGCGATATAGGCCTACAGATTCCAAACGACTGCCGTCTCTTTCACTTGTTGTTTTTAATCTTTAACGTTGACGATAAAGAGATTCGGTCTCAATTCATTGGAATCCTTATGAAGTTTCAAAAATCATTAGTAACAATAAAAGTCCTTAAACTTTTACGCCATTTGAATATATTTACATGAATATATCGAATATATTTCAAGTTGAATTATTCCTGTCCTTGACGACGAAGTGTATTATCAATTTTAAAACAAATGATAAAGAAAACGTTTGCCAATGTGTACTGAATTAGGGTTCAATAATTATGAAGAAACCTATATGTTCTACATAATCATTTTAACATAATACCGTAAGCAATTCTTTCAAGTAACAAATGACAAACAATCGGTACCATAACAACACAGATAACTGGGGAACTATACTAACTATAAATAGATTGATACATTGTTGTCTGTCTCTTTCCAACAATGAGTAAAATTACTTGAGAGAACCATACTGGATTGAAATATGTCATAAGTTACCTTTTTATATCTAGTTTTTCGTAAAAGTTTCTTCGTTTGTTAATCTGTTTGTGAAGCCTTAGAAATGATGTATATTGTTTATGAATACTACCTATAATATATACTTCCATCACGAAAGAGGATGGTTCCGTCTGCCAACATAACAAACATAAATATTACCAATTTGTATTTGTATTTTGTACCATTATATTTGTTTGGATGTGCTTAATTTTATTTCATTCCTTCACTTGCCAAGTTGGTTTTTTACATTCAATAGATAATTTATGACAAAATACATGGCACGTCAATATATGAACTTTTAACATGACATATAGGCCTATACAAAGTATACAAAGTATAGCTAGAATATATTCACAAGTTATGGGCCCCTATATATAAAAAAACATAATTGTACGCAACATCCACATTCATTCAACAAATTCGTTGATATATGCAATATGATATTCATATTGAATATTCATATTCATATTAATTTGTAATTTTGAGTGGCAGTGTTTTTGTATGTGATATTTATCCGATTAGAAACAACTCAATATGAAATAATTTCCAAAGTGTTTGAATTTATTCAGTTGGTAGACTACCTTCATCTTTCGTGGATACAAGTATATTTGGTCTTAGGATATAAGATTTATGAGAAGATTTGACAAACAAGAATATGCCATCAAGAATGCTCCAGAGCTGTCGTATGAAAACGTACAGTAAAGAGAAATTCAGAATTGATCGTCAGTCTGACTTCCATTTTCGAATTTCGGCGAATAGCAATTGATTGTATAAATTCGCCGACGGGGAAAACGTGATATTTTTTTACACTGTTGGTAAAAAATTTCATTGGCTGAAAGATTTGAAAGAGGATGAAGTTTTGTCGTGTATAAGTGAGCTCTTGCTAGCGAACTTCTTTGCATTGTAAAGATAAAATGTGGCGACGTTTAACCAGCAGATCCAAACTTATAGGTAATCTTTTTATATAATAGAAAAGCAGTGTTCCGTGATTTGAATAAAAATCGATCAAAAGACAAATATAATTAAAATGATGAATTCGTTGAATACGTATCGCAATTCACCTACAATTTTTTTTTTCAAATATCAGCCATTATAATATAGAAAAATGTGCCTTCATTTTTGTCAGCTCGCACACAAGAAGTTTGTTGTTCTTTCGAAGGCTTCTATCAATTTTTTCTGTACAATATGATTTCGTACATTTTTTTTTTGTTCATCTTTGATTTGTATACTACCGTCAACTTTTCTGTTTTTCACAAAGAATTTCAAAGAAGTTCAGAATGTATCACCTAGGTATACTTATTATTCACTTTTGTTAATTTGAAATTCTCCTTTAAAGATTGCACAATAAAACTGATATATAAATATAAAAATCAAATAAGTCTCTTCGATGAAGCTTAATATTTTCGTCACATCATATACACGGATATGTCATGCAAGACATTCAGTTGCAGCCAACTTAGATATCAACTTGCCCAAGAGAAAACGTGTGTTGGGGCATACTCAGGAGACAACGTGACGTAAGAGAAAGGTTACCATATCATTATGTGGTAAACATCTTTTTATTGTTATTAATGGAACTTGCCACGATTGTTGGGACATAACACGCTAGAGGCAGTTCAGGCTTTTGTAATAAACTGTTCGATCGATTCAATTTTATATCGTTTTGAAATTTTAATCTACAATAACGTAGAATATATGAACATATCAGCACATGTATTGTACAAAAACAATACATATTGAAGTTTATAAAAGAAACTCGTGAAATTATCAGGAATTAAATTTAATTTAATTTTCAACTTAGCACCAATCATCTCATAGGAATAACAAAATTCATGAATCTTGATATTTTAGCAATATTAGCAATATAAAATAAAATATAAACTATATTGAACGATATATCTATCAATATATATTTAATATATATATATATATATATATATATATATATATATATATATATATATATATATATATATATATATATATATATATATATGGGCAACAATATTTGCGTATTGCGTTTGTATATAAGCTCTTTATCCTGGTCCCACTGAAGAGATT
This sequence comes from Brachyptera risi, assembly GCA_964007535.1. Lineage (NCBI taxonomy): Eukaryota > Metazoa > Arthropoda > Insecta > Plecoptera > Taeniopterygidae > Brachyptera > Brachyptera risi. The sequence continues at coordinate 23,978,473 of OZ023334.1, read as the reverse complement.
GTTCAATCTCACAACATGGACAAATAAACATCTTTGGCTCACCCTGTTGCTAAAATATCCAATATAAATATAAAATCAATAACGCGTTATGTGTTGCCACGTTGATGGATGAGCTGGAACATATCAACTTATCTTTGGATTGGTTATTATATATATATATATATATATATATATATATATATATATATATATATATATATATATATATATATATGTATATATATATATATATATATATATATATACACCTTGAGATCCAAACCATTACTTCATTATAGTTTTCATTAAACTATATTGAATATAATAGCAATATTTTTAGCAATATTTTTATATCAATATTTTGATATTTTATATATGTGATACTGCTGAAAAATATCAAAATAAATAAACGGCTAGAAAAAGCGGGCTATATTTTGAGCTATATTAATTAAAATTTTGGCATTTTCTGTATCATTTAACATGCAACCTCCAAACCTCGCTTTTTTCACTGTCTAACAGGCTATTAATATATACAAAAATAATGGAATTCAAGTTTTTTCAAGTTGAATTGCAGTGATGGTACTAATAAATTTTGAAAAAAGAAGTATTGATACTCATTCTCATTTTTGAATAACAAATTGCATATGGTAGTGTTTCTGTTTCAAATCGTATGAACAACTTATTTTGAGTTGGCTTTCCTCAATGTAAAATTATTTTCAAAACTACTCTTCACTCTGTCGACCAAACGTTTGAAATACTTCAAATTCTTCGTGAAAAGGGTAAAAAGAAAAATTTGTTGAATTGAACGCAATCACATTTTGTTATGTATTATTCCAGGTTTCATATCAATAATATCCTCGGATGTATGACATTGTATAAAATACACCATTTCTGGTTCTATACGTTCAGGCAAATAGTTCAAGGATTGTTCGTGTAGAAATGCAATCGTGATAATTAGTAATTAGATTTGAATTGCTCACTTCCCTCTCTAACCACCATTTTCAATTACATACTTAATGACGAGAAATGACATTTTTTCTGAAAGATTATATATTTTCCAATGCAATGCCAAAGTTGCGGTAAAAACACCATAAAATTGTACATAATATAATATGACTGAGTATATAAATATATTTCTAAATAAAAATATAAGTATATATATATATATATATATATATATATATATATATATATATATATATATATATATATATATATATACATATATATATATATATATATATATATATATATATATATATATATATATATATCCATATATATATATATATATATATATCTATTTAAAAATTGCGACCTCCCCCGGGACTTGAACCCGGATCTCCAGATTGCCGGTCTGGAGATCCGGGTTCAAGTCCCGGGGGAGGTCGCAATTTTTAAACAGTTTTGAAAATCATAATTATAATAACCTACTGGTGGTCAACCAGGAAGCTATTGAAATCATATATATATATATATATATATATATATATATATATATATATATATATATATATATATATATTTAAATATACATATATATATATATATATTTATATATATGTGTATATATATAATTTATATTTATATATATATATATATATAATTATATATATATATATATATATATATATAAATATATATATTAATATATATATATATATATATATATATATATATATATATATATATATATATCAAATTTGAAGATTCACAATTTTCCACAAAGTTCTGTCTCTTTTAAACTGAGTTAGGCCTAATACAAAACAGTTTGCCGAGGGGTGAACAACTAGTAAATTTGGTGTACAGCTGATTTAAGATTTCAAGGGATTTCAGGGGAATTTCACGGGATTTCAAGAAGATGTCAAGGGATTTCTGGAAGATTTCATGACAAGTGTACACCAGATTTCAGAAGTTGTTAACCCCTCGCAGTTTGCCCATATTTCTCTCATTTGTCAATCAAGGTAATTTTTTAATTTCTTGTTTTGAATTTTTGAAAGACTCGATTGATTCGATTGATTCGATTGATTTGTAACAGCGATTGTAAAATAAAGTTAACCCTTGACTGCATACAAGTAGTACATTTGTAATGGGCCTACTAATGATTCACCGACAGTATGACTCTCCATCTCAACATTTAGATAAATCGTGTCCTAGAAAAAAGTAAAAGCTTAAAAGTGAATAAACGGTTCAAGAGATGAGATGACTTTTATTCATCTGATGTTGAAAAGAAAGAGTTCTGTCAGCAAAAAAGCCAGTCATTTGAGATGTCCAAATGAAGGCGAACGTGATGTGATGGCTTTACTAAGTGGGCCTTGGCCTTTGAGGAATTTCTTCGTCAAATGTAAGATCAAAGCCTCCCGGCCAAATGAAAACATTTCATAATTGCAAACAGAAAACCGATGCTCCCATAATACACTGTTGCATTTCTTGGACGTGTGAAATGGCTTGACTCCCGAGAACTGAAAGAATAAACATTTCGAGAAAGATACCTTCACGTGTGAATTTAAATGTGTACAATTAAATATCGGATCCTGGAATTCAATAGTTAAATATTCTGCCAGGCTAATTGACTGATTAGTAAATTGAATAACACTCGAGATAAAAATTCAACAGTTGAGAAACAGAGACTGGATTATATATAGATTTACAATGGGTAAATTCTTTCAGATCTTCGATCAAAGTTTCAACTAAAATAAGAACATTCAGCTCCTGAAAACAAGTATTTTTTAGATTTTCCTTGATAAATGAAAATATCAACTGAATCACGAAAGTGGTCATAATTATATCAATTCATTAATATTCGTTGACTGTACTTATGTTTGACAGAATGATATAATCATATTATGTTGTGAGTTCATAATAAATAAAACGAACTATTCATCCTAGATACTGAATTTTTTATTCCCTGCTCAATCATGAAATGCACTAATCATAGCTGAGATCAATGATGCAAGCTTTATATACAAGCTATTAAAGTTCGATCAGAAATAAATGCAAAAAGAAAAATCCAATCAAGAACTTTTTAATTAATTTTTCCTCGATAATGGCTTGCGAGTACTGATCCGTGTTACCTATTTTTTTGATAAGACGGGGACTTCTTTCAGACTATATAGTCCATTCAAGGGTAAACTTACCGATTACCTTTCATACTAAAATCAATCCTTCGTGAACAATAACATCGACCGTCGATTATCTTTACGTCAGGCTAATTGTATTTTTTTTATTCGCCCATTTGGGAATGTAGCATGAATATAATTATATCAACTTATGAATCGAAAATTTGTTGTTTTCGTTTTTGATGAATCTATAAAAGTGCATGTATAATATCAAACCAGTATTCAAAAGCAATATAAGAAAAGGAAATTTTTTCGTATCACATATATTTTTGAGTGAAATAGACCTATATTGAAATACAGAGTGAAAATGTATCATAACTTATTTAAAATTTAAAATGTATTTGTGTTGCTTCCAAATAAATTTAATATGACAGCCATTTCAGATTAATTAAAAACGAAAACAACAAATTGATATAGTTGATATAATCATCTTCTCAGCGCCCGCATGAAGACTAGAAAATCTACCAAAATTGACCAATAGCCCAACGGAAAGATTGCATTTCGACTGTCGACGCCATTAATCGCAGTGGATTGAGTTTGATATGAGAAGTAGATTTTCTAATCGATTGTTACCCTTGGATGGACTTGATCATATATTTCGAATATGCCTATACTCTATTTCTATACCCAAACTAATACTAAATTCTATGAAAGCGAACCTTCATTCTTTATTCGCCCGCTTTCAATCGCTTTTTCCATCTCCAAACTTGCTGACTCGCTATAATCGATATTCTGGTGAAATATTCTTCTAAATAGAAGTCACGTTTTTCACGCTTTGATGCGTCGAAACAAGGAAATCGTTACTATTTTTCACCACAAAAGTCGATGTTTCATGCAATCAATCAAGCACAGGGTTCGCAGGTACTTGTCATGTCACAGAGAAATATTCATAATAAACCTTTCTAATCGATATATAGCAGACTCGATCAACCTGTACGGTAAAATCGGTGAATTATTCAAGTAAAGAGATCAACGTGTTACATGACGATGAACTGAGATTGAAATAACGGAACTGTTGGCTTTGAAGTTTTTCCCAATCATGTGTTTTGACAGATTGGTTTAGAGAAAAAAACGTATGGCTATTTTAGGGATAACAAAAGAGAGATCAATCGAAAAGCTGTGTGCAATCTATAGAAACAGAAATCTTGTCGACATCACTATGGCATTATGATTCAGGCTGCATGCATAGCGAATTATTTATGCCAAAGCCAAAGAAGAAAAGATACAGAACGAATTTGATGAAAAAAAATAAGTCGGGCACAAACTATGTCTCAACAAAAACTAAAGTGGTATGTTTTCATTAGTTGATGCGAAATAATTATGTTGTTGTGGAGTAACATACTTTTCTGTTAGCAAAATGCGACTTATTTTTAACAGAATCTGAAAATGTTTTATGTTTGAATCATCCATGCAAACTCTCTCATAAAAGATATTCAAAAAACAACTAATGAAAAGTCATTTTTGAATAAATGTGCTTTTGATCACCATTCTTCCCAGATTCTTAATTCTTTTCATCATACAACACTCTAAACAAAAGCACAGTTCACTGAAAATTAATCCACGAATTAAATCAAGATTTAAATGAATAATAATAATTAGGCTTATTTAATAGTTATAATATGTGCATGGAACATGCATTGAGCCATAAAATTACAACTCAAAGACGGCTGGATCACACAGAAGATCACGGGTTCGATTACCGTCCTGGTCGACCATCCTGACGGAGGTTTTTCGTGGTTTCACTCGGTTGTTAAGTGAAGGCTAAGATAATTCCTTATCGTTAGGCCATGACCGTTTCCTTCCCATCATTCAAACAGCCAAGGACTCGACTAAACAGATTCACCAAACAGATTATAGGCCTATAGTCTGCGCTGATGATAAACTACAATAAAGAAAATGAGTACCAGCATAACAAAAGCAAAAACAACACATTCATTTCTGCTATATACTGACGTAAACACGAGAAATGTATTACTTTTTTTCAGTACGTTGTTAGCTGCACTTTGCAATCAAGATTACAACAACTTTAAATAACAAGTACTATTGAAACAACATACCATATTATGAATTCGTAAACGTGTAACATTTATACAATGGAAACCGGATATTTCCAAGAACTAAGAAAGGATCAATAATATAAATAATAATAAGTTGTATAATATTATATTGTAGGTGGAGGTGTTAATATTGTTATTCTTAAACCCACTCACACGATCCAAAACTGTCTTTGTTAGTCATCTTAAGAGCCCGCATCTTAGACAGATTTCATGTTGAGTACAGGGTGCACTTCCATCACATATATCTCAAGAACTACAAACACTACGGATTTGCGATAAGAAGCAATTGATAAACGATACTCTCACAATTGGATGTGCCTAGTTGAATATTGAAGAATAATTTTAATATGGAGCAATTTTTGAATCAAAAAGTGCCAATTTGATGGTTTTCATTGCCTAATTCCCGGTTACCGAATATAACTAGAAAAAAATTACAATTGCACATCTTTAAGTTCAACCTTTCTCATCAATATTCAAAATCTTGATTTGCCTATAATTCAACAGTCTTCCCGTTTTCCTTGATCAAAATGTGTCATGTAACTTACAGTAACTAGATTTTGTCCAAATTATAAGTTGGAAAACTCCTCCATCTAGCGGTGACACTGGAACTCTTTGAAAATCATCCCCTTTCCACTTGTCAACCTAGGTAGGAAGTGGACCCGAGCCATGAGTGCTGTCACTCCAAATGAACCTTTCTTGGAACGGAATAAAAGTGATTAGCTGAAAACCAATATACCGATATATCACACCAATCAAGTGTATTTAGTTGTAAGTGTCTTCACATTCTCATTACAACAAGAATACATTTTTTATTTTAGTCCTAGGTGCATTTCTCACCGATTCAGTGAAAATAATTCCAGTTGACTTCATACCCAAGTAGAAACTCATTTTTTGGGTCAATGCTCAAAATCAGAATTAAAACTATTACAATTACATTTATTATCGTTTGATGAATTATGGAGTGTTGAAATTCGACTTCTCGAGTTGTTTAACTCACACATTGTTAACACATTGTTAGTAGCCCATCATTATATTCTACAGTGAAACATAACATGAGAAACATAACGTGAAAAACGACACAAAATATAACAAACACGATTTATCACATTTCATGTTTCCACATTGATTGAGTGATTTCACAATTGAAATTTGAAATTTGATCGCTGAATCATTCCAAGAAATGGTCACAATATAATTAATATAATTCCTAATCAGTTTCAAATATGCTATGATCATTTATTGTAGACAGAAACGAATATAGGAAAAAACTACGGTAAGATTTAATATTGAAACGAATTTTAAAATCATCATATTTGAAACAAAATTGATTACTTTCCACATTGTTAGGGTTCTGATGATGTGAATATATATATATATATATATATATATATATATATATATATATATATATATATATATATATATATTTATATATATATATATATATATATATATATATATATATATATATATATATATGTGTATATATATATATATTTATATATATATATATATATATATATATATATATATATATATATACATATATATACATATATATATATATATATATATATATATATATATATATATATATATATATATATATATATATATATATATATATATATACATATATATATATATATATATATATATATATATATATATATATATATATATATATATATATATGTATATATATATATATATATATATATATATATATATATATATATATATATATATATATATATATATATATATATATATATATATATATACATATATATATATATATATATATATATATATATATATATATATATATATATATATATATATATATATATATATATATATGAATATATATATATATATATATATATATATATATATATATATATATATATATATATATATATAAATATATATATGGATCATCTTTCAAATTTGATCACACGCATATTCGAATAGTTTGAAAAATGCCCTGTTTTGTTTGATCCCGCGATCTTTTTGCCCGCGATCATTTGTTCACGATCTTATTACCTCCACGGTATTTTTACCCGCGCTCACTCGCGATATTTTCTTCTCCACGACCTTATGTACGTGCGGTCATTTCACCCTACTCGATATTATTGCCGCGAGATAAAATTGTTCGCGGTCTTTTTGCCGGCTACCTTAGATTTCGACCTCACCAACAGCTAGGTTATTAGGGGGTACGAGTGAGCTCGCAGAAGAGAGACGGATGATGTTCACAAAAACCCATGTCATATGCGAGGCTCGAACCTAAGCCCCGCTTGACTGGAATGTATGAAGCAGTGCCTTAGCTGGGCCTGGATCAGTCAAGGTTCATATAGGTGAAGTTGACCTATACATGCACACATATTTTCAGTGTAGGCAGCTACGACTGATCAGTGTGAATTTTTTCACGATCATCTTATCTTATTCTCTTCGAAAAATGTGTCCTGAGAAAACTTCTACTAATGAGTTGCTTGATTGGCCTGACACTTGCGTTCACTTGTTTTGAAAATAAATATATTTCCTCTCTATTCTCTCAGAATATTGGGTTGTACAATTTTCCGCTCACAGTTCATTGTTGTCAGATTTTGTGAAAAAAGAACACACATGTGCCTATACGAAGCGAAAACAATTATTCTTGAAACATGTACAAAGATCGTTTACAAATACATGCTGTATTGGCAGTTGTCTTCATCACTTTGCCATTCCATTTAAAAAAACTAAACCAATGATAAATCACTGTAAAAATGTGTGAATTTGTTTATCATTTCAGAATTAGTCTCCGATTGACCATTCAACTATTATGTAAATACTACATATTGTGATAATTTAATCAATGAAATATTGAATATATGCATGAAATAATTCTGAAAGCGATCCTGGTATGGGCATAATAACTGAAAATAAGCTTACACAAAATCTAAAATCGACATAACATTGTACTTTTGACGCATTCATTTATGTTTTTATGTTGGGTTCAACTAAGCACAGTAATGAATGATGACTAAGACCTATTGGCGTCGGTGAATGATGAATAAGGTGATGACTGATGAGAAGATTAGATGGAAGGTTACTTTATTATGTGTTTTTGTATAGTAAAAAGGAGTCGGTCGTGGTCTGTTGCAAAGGAATCATCCCAGTATGAACCTAAACGACAGAGGGACACCACGAAAAAACTCTTCTTGGAGGTCTCTGTCCAGAATCGAACCCCGGTCTCCTGAATGCCGGTTCAGCCACCGATCCACTAGTCTCACTACTCATTTTGCACTCATCTTATCATTTGTTTATGACTAGGAAAACGCTATATACGCGTTGTTAGACGAGCGGAAAGTAATAGTATGTCGACTTCATTGCCAAACTTTTGCCTAAATTCGCCAATTGGGTAACATTTTAGTTATAAATGGGTAAAAACGGCTTCGAGTGGTACCAATTTAGCACATTTCGTGTTTTTTCTTCAAAATGGCTGACCCGATCAAGCTGAGAATTCCCAGAAATGTGTATCAAGATGTTATTCAACTCCACACAAAATTTCAATTTTTTGGAAAAAAAAAATTTTAAAATTTAAAATTTTTTAAATTTTTAAGGGTATTTTTGAAATTTCTGAAATTCATAAAAAAAAAGTTGATTTCCGATAATGCAACAAAACTATACAGATCTAAGTTAGATAAGGAACCATGATGAAAAAAAGTTTGAAATTGATAGCTGTAGCCTTCTGACCTGTGGAGAACCGACAAATGAACATAAAAAAAAAATATATAAAAACGAACACCATTTTTTTTCAGTATGTGAAATTGAATCCTCGCTAAAGCTCGTCTAATAATTGATCACTCATCATTCTTTATGATATTTTCCTACGAATTATACTTAGTTATTATCAGCATGATTATTTGTAAATTTGCATTTACTTCCTTGTGGTCAACATAATCTCCGTATACCCCTACTTTCGAATACAAGTAGCAATTGTGACTAACCAATATAAGTATCAATGAAATACATAGCTTGTGGTATATTTTTTCTCATTGGGGAACAATGATTTTGTATCTAGTATCAATGTTATGAGGAAAAAAATTGTGAATATTACTTTCCTCGATTTCAGAAATAACAGTATATTGTATGGAATCACAGCTCGATTATCTGTGATGGAATCTGAATGAGTTTATTGTGAGAGCCATAGCTAAAACGTTTACCAAATATCTCTTCAAAATACTACCTGCTATTCAGATGGCTTTTGTGACAACCTAGTGACAACACGCAGAATGACGGTCTAGGACCCCCGAGTGTATTTGTTAACTTATAGAGAAGGCGGTAAATCGGAACGGTCAAATGTTGTTTCCAAAGTGCACGTCTTTTTTGATGAACACTTCAAGTTACAAGAGAGAGAGATAGCCATAGGAAACTGAGAGAGATAGCTGTCCACTACCGAGTTCCAAAATCGCACACCAAACTTGGGTCGCGCATGTCGAAGAGAAATATTCTCAGCTAGGATACGGGCTCTTAAATACTGTTGCTTAAATATACTAGTGCCCATTTATATCACGCAAGAAAACCCATACAGTTCTTGCAGCTATGCGTCAGAAACAGAGGAGAACTTACAATCACTTTTTGTATAATATTATTTATTCAAGTACGAGCCAAAAGCGAAGGACGACCGGAACTGCAGGAAAATGTATGCCAAGCCAAAAGAGTTGATTCTATAAGTCAACTATTACCAATTATATTACCAATTATATATTACCAATTTTTATTCATTTTTCAATATTTTATTTATTGATTTATTGCTTTTTTATTGCTTCCATTTATTATTTTATTTTATTCAATTGTTTATTTATTAATTATTGTCCTAAGGGTGGTTATAAACGGGGACGATCGCTCGGAACCTTCTTTCGTATAGACACAAGGTACAAGCGTACGCAATCGCAAACAAAATAAATACATCGTTTTTGTATGTTTTTGAATAGGTTACACATTAACAGATTCTCAACAAACTCGATTTACTAATTATTTCAAAGAGCTTAAAAATGTCTCAACTCGCTCGTTCACCAACAACCATCACTCCAATCGTTTCGTTTTCATTCGTGGATTTATTTCTTAATTACAGTGAACCTCCTAAGAACGACAAATTCAAACACGTACATTGACCAAATCGTCTTCTTTTCCAGCAACACTTTCTACTATGCGTGCACACAAACGGTAAGCGCGATTCTCCTGACATTGGCATGTCTAGCGTACATATCCGACATTCAGGTCGCCATGTTTCAAAAAGTAGGCCATCCGCCAACATCATAACAAAACCGAATGAAAACCAGATCACCAAGGATATTAATATTGATGTCTTATGTTATAGCAACTTGTAAATGAACTTGAAAATTGGGTTTTAATTACCTAATCGATGAGGATGCGTGGTGGATCTACTCCTATCGTATCGCTTTCTTTAACATTAGGAACAGACTTGTTATTAGTGAGGAATTTGTAACAATCGTTCGGTTTTCATTTCTCTTAATAACTGCACAATGTGATAGTTGAAGGAAGTTGTTATAATAATTAGATCGAGTTGGTTAGGTGGCGCAATTTGTTCCGGTTGAATTATTTATTGTTTTATACATAAAAGAGATATATTGTTTCTGCGGGCAGAGGTTCGAGAATGAGACTAGTGGTCGAGTGGCTAGCACACTGAACCGTCATTGGGTTCGATTCCCGCCATCGATTATCTTGACAGGGGTTTTCGTGGTTCCTCAATATCATTTATGTCGATACTGGGATGGTTCCTTAACAACAGGCCACAACCGACATCTTCCCACTATCCAAAAACACCTAATGAATAACATTTCATCTCATCATCTAACCATTTACCGACGCCAATAGATCGTGGTCATCAATGCAGTGCGTCGTTGAATCGAATATAAATAAATTATAGCTATATCGTTCGGGTATTCAATAAAGTGCCGAGTTCAGTAGGCCTCGTGTATATTCGATCAAAATTATGGAGTGGTGTAAATCTATAATGAACAAATGAAACAAAAGTCCAATTGATATTTTAAAAGATATGATCGCGAGAATTGGAGGCGTAAAATCGTGCAATCCTTGGTTCTGGTTTTATCATTCTATAGAGCGAGCAGGCGCTCGGAATAATCTCGAACAAGCGCCGAATTCAATCCGTGTACTTTATCAAAACTCTGTAGTGTATATAGTGTCTGAAAAGTATGGAGATAGATTTTTCTCCTGGAGCAAAATAAAATAGAAATCGAATCAACATTCAAAAGAACAAAGTCGTGAGAAAAGCTCACATTGTTGGTCTTCTTCTGATGACAAAGCGAGCAAACAAAACGTAATATAATAAATCGCTCGTCACGTGGTCAATCAAGCGTCAAGAGCAGTACGTGTATTTGATCGAAATTCTGTATTGACGGAATCTAGGTATTTTCGTTAGTAATAAGAAGAAACAAAAATAAACATTTTATTTGAAAAACTGCGATCGTGAAAGCTTGTCGCGCCAAGATGACACCTGCGGTATATTATTTATTTGCATCCATGAAGGAAGAAGGTCATTTAATAACATAACAAACACAAATATCACCATATATTTGTATAGCTGTGGTATTTTTGTTATTATAATTTTTAGTGCGAGTTTCAAAGAGAGCAACTGCATCATTCAAAAGGGTTAAATACTGCAAAGTTACGGCAAGAAAAAGTGATTATACCAAAGTTTGTACAATGACTGTGTTGGTGGATGACCTTTTTCTTTGGTGGTATGGTAGGCCTGAAGATGTTTCATGGACTATCGAAAACTTGACACCAAGCCATTGTTTCCCTATTAAGGCAAACTGTGAAAGTGAAAGATGAACCCGAATATGAGGTATTTGTCATTGGATGATTTCGTCACATCGTTTGAGATGAGGAAATTCTCGACGTTTCGGCCTCCATTGTTGAAACCTTTTTCAAAAGTGTCGGTCCAGTTCAGAAGAAACAAAGTCGTTTTTCTGACACGATTCTTTTTTCTGCAAGAGACCGACTCTCTTGAAAAAAAAAGTCACCGAATAGGGACCGAAACGTCGAGGATTTTTTTCTGACCATCTCACACAACGTGACGAAATCACAAAGTAACAAAAAAATAAATACCTTAATTTAGGAGACTGTTTTAAATTATTTACCCTCCAGTTGAGGGAAAATTAACTTTAAAATACTGACACTAAAATGAGAAGTGTTGTAATGCCAGTAGTTATAACAGCTGAACAATATTAAAAATATTGACAAATAAATTATATTTCCACGCTATATCTTTGAGAATCATCCATCAGAAGAACTGAATTTATTTTGGCATACTTGTATATAGATACAGTACAATAGCTATAATAAGAATGTAGCATGACACCATGGTTTGATTGTTCATCACTGCTTATACAGTTTTTTGTACTCATTCAAATTTCAACTCTTGTTCCAATAAATTTCCTAATTGACTTGTATCAAATGGGAATGAACATTTTTTTTCCCTTTTTTTTATTCCATTTTTTTATATTTTTATTCTTTTTTTGTGGTGAATTATCCATATAACTAACAGAGTAATAACACAAAGTTACATCATGTTCACTCTATGTAGTATGTTAATACTTGCCTACAGACAAGTCTCATCAGAGGCTTTGTAGGATATTTAGTAGCAGAGTTCCTGATTTTATAATTTGTACTAAAAATGTGTGAATAAAAAAAAAAAAAAGGAGAATACATTTCATTTCGAAAGTGTCGTCCAGCTATTATTTGTTTCTAGATGTAATTTCATCTTTCTGTGCCTACATGGCATAAAACAGGAATCTGGGAAATATTCCAATATCGAAGAGGCTTGAATAGGCCTATAATAAAATCTGCAACATCATATCATCGCGAATATTAAACGGCAAAGCTAAAACTATTGGTGTTATTTTTTAATAAATGATCAAACTTTTTACTGGCGAAGAAAGTTGCTACTTGAATCGTATTTCTTCATCAATTGTCATGAGCATCACATTGATAATTATTGAATGCTGTGTACATTAAAAAATCTTGAAATATAGTATTACATTTTCTTTCCTTTCAAATCGCCACGCCTAATCAAGTCCTTGGATTAAAACTGATTGAAGATAACTTTACCCTGTACTATTATAGACTAAAGAACACACACACACACAACATGTATATATATATATATATATATATATATATATATATATATATATATATATATATATATATATATATTATATATATTTTATATATATATATATATATATATATATATATATATATATATATATATATATATATATAGAGAGAGAGAGAGAGAGAGATATATATATATATAGATATATATATATATATATATAGATATATATATATATATGTATATATTATATAAATATTATATATATTATATATATATATATATATATATATATATATATATATATAAATATATATATATATATATATATATATATATATATATATATATATATATAAATATCTCCATTTTGTCATGAGGAACCTGAAGAGTAGTTATATCCTAGGACCAAACAGCATGCATACTTATGCTTAAGATCTTGGATCCCTACTCGTCCTCTCAGACTGACAGAATGGAGAAAGTGCAGAGGAGTGCTGCTAGATATGTTGAGAACTGCCATCGCAGATGGAACTCAAAGCTTCAGCAGCCAGCAGTCAGCGTCTCCAAAATATTAAAAGACCGGAAGTGGGAGCTCCTATCTTCACGCCGACACAAGACCACCATCCGCTACCTTTACAAGGCGCTGTTGGGGTATCCCGCATGGCTCAACTTGAAACCTTTGATCGAAACCCCCAAATTCATCGGACGAAATGATCATGTTGGAAAACTGAACCTCAAGCGGTACAATTCCAACATTGGCAGGTACTCCATTTTGGGTCGAGCCGTACGTCAATGGAACAGCCTTCCACGAGAGCAGATGAAGTCAAATTCAACCATGGGACAACTTGACGTCTTACTTTCAACACTCTCAGTATAATTTAATTTAATTTTCTTCACTCATCCTTTTTTTACTAACTCAATTTTCTATTTTTTATTATCTTTTTTATACTTAGGTTATTTAGGCTATACTTACGTAGTTAGTTCAACATCCAACCACCGGAAATATTAGCCTCTGTAAATTGGTACTTCCCAAGTTGTGAATAAATAAATACAATACAAATACAAATATATATATATATATATATATATATATATATATATATTTTTATTTTTTTTTTTTTTTTTTTTTTTCATATGTATATATGAACAATATATTATGAACTTCAGATATGGAACGTGTGACATAATATAAATACCTTTGGGAATGGGAGGGGGAGGGGGCGTAAAATCGATCAAACCATCTGAAAAATCTTATAAAAGAATGCAGCTAGATTCAAAAGAAAACATCGAAAAAAAAGTTGAAAAAAAATTAATTTTTTATATTTCTGTCAAGTTGAACTTAAATCACCTACTTCGACCTTTTTCGTACATAAATATCGAATCGATTTATTATATTTTCACATCCCAACATTCAACGACTTAGGTCTACCCATTGTTAATCCTCGATTCAAGACTTGGATATAAATGAATGATTCTCAAACAAAGACTGATGACCAATGATGGTAAGATGCCAACATGGCCCCAACCCATCAGATAGGCTATGTATACTTGCTATACCACGAGTGTTAGCGGATCTACACTTCAGCATAAGATAAGAGATAATGAAACTGACCGATCGAGACGACCAACTTTCTTCGCATAGTATATAATATATTCCATTTTATCTGGTAAGAAATATAGGTATAAATGTAAAACAAAACAATCACACAATTTATGATAGCATAATAAACAATTAACATTGAATCAATCAATCGGTTTGTTGATTATTGTAACCTGGTGTCCATAAATATACTTTCTATATTTTCTAATAAATCTTCTTCATATTAGAAGAAATTTTAAAAATAAACGTATACCACGCGCAGTACCTCTCCGTTTGCTTTCTACTAATATTAATATCTCCATCATAAATGGGCGAAGGAAATAAATAGAATGAGGAATAAATCAGCATTGGGATTTATTACAAAAATAGGCCCAAGTGGAGAAAATAAAGTGGAATAATATTAATCTCGAAGAAGTGGCTTTAAAGAAATATATAATCAGAAAACATATACGACATGCTCAAGCTATCTAAGCGCGAGCATATAATATCAAGTCTGTTATCATTTGTAAAAACCTATTTATTACAAATAATTACACTTCCCGAAGCTTTCCTGTCGTGTTATTATTTTGTTGTCAAGTTAGTCACTCTACTCGTCACAGACAAGCCTAAACGACAGCCATGAAGTACCTCATAATCAATATACCTAAGCAATTAACTATTTTATGTTAGATAATGAGTATTATACAATAACCGAGAATATGATACGATCAAAATAAATAATGGTGTAGGAGAATTAAGTACATAAGTGGCATGGAGAAACAATGGAAAATGAAGTCGAAAATCGAATGTCCAATTTTTTCCACTACAAATTCAAAAATTAATGGTACCGGTATTCCGAATTCGAGCTAGGAATCGAAACCCAGAGCTATGAATATGTATATATATATATATATATATATATATATATATATATATATATATATATATATATATATATATATATATATGTGTGTGTGTGTGTGTGTATGTATACAAAAATTAAACAAATATATGCAGATACTCGGTATAGTCCACCATTTAGTTTCGCATGCTATTTACGATTTATCTAATGATTTCTATCTCTACTTATCGTAATAAATTGACGTTCACCAAGTGGAAAATAGCTTCAATGTTTACTCTGTTACACTCGTAAGAAATAAATTTAATATTCTAAGCCTACTTTATTCAGTTTACTCAAGTGCATACCGTGAATTGACGATATCATCTTGATTCCAATAGCAGTTTACATATTTGTGAGAAGAAAATGTTCCAGTATCGTATAGGTACAGTATGGTATCCATCATTCCGTTACGGTTCCAGTGATTACCAAGATGCTATATTGAACAAAGACCAAGTGTGAGGAGAATGGAAAGAAGAGAGCGAATAGAAGGGTTGGAAGATCACTTCAGAGAAAGACGGCACAGAGAAGAGAAGTATAGTTGGTACTTGATTGAGACGAAGAAATATATAAATGTATAAAATAATATATAAATAATATATAATATATAAAATATAAAAATATAGAAATGTATAGAAAGAATTCGTCGGAATAAAAAAAGTGAACATGAAGATATAGCAATGAAGGAAGAGGACAGAAAAAAAGCAGAAAACGAGAAATTCTTCCTTGGAAAATGGTGATAACTGGTAACCCAGTTCTTTGACCTCTGACCTCTCAGCCTGAGACTGATCCAATACAAATTTTATAATAATTACGATTCTATTAGCAGTAACTAGAAGTAATTTTTGAAATACTTGTGATAGTTGATAGTGATAGTGATTGTAGAATATGGGATATAAAGTTACTTTCATTATTCTGTTTAAGTAGATATTCATTGTTTCTTATAGTCATTTTCTGTGTATATTGTGACTGCTTGTGAGGAAAAACTGGTTATTTTAATGTATTATTCGCTACACTGCAATATTATCGATCCAGATACATACATTCTTGTTATTGTTTGTAATTATGTATTATAATATCCCTAAAACAAGCTACGCTTGTGGCTTCGTGGGACTTTGAAAATATGTTCAATTTCATGTCTTGGTTCAAAGTGGAAGATATCAACATTCGTGTGTTTTGTTTACTCTCAATACCAATGCTGATAATGTCCGGATATATATCACAGAAACGGTTTTTACTTATAATGTGTTCCGGACTTTCGGAAACTGAAATACTTTTATCTGCGGCGGAAAGTTATGGTCACCAACAGCGCAGTCCTGGTGTTGAAGTTCATTGGTTTTAAATAATCAAAATGGGGTGGTAAGATCGCCCTTGTGGTGCCCAGTCCAAACGATCCTACTTTTCATGCTTGGCCTTGATTGGGAAACAATGGTTTTGTATCAAGTTTCGATGTTATTATAAAAAAAAAAATTTCATGTATATCGTGTTGAATAAAAATGAAAAATATTCATATAAGTTATATCACTGCACTTAATTAGTTGGTATTTTTATTTCTAAGTTTGTAAGCCTGATAATCAGAAGAGAAGTTAATTGTTTCGATTTCATGTGGCTTACCACAATGACCTAATCCATGCCATTAATTTCCACCAAATCAATTCCAATTTATGTTTGTATTGGATCATGTAACAGATAATACGTAACGTCTGCTTTCCTGTTTTCAGTGATATAAACTTTCCTGTACTCGGCAATAGAAACTTTGTAATGAGTACTGGTTACACTATCCAGCAGATGATGACGGTAACGATTTACCGTCTTTTACATTAACGATCATGAGCGTTTGGGTGTTTCGATCCTCGAATACTACACAAATGAGGAACCCAATTTCAATTTCGAATGCACAATACATTATATCGGTAAACCACAATGTATTTTAGAGTGAAAGTGTAATAATTTTATATATATATATATATATATATATATATATATATATATATATATATATATATATATATATATATATATATATATATATTCAAGTCTTTTCATATAGGTATCTCGTTTTTTTTTTACAAAAATCCAATCAAATACTTTTCACTTTCGTTGAACCTCTTCCTCATTATATCATACCTGCGTACATAGATATATCTTTTTAAAAAAAAATCCATAAAAACAAATAGAAATTAAATGGCATAATTTCAGAATAAATTATGATAATATATAAGGTATACGCTATTGAGGTTCGTACCACGCTCGTAACTTTGTAATAATTCATTGAAGCAATGAAAATCTTTTTAATGACATGAATACAACGTATTGTTAGAGAAAGATTATTCAGCAATTAATAAAATCGGAAGCCAAACATTTCTGATTAGTTGATAATAGATTAGCGATAAGGCGTATACATACACATACATAAACATATCGAGAGAAATTTTTGCTATAGGTACTTTTAGAAATTTCCAAAGCTTATACCTCCTCCTTATAAATAGAAGTATACTTTATCAATTTTCCTTTTAATTTAATGCAGATCAATAATTGTATTCCAGTCAGACTATCAATTTCATAATCACATTATTTTCTCTTTTCTTTATGTAAGAGAAATAGTGTGATTGCATGCATGCAAGATTTCATATATGACTTTCCTGTGCAGATTATGATGTTCCCATATGTTGTATTTCATAAAATTGATATACCTGTATATATTTAAATATAAGAGGAATGACTGACGTATTATCCAAATGCATAAAAAGAAGTACAAAAAAAATATTTTCCAATAACACGATTTTCGTATTTCTTGCAACAATTACTCCTCATAAAATAAGAAGCCACAATAGACCCTATTATCATGTTCAAAACGTCCGTGTGAAAATAACAAAGATTAGAAAATCTGTTTGAATCTCGACCCGCACGCCTTGTAGTTTGATAACATTTCAACTGATTATTATACTGCCATTATACGATTGTTTCAAGTTTCGAAATCAATCAAGCATGGATGATGATGATTGATGATTATTGTTTGCTTAACGACCCCACCAACAGTTAGGTTATACGGGGGTACGAATGAGCTGGTGACTGTGAATGTATGAAGTGATGATAAGTGAGAGGACATTTACAAAACCCATGCCTTATGCGGGATTCGAACCCACGCCCAACGGTGACTTCAGTTTCTGAAGCGGTGCCTCAGCTGACCGAAACGTTCGAAAACGTTCGAAATTTTAGACCTCACAGCCTTCTACTTGATGGAAATCCGTAAATATACACGTCGTTGTTGCATGCTAGTTCGAAATATTTTTGCTAAAAATAACTACCAGCATAATGAACACAAATAACACCGTTATTTAATTCAATTCAACTTTTTTTTTATCCTTATTAATTATTAACACGACAAATATAAAATGAAATTCCAATTCATGGAGATGATGACAAAATAAAAATACATACAAAGTGCCGGTAATATAAGAATTATGAAGAAAAAGTGCCATAAATGCGAAATAAGTTTATGAAATAATAAGAAGCCTGCACAAGAACGAATTGTTGTGTGCTTTGTGTGTTATATTTATACAGTTTTTTTTCAAGTATTTGCAATGAATTATGTTTTTTCAGATAGCCTAAATGTTAACGATAAAAAAAAATCAATTGCATCTTTCAAAACGGTTAATTCATTGCTAAGTTAGTCCTACAGCGAATTATATAACTACCGTAGCTGGGAATTATTTACATGGTCGACGACCTTCTTACGTGGATGCAAGTATAGATATTAATATGGTCTAAAAATACTCTTCATCAAATAAAATATTATCATTTTGTGAAATCACCAGGCAGTCGTAAGCATAATTATGAACAAAATCTAATTATTATACACATTTGAACAATAAATGCTGCAGCGCTATGAATATTTTAGTGGCCGGCCCTATTCTATTCTAAGCAGTAAGCATCCTTCAGTTAGACCTCTAAAAGACGGAAATTCTCAACTAATTAAAATCCTAATGTAATAAGGAAATTAGTTAACAATTGATATGAGCTACGTTTTTTCATTTTAAAAATTAGTCGGTACATCCTACATTTGTCGGACAATATCTCGACGAGCAACGGGACGTGTTTTTTTTTTTTTATTGCAATATTGTGCAATACATAATTCGTGCACTCAATGCTAACAATGAATTGATGATAACAAACAGATATTTAGCCTTTCAACTTTCCTTTCCATCAAGCTAAACCTTTTGTCATGCACACACTTGCAATACATCTTTTTTATTATTTATTTCACTTACTACAATTTGTATACACTGAGCAGCTGACACTGATTCGTGACTTTCGAGGAAAACGCTATACATGCTATATTGGCAGTCGTGGTGCTCAACTATGCATTCTGGTAGATAATTCAAAAGTCTAGTTTAGTCTGTACTACAATTTGGAACCTGAAAGCTATAGTTAGCAGTCACTACAAGCTTATATGGAGCTGCAAAGCTCAAGTCAACTTTTGATAAAGCTTATAGTTTAGTTGATACTGTAAGAGGGATGTTTGTTGTTTTCTGATGTTCACCATGGTCACCGAGTGATGATCACCCAAACTGTACGAATCAATGGCATCTAGATATTGAGCTTTCTAATACGTTATAACCATTTATTGTGATTTACGAAGACCAAGCCTTTACTGAAAATAACATGATTTTGAAAAAATGTGAAGGGTGTGTATTGAAGACTAAGTTACGGTATTCTGGGGTATTCGGCTTGAAAAGGTTATCGAATCCATGTATTCATCCAGTCATAGCAAGGTACAAATATGGTTGCCATGGATAGATTAATAAATAATTAAAATAAATCCTCCAGATTACAAAACGCAACAATGGTAGCGAACAATAAACAATGAACAATAAAATCATTCGGTGTGAAATGATTGATAAGAAATTATACCGTAGCTATTGTGCAGAATGCATTTGTTCTTAATTCTTTCATTTATGTAACAGTCCATTGTAAGAAATTATTTGAACAATTATAACGTTAAAATGGGCAATATTTGTGCAAATTGAATTGTATGCAGCCAGCCCTCCAAAATGAACATATGCTCACGTTATCCAGCTTCTATTATGCATGATAAATAATATACTATTATTGTATTATATTGGGTTTTACCGACGCACTGTAATGATGACTAAGATCTATTGGCGTCGGATGAATGACTAATGAGATGATGGGATGATGAGATGAAGGTTTTATGGGTAATGGGAAGGATAGTGGGAAGGAAGCGGTCGTGGCCTATATTGTGGGAACCATCTCGGCATTAGCCTAGACTACAGGGAAACCACGAAAAATCCCTGTAAAGATGGACGGTGGCGGGGATCGAACCGGGTCCGCTATGGCCCTTCACCTTCCGGGTCACATGAAGCAATTGCGCTGTAACCACTCAGCTACTGTGCCGGTACTATTATTTTAACGTCAATTGGAGAAAATATAGTTATATTTTTGCTCACGCTCTTCAGATCAAACGAAGAACTTGGTTACGCTACAAAATCTTGTAAAAATGGATTATTTTCAAAAATTCATATTTTCATTGATTTTACCAATTTTTCTAAATAAGAATGATAAAAAAGCAGCCCCTAACATAATTTTTCACATAAATCGGAACAATTGTGAAGGAAAAAATCAATATCGTATTTTTTCTGTGATGCAATAAAATATGAATCCATTAAAATGTTTAGCAAATTCAAAGAATGAGAGCTGGAGACGGTGACAAGGTGCGAATGTTTCTATTGGATTTCATAGAATTAACTTACTCATCTTACAAAGCATATGCTGCGTAGCCGAGGTAACGATAGAAGTTGGGGGCAAACAAATTAGTACTGAATTGTTGTAATTCACAACACAATTTGGGGGACATTCTTTCCAATTATCACAACAATTGGTGAGGTCACTCATAGTGATTCAATTCATTTGCCCTATTTATATATTTATAATATCTTATTTGTATATTTTATATTTTATACTCAAAAGTTACCTTATTTATAACATTCTATTGAGCTCTCAAATCCCTCTAGGTGCAAATGGTCACCATGAATTTATGATTCCAAAAAAACTATGTTCCCAATTTGTACTAAATAATTACGAATTATCTAACGAGGTAACAATAGTCCTCTAGCTAGCCTTGTCACCCAAATAATAATTCTGTACACATGAGACTTTTTTGAACTGAATTCTGTATTTAGTTCTACCTTTTAGCTCTTAAAAAGAACTCTTATCCAACAGCATCCAATCCGACTTTTACAGAACGAAGTCCAAAATGATCCACATGACATGGTTCTGAGCAAGTACAACTACCCAATTCTCTCAAAAAGTCGTAAAAAAGCAATGTTCATTCCAACATAACACACGATAATCTACCAGAAAAATGCTCTCGTTTTAGTTGGTCTTGATTGTATTTTCCTTCACAGATTGGCGGGTGAGATTCTCATAAATTCCCACGTAGTTGTTCTCAAAAAAAAAATTTACTTGGTAATTCTAGTTGCATGAAGAAACATACTATAGCCTATATCAAAAACTTTATTAAAACTCACAAATCAGTCAAGACATCGTGAAAAAAATTGCTCACTATTACAACAATTATAATATAAATTTGACAACATTATTAGACATGGAACAAACATCCGGATGAATAATAAAGTTTTGGTGATCATAAACCGGGAAACCAAGGTGACCGTTAGAAATCTTGGAAAACCACTAACAGCCAACTTTCAGTATCATTTGAACCAAGTTTTTTTAATCATCCTACATGATGAATATTTGAGACCTTCGGGCTCTTTATAATATTAAAAGACGAAATATAATATAATTGCATTATTATATAATGTTTGTCTAACAGGTAGTAGATACTATAGGGAATGACAGTTACCTGTCCTGTCTTCGGCTACTCGGGCTACATGGTCCGTAACCATGCACTTCCTGCTGAATCTTCATCATCATTCATCACACACAAACATCAGAACATGTGTTCAATTAAAATATAAATATATAACCTTACCTTTTGTTTTAAACTTCCATTTGCTTATTAATCTACACCAAACTTTCTACAGATGACATCGCTAATGTAACTTGTAAACACTCGAAGTGAAATTCTTTTTACCATACAATAACCTCACATTTCCTAATCACTTTTATCCAGAAGGTTGATGTTATTTTTTACGCCTATTCAATGTCTTTTTATAAAATGACTCACACAATCACACGTTGACTTTTAACGTTTTTTTAAGTTTGAATCCAAAACACTTTCGAGTTGTTTAAAAACTATCCACACTTACGTAATTCATACATCAATTTAATGTTGTGTATTTGCGAGTACTTTATAAAACACGTCCTCTCGCCACGGTTTCACTTGTAATAATGAGACTTTTAATAAAATGCTTGCGATTCGAAGTGACTATAATATCCTATTGTAGAATGTTGGTCAAGCTTTCACTGTGTACGCATGCGCAGAAAACGTTACCTGCGTCACAGTTATTTAGAAGGTTGTAACGGCTGTCTCGTTGGATATGATAGTATTGACGGTTTGTAGTTTCGAGCCTGCGGATGATTGACAACAGGTATGCATTGCACGCTATTGTCTACCTGAAAACATCGATAAATTCATTCAACAATGTGACTCATACAACCGCATGGATAATCGATTCACCAGGCGATGATAGCGATATATCGATCACTTCTTCATGTCACCCACTGGTGTCACTTTATTTTGATATGATTAAATATGTAAAAAAAAATTATCTCAAATATGGAATTTTTAAAAATTGTTGAAGTATAGTCGTCTAGTTTACCGGTATCAATACTTCTTTTCCATGTTCGTTGATTAGGCTATTAATATATTTGGGCTAAAAAGGGTGGGCCTAAAATACAAAAATTTCGCTAAATCTTTTTTTTTTTTTTTTTAATTCTTCAAGTTTTTCTACAAAAACATATTATTAACTTCGATAACTTGACCTAACCTCATGACTATAAATGCTGGTAAGGTGATGTAATATTTCTTTATTTATATTGGATTTAACGATGCACTGTAATGATAACTAAGATCTATTGGCGTCGGATGAATGAATGATTAATGAGAGAGTGGGATGTTGAGATTCTTAGGTTAAGTGAAGGATAGTGAGAAAGGAAGCGGTCTTGGCCTATATTG
>OZ023334.1:23914531-23949531 GCA_964007535.1 Brachyptera risi | reverse complement strand
AGATTTGCATTAATTTATTCAAATAGCTGTTGACTAAAAGATCTATTTGCGTCGATGAATGATAAATGACGTGAGATGGGTCATGTCATTGTGAGTTTTGGACCGTGGAAAGGAAGCAGTCGTGGTCTCTTATTGAGCAACTATTGAGAAACCTCTGTCAAGATGGTCAACCATAGCGGGAATCGAATTCCGGTCTCCTGAATAATGTTTCAAATATTAACAAATTGTGAATAGCCAAAATGATACGCGGCTGCCGAGAATTTCGAATTGTGTGCGAAAAACTCGTAGACTGAATCAGGTGAAACACACGTACGAGGATTGTTCTCGTAAACTAATCTAATTTTTTCGATTCGTTTCAATTTTTATGTCGAATAAAAATGGAATTAGTCGATTCATTCCAATCAATGGGACTATTCGATATAAATTGACACTTATGAGGATTGTTCTCGTGAACTTAGATATTTTTCTTTATTCGTTCCATTTCTTTGTTGAATAAAAATGGAATCAGTCGATTTATTCCAATCAATGGGACTATTCGATATAAATCGTTGACAATATTCTCTATTGAGCTCCAACTGGATGGCAAACACTACAAAGTATAGAAGAATTGACAGCGTTTGAGAATCGATTAAGTGAGATTTCAGTATTTTTGTGAAAACTTTTGAACAGCATAATATAAGATACCAAAATTCTGGTGCGGGAGAAACACACAACACAGATATTGTTGAATACCTCAAGATGGAATAAGTATAGAAACTATTCGACTTATATTGCATAACTTCCACTGGTATACCGTGTAGGTCTATAGGCCTACAGCTGAAAAAATACATTTTTCAGCTCTATACATGTGAAAATGTTAGATGAGCGTATAAGCGAAGATTCCATCCCACTCTTGTAGGGCTTTATCTATGTGTGTTTTTTTTTTTTTTTTTTGGGCACTCCACAGGTCGCAGGGTTTGACTGATCGACATGAAACTTTTTTTCTACACGCAAACTTATCGCACTTAGAACTGTATAGTTTTTGGAATAAATCGGTAGGATCGATTTTGAGAATATCATTGCAAAATTTCTAAAAACCCCAAAAGATTAGACTGAGCAAAAAAATATCTGAAAAATAAAATCTTTCCAAATGAGATGAAATTTTTTTTGAATGTGTATACATGAATGATACACATTATCACCATTTTGTATGCAATTCGAACCAGCCGTTTTGAAGAAAAAAAATAAATCAACTGTTTTTATTCATCAAATATTATCATAGAAATTAAAGCAGATATTCACTGCTTTCTAAATTCGATATTTGCCCAACAATGAAGGATTTTCTTTTTACGTCAAGGTGTGTAGAATACCAGAGTCGATAAAGTAGCAAGGGTAGAACTACTTCAACGACTATTATACCTTATTTTGATATCTCGCTCATCTTACAACGCTTATGTTGCGTTTGCCTAGTTAATATATTTTTATTGGTCCAGGAAAATTAAACATACAAGTATGGTAATCCAAAATCTTAGGTCTATAATTAATTTTATTTCACATCATTTTGAAGATATTAAATGAAACTTTTTTCTGCCATATAACAATTTCGATGTCTTGTCTCATACCATCCAAACGTTATCACAAAGAAAAACTGATATTTCGGTTAATCGACTACCATAGGCTGAGGTATACCATAGGATTGAGTGTAGGACCTGGTTCGATCCCCGCCACCGTCCATCTTTACATGGGTTTTTCGTGGTTTCCCTCTGTAGTCTAGGCTAATACTGGAATGGTTCCCACAATATAGGCCACGACCGCTTCCTTCCCACTATCTTTCACATTAACTATTGAGAAACCTTCATCTCACCATCCCACCATCTCATTAATCATTCATCCGACGCCCATAGATCTTAGTTCATATTATAGTGTATCGTTAAACCCAATTTACTAGGCAAACGCAGCGTGCGTTGTAAGATGAGCGAGATATCTGAATTGATTATTGTTTGCTTAAAGACCCCACCAACTGCTAGGTTATACGGGGGTACGAATGAGCAGATGACAATGAAATTATGAAGTGATGATAAATGTAAGAACGTTTACAAAAGCCCATGCCTTATGCGGGACTCGAACCCACGCCCAGCGGTAACTTCAGATTCTGAAGCGGTGCCTTAGCTGACCGAGCTACCGAGGGTGGCAGGTATCTGAATGAGGTACAAAAGTCGTTAAAGTAGTTCTACCCTTGCTACTTTATCGACTCTGGTATTCTACACATCTTGACGCATATGAAAAATACTGCATTGTTGCGCGTAATATCAAATCTAGGAAGCAGTGAATCTTGGCAACATAGTACTGCTATTATTTCTATACATTTGATGAATAAAGACAGTTATTTGACTTTTTTTTCTTCGAAACGTCTGGTTCGATTGCTTACAAAATGGTGATTGATAATGTGTATCGTTCATGTTTATACATGGGGCCTACAGAGAAAAAAATTTAGAGATTTCATTTTTCCAACTTTCTTGGCCAGCCTAATCTTATGGAGTTTTTAGAAACTTTGGGATGATATTTCTCAAAATCGGTCCAACCGATTAATTTAAAAAACTACACAATTCTAAGTTGGATCAGTTTGCGTATATAAAAAATATCATGTCGATCAATCAAACCCTGCGACCTGTGGAGTGATTACAAAGAAACGAAAAAAAAACTCTATACGAGTGGGATGGAGTCTTCGCTATAGCGCTCATCTAATGAGAATAATAATGTCTACTGCAAGATGCATTGAGGGTTGTGTTGGTTTGCGGGTATGTGACCGGTAAACCAACGCAACCCTCAATGTATCTTGGTCTACTGTTTACTTAAGTACAAAAAATATTTAGAAAAATCACACATTGAAAATATGACACGCCCGACTGAACCGATTAACCCGTGAATCTCTGAAAAACAAAGCAGTTTTACGCTATCATGAATATTAGTCCGAAGACAAACAACGAAATCAGGCCCGTCACAGAATTCGGTCCACTTACACCGTAGTCCAGGGGTGCCCACTACGTCAATCGCGACGTCTTTTCTAGTCGATCCACTCAATCCATTATACAATTTTGGATTGGAAATTATTGGAATATCAAAGCATATTTCACTGAAAAATCTTTGGAACCTTTGGTTTTCGAAATGTTGATTTTTACCAAATCTTGGTGGAATTTATACTAATTCTCAACGTTGTGGGTGATAAATTCTCAGAAAATAGAAAGGCTACTCTTCGTCTGCTAGTACTGACAAAATAGACTTGCTCTGCTTTGAGTGTCGAATGTCAACTTTACAATAATTAAGCCCAGTATATTTTTCAAGAATGGTTTTCAGTTCAGTAGTTGTTGTGTTTCCGTTCTGTGGAGTGTGATATATTCACCAGATTGTCCCAAATTAAAGGAAAATATGCAGTGCAAATCGTAGATACTATTAACCACACATCGAATTGAAAAGCTATACTGATCAGTGATCAATTTCGTATGTGTCTTATTTGTTCAGGTGAATTTTTTATAAGTGGTCTTTTACACACTTAACCCTTAGTTTTGAGGAAAACTACAATATAGCTTCGTCGATCATGAATATTGTTTTTGGCGAAGAAGTAGATCTTTCCTCCAGAAAGTCTGGGCATCCCTGCCGTAGTCGATAGACAATACGTCTATAGTAAATATATCTTTCGCCTATGCTCACACTTTTCAATTTGATCTTATTCTGTAATACTTGGTTAGAGTACATGGCACGGTACATTGCTCTTTTGATGACTTACTATTCGTTTTGCTTCTTGATATATTTACTAAATTGTTACAACAGATGAATTGAGAAACATAACTTGGTACTTTCTCTTTTTTTGGGAGGAATTTTAAATTTAATATGTATAGACATAAAATACTCATTTTATTTTATTATTACACAAGTGAAGTGTGGGGATTTAGCAAAACGGTTTATTTATCATTCTATTTGTCAAGTGGGAACGAAATATACTTCTAGTCGCGCTTTTTATCATTGTGGAAATATTTCACAGAAACGATTTTCTCAGACAATTAGTAAACGTATAGGCCTATAGGCTGTATAATAGCATGATGTAGACGTATATAATTCATTAATTTTGTTTGTTGAATGTAAATTGAGAGGAGGGAGGGTAGAATTAAAATAGTGATAATAAGTAGTTTCATACTGGAAAACGATAAATGTATACATTTCTTACAGGGGGGGGGGGGGGCTGTATTATTAGGATAATTACAAGATGTGAAATTTAAAATTCTTTTAAGTCCTCGTATTCAGAAGAAAAACACTACAGTCACTTTGAATAACTTTTCATGGCTCATGACTAGAGAAGACTTTTGATTTTATTAAAGATGAAGCAAAAACTATTACGGTATGTTCAAGAAGTCAAAAACAGACGCGATAATCCCATTTTCTATATACGTACGGTACCTGCTCTATATGAGTTTGAATAGAAGCCTACAGGAGGGAGTTGAATAATAATTTATTTTTTCAAGATTTTGTATTTGTCAATTCAAGATTATACAGAAAAGTTCACAATATTCCACAAAGCCTGAATAATAATAATAATAATAATAACTACCTCAATACTAGGCCTACCTTACCACTTTTTACCACCACCAAAGAAGTAGGTCGTCTACCAACATAACAAACACAAACATCAGATATATTATTTTATATTTGTAAGTTATTGTGATTTTTCGTGTCCAGATTTACGATGAGTACACCAACTTCATTTTTAAAACGCGTTAAATCCTGATAGTTCAAAGCGGGAAAATATAGATAATTACCGGAGTATTTGTGCAATTATCTATTTGGTAGACAATCCTTCTTTTTTCGTGAATTCAAGTGTATAAACTATGGCTATGCAGTATGTTTTGATTATAGGTTAAATTATATAAAATGTATATTATAAGTTACTATGCTAAGCTCTATATGTAGACCTATTATTGTATTAAATGTGTAATGCTTTACTTTACTTTCTTGTGGGCTACATTTGCAATCATCTTACCATGAATATAGCTGCACGTGAAAACAATTAACAATTTCAAACACATCGTCAGTTGCCAAATGCAATACTCATAGAAATCAGACCGAAAAAAACATAATCGTTGCGAAATCTATCACATTCATTCTCGGTGATGCATTACACTTCTACACACCTTGTCATATATTTAAATCTTATACACAACAATGTGAACAAATTCGAACACTCTGAATAAGAGCATTTTTCTATTGTAACGGCTTGCGGTCCATTTTTGTCCAATCGCAACGCTGCTTATCAGTTGTTTCAATTATTCAAAATAAGAACGGCATGCAGGCGCGGCAGCACGAAACCTGTGGTATGAGAAGGCTGTGGTATGAAATCTTTCAAGATATAACCGATCAACGTAATGCGGAAGTCTATTGTATTATGTTACTGTATACGTCCATTGGTTTTACTGCTTCGATGACTGCAATCTGAATGATTTGATAATACGCAACGGTGCAGAATTAGAAAACAAATTGATTTCCTTCTTCGACGCTAATAGAGAAGATTTTACATCTCATAATATTATTCCAAAGTACATAAGTACCGTACAAAGAACTGGTAATAAGAATAGTATAGCCGGTTTTGTTGTGTTGTCGATAAAGCTAGGGCATGTAATATATGAAAGTTTTCCAACAATTAATGTATAATATAACCGTATCAATTGGTAATTACCAGCAGACTTGCTTTCATGTAACTTTGTAAAAGATATTTTGAAGTTGGAATGCAGATCTTTTATTAAAAAAACGGAGAAAATCATCGAGCTTGGCGTACACTAAGTGTACACTTGAGCTTACGTCACAAATCAGGAGGTTGGTATAAGACATCATGCATGCAATTTACATAAAACGCATGACATTTTCAACACATTCAATAATATGTCAGTCAATTTTTTAAAAATCAACAATGCGCATAAAATCATTCAAACCATGTTGATTCGATTAAAACACGTGCTTTTTAGAGGCTCTCAATTTATTGATAGGGACTGTCACGGCCCATAAGATTAAGCAAGAAGGTGCTCTTGCCTTATGACGTACCATGACAAATTATGTGATTTTATGCAAAACCGGGCCATGTACATGCTGAAACAGAATATCTTTGATAATTTCTTGAGCAATTAGTTTTCATTGAACATTTAAAAAAGAAACGGGGATTCATTGATTTTTGAGGAGCGGATTAATTGATTTTTGGTTAGATTTTTTTTCAATTACAGTACCTACCAAAGTAAGATGGTGAAAATAATTCACGCATGTTACCTATTCAAAGGTTTGCAAGATTACTCAAATTATTCAATTCATATCACTTCATTGCACTTCTAGATACCGGAATCTAGAAAAAAATCCTTTTTTAAATATGGTTCAAATTTTCTTTCCATTTAAATACAAAGTGTAATACTGATAAACAATGCGAAAAATTATCTCTCAAATAATAAGTGATCGCTTTCAAACTGGTGTCATCTTTGTCATTTTTATTTTTTTCGTCTCATTCAATTGATATATCTATTCAACTCAAGAGCAGTGTTTTCTGAATTGTCTGAATATAAAACCAATATGAGAATATGGTTTCGATTTTGATAGACATATATTAGATTAATATATATATATATATATATATATATATATATATATATATATATTTATATATATGTATATATATATATATATATATATGTATATATATATATATATATATATATATATATATATATATATATATATATATATATATATATGTATATATATATATATATATATATATATATATATATATATATATATATATATATATATATATATATAGAGAGAGAGAGAGAGAGAGAGAGAGAGAGAGAGAGAGAGAGAGAGAGAGAGAGAGAGAGAAAGATTATCAAATATTATTCAATCATATATTATTCGTATGTGAGAGATAGATTGACTTCAGCAGGTTTCCTTTATTTGGAACATAATATAGGACAGGCTATTTATTAACTATACACTACCATATATTAACCATGAAAACATTTTCAATTGATACAGCCCAATTGCCATCTTTCATTCTATTTTTCTTCCATTTTACTACATTATTGAGTTGACATTACATGTAATACATATTCAAATAATACAACGATATAATCAGATGAGCGTAGCGAAGTTTTCCATTCCATTTACCGAAAATAAACGGGCTTCGTTTTTCTGTTTTTTTTTGTAATTCTGTAGGTGGCGTACAGGTCAAGAAGAGATCAATCCACTTGAAACTTCTTCTGCATATTGGTGCCGAATAGGTTGGGATCATTTTTCAAAAATAAATCGATGGAACGTTTTTTACGAAAAAAAATCGGAAAGTTTGAAATATCCCTATAAGTATAACCCGGAAGGAAAATATTTGGAAAACCAAAATTTTTCAGAAGCTCTACAATTTTCACTGAATATGAAAAAAAATATTATACATATTTTCCGTTATTTTCACAACAATCGTTTGAGAAATAACGAAGAAAACGCATTCGTAATGCCTTTTTTACATAAATCAAAGCATTTATGAACAAGTGAACAAGCTTTTTAGCAACTAGTGTCACTAATTTGAAGTAATGCAAGGTCTATATTATTATTATTATTATTATAGATGTGGTTTAGCTGACAATATTTTTCATCCTAGATCTCTATACTTCTAAGCTCATCTCACAACGCATATCCTGCGTTTTACTTGTGAAACATTACTATTATTAGTAACTTCACTTACAACTCGAGTAAAGGGCTATGGTGACCGATTAGCATAGGTGGTATAAAACCCAACAGGAAGTATGCGAATGTATGATTGACGTGTCTTAATCGTGTGGGGGCAATGTTCCATCGTAAAAGTTATGTCCTAGCTTCACTGAGTGACAATCTACCCTCTACAGTAGGCTAATCAAATCTTGAGATAATAGGAGCTTATAAACCTTGAAAACAATAAAAAGAAAATATATATTTAGATATTTCGTTCATTTCAAAAATAAACCAAGCTATATAAACTATTATGAATAAAACCGGACATTGCACAAATTTGTCAACCTTCACTCAAAACCCAAAATTCTTCCATTCCGTACGTGTCAGAACCACCCATCCACCCCCTTTTTGTAATGCCAATCTCAGAATTGATAATGAAACATTGGAAGCCGTATAAACGCGGAAATGAAACTGACCACCCAGAGAACTGCGAAAATGACGACTGTTCGCTATATTATCTAACAGACTTTGAATAACGTGATATAGTATTCCCTGAGGGATGTCATGTTGCTAGTGGGCGTCATCACACATGGACAGTTGCTCTGATGACGTTGTAGCACACGCAGAGAGATAATGATTTAATAGTTTCGTTTCAAGGGTGAACTTGAACATTGATAAACGGAGTGGCTATTCATCGGACTGAAAGTATAGGTTTTAAATTGGTTTTGGATTAGATTAGGGGACAAGCCACTGAAAATCACGATTTTTTTCCCTTTTTTTCGTATTATTTTTATTCACACTCTATGTACGACATATTACAATAATCTTTTTATTGTTAATGTATACAGAAAAAAAACTGGCTTCCAAGCTATTTAATAAAATTAATAATAATAATAATTAAAGGACCTCAAAAAGTTTTGTCACATTTGGAGACTTCTGTCACACTATCAAACGTGAAGATGTCATATTTCAAGCCATTGTAGTGAATCAAGACCAAAAATTTGTATTGCCTGCAACTCCTTTCAGTATTTTCATACGCATGCGATATTAAAAATCGCTTTTTCTTTTTAGTGGTAATACTTCAAGAACTGATTTTTTTAATGTGAATCCAATGTGATATTCTTGGCAATAAATAAGGAGCACATTTTCAATTTAGATAAAATTTTCCTTCGAATAAATTTTCAAATTGAATGATTTTGTCCAAAACTGAGAAGAAAAATATTTGTGAAGTTCCAGTTATAGAAAAAAAAATCGGAATAAATTCCAAAGTGTGCTCCCCATTTATCTTTTATACATTCGTGCTGAAAAATATAAGAAAATGATAACTTCAAAAACATGAAAAGTGTGTAGGGACTAGGGAGGAGAAGTATTTTTGAAAAAAAGGCAAATTTTTATTGGAAAAATTAAAAACAAAAATTGTGAATATTTTTTTAGTTTTTAGTATTCCGTTTTGAGCAAAAAGACATGTGCGAAAATGTCATCACTTTTGAACCCTTATCTAGGACGATAGTAGCAATTTCAGTGGCTTGTCCCCTTAAATAAGTTTAATATGTTTGTTTGGTCAGGTTAGTTTGGATAGGTCAGGCTCATCAAATTAGTTAGGTTAGGTTATTTAGGTTAGTTTAGGCTGCACGCAACAACAACTTCCGCATGTGGTGACAAGACTGACCAGTGGGTAACATACAGGGCCGGCCCGTGGGCTGGGCGGCCTGGGCGGCTGCCCAGGGCGCAACATTTCCAGGAGCGCAAAAATTAGTAGTTTTTCGTAGTTTTTCTTCATTTCACCGCAAGATAGGCGTTTCACAAATTCTATTAATCAAATGTAGTTTCATTTATACATCACTGAATGGAGTAAATGTTCTCACATTCAAATATCACTGTTATTGAATGATAAATTAATTCAGTGTTTTAATTGCTTGGAACAGCCATTTGGAAAAAGAAGTATTGTTGAAATCCATGTTTTCCAGGAATTTTCTGTAGTTCCTGAAACCCGTGAAATCGTACTATCAAGAGTGAATTTTTGAAAATTCCCCTGTGGGGAATTCACCTTTTGCTCTTTGCATTCACCTTTGATATGGACACTCAGAATGAATGAATATTAGAGTTTTAAGGCGCATCGACAGCGAGGTCATTTAGCGCCTGGGGACACTCAGGTTTGGGGGCTCACAATTCACTGCTTGCCTTATGAGGTGCTGAAATGATATGAAACGGCCTTGCAGCTAGAAATATTGGTTTTGGCGTCATTTTTAATTGTATGAGTCGAATGATTTTGGCCTATGAACCTCATCTGAAACACTCTAAACAGTATTTAAAATGGGTGTAATCTGAAAAAATCCCCCCCCCCCACAGGTCGCCGGCTTCGCGATAACGGGTCATTGCACACAACTGTTCTCATATGGTTATTTCTTTTCCAAACTGAAATCATCCCCCCCCCCCCCCCCCCCACCATGAATGTGACCTGGATCCGCCCTGCCCGGGGTGCAAAAACACCACGAGCCGGCCCTGGTGACATAGAGCGATTGTATGATGAGTGTAGTTAGTGACTAAGTGGCTGCCATTGATAAATCAATGCATAGAGAAAATAATCAGAATTGCATTGGAAATTTGACCAAACTTATGTCCTTGGCTTAGACCAAAGACCTTATTATACTAGGAAAACGCGGGATGCGCGTTGTGAGATGAGCTTAGAAGTATGGCAATCTAGAATGAAAAATAACTTGTCGGCTCAATTTACATCTACAAACCTTGACTTACTTCAAACGTTCAAAAACCTCACCTGCAACTTGTTGATATTTATAGTAACCTGCAACCTGTCGCATAAACACTTTGCAAAACCAATTGATCCAAATATTCAATAAAATGTACACTTTTATTGCGTTTTCTTCATTATTTCTCATTCGATTGTTGTAAAAATCTCTGAAAAGGTGTATAATAGTATTTTTCATATTCTGTGAGAATTTGAGAGCTTTTGAAAAATTCTTGTTTTTCAAGTATTTTTCCTCCGGGTTATTCTTATGAGGATTTTCCAAAATTTCCGATTATTTTCCGGAAAAACCTTCCGACCGATTCCTCTGAATAACAATCCCAACCTATTCTGGTATGACACCAACGTTCAGAAAAAGTTTCAAGTTGATTGATTCATTTCTCTGACCTGTATGCCGCGTACATAATTACAAAAAAACAAACATAAAAACGAAGCCCATTTTTTTCAGGGTGTGAAATGGAAAGCTTCGCTACGCTCATCTAATTATTATATAACTTATTATAAATATAATATAACCTACGGTGGAACCTCCCTCAACAATTGTTTCACAATCTTTTTATCGGGTTGTGCTATATAATAGCTATATTTTCCATTGCGGTTCGCTGAGAAAATAATTAGAAACGATTCAAATTTGTTGTTTTCGTGTGTAGGCCACATCAAATATGTTACACATTAAATATGCACATAAATATAAATATATATATACATATAAATATGTACATATGTTGTGTATGTTACATCAAATCAATATTAAAAACCTATATACAAAATACTCGATTGGTGATGCCCATAAATTACGTCACAGCTTAGGGGGGGAGGGGGGTTGTCAAGATTTGTGACAAGGTGTTACAAGAGGGGGAGGGGGGGAGGTAACTGTGTGATGTACCATTTTTTGTTCTATGTATTTGGTTCCTATATATATAGTTTCCTATATAGTTCCTTTTTGGATCAATTAACGTGAATTAAAACTAGTTCCTTTATTTGAGGAACTTACCCAACACTACAAATTTCTAAATCTAGAATTACATCAGGAACCGGAACTTGAATGTTTTTTAATTTCGTTTGAGGTACAAGAAACGGAGAGTTCCGGTATGAATTAAAATCAATATTGAGGTTCCAGTTCTTGATTGTTGTAAATGCTTCCAGTTCTTGATTGTTGTAAACGCTTCGAGTTCTTGTTCGAAGCAAAAAATAATCTATGTTGATCTTTAAAACCAAAATAATGTTCAGGACATCAGAACTGAAGAACAGACTTGAGAAATGAAAACGTTCTAGATTTCTAGGCCTTTTTTTAAATGAGGCCATTTTTCCAATTGAATGACTTTGAATTGAATTGAATTTTTGTGATTCATTAGTCTTACATGTTGGTGCATAGCCTTCATATAATTTCATGAATTAAAAGTTAAAGGTGGAGAAGGAGAAGGAATTCAAAAACCCCATGAAATCATGTAGATCGAAAGAAAAAAGTTCCAGATTTCATAAAATAAAATGTACGGTTCCAGTAAAATTGACGTTCCTTTTTGGTTCTGGTTTAGGTAACTGGATTACACAAATATAATGGGATACAAAAACAAAATACAACGTTCTGATTCTACTTGGTAGGATACAAGTAAATGAAAGGGAGAAATGAAAATGGAGGAAGTGAAAGGAAGAGCTATGTCCAAGAAAATCTCATATACCATATACAGTATTAGGCATATGTACCGTATATATAAACACTATTCAATTTATTTAAAAAATACAACTATCAATTTAGCTTTTATAGCTCTTGTTCAGGTACAAATATTACAATATTTTCACAATCTTCTTTACAAAATTTCAAGTTCACTTCACCATCAAAACTTGTAAAAGATCAAATGAAGAAATAAATAATTTTTAATTACAACATGATACAAAGTTTTTAAAAGATCGACCACAAGTCAACAAGGTGGGTGCACGGTTGACAACTACTCTACAGTTTCTTGCATTCCGTTATTTGGTTTATAACTCTCAAACCTACTTATTCATTTCTTATGGCTACCTGTATTTCCTACAATGAATTAACATCTGCTTCATTTATATTTAAATAAAAAACATTCAACTTTAATAAGATATATATAATATAAATGTTATTTTAGCAAAATAGCAACTAAAGCATGGCACAAAACTGAGTCTTGTATGCAGTCTGGCTCCACACTGACTAGTCCTGGTGACAGTGGCCTTTCACAGCAGTGCCTGGTATTGCTGAAGGAACTCTTCTTCTTGCGTCAGCGTGAGATCGAGATAGTCCTGGTCCGAACTAATGCCCTCGGCTAGACGTTTGTACGCTTGGCGTTCCAGTTTGCGATTCTTACGGGCCGCACCAGACGAATCGCTAGCCTCGTTCTCGTGGTCCACGTCTAAATCTGAGACAGAAACACACTCCTGTTAGTAGAGAATGAACTGTTTGAAAAAAATAGTTGAAAAGAAGGCGTTAGAAAAAAATGTTAGAAAAGTAAACTGTTCTAATAATACGTAATCAGGTTGTGTTTTCATATTTCAGCTAGCCTGCAGGAGGGCATAAGAAGGAATCTTTCTTCCCTTAAAAAACAATTGATTAGTGATTACTGATTACATTTTAAAATACGTACCGACGGCATCAATTCATTTAACAGGCACTTAAATTTGTAAGGTAAATTATCGAGCCTAACCCAACCTATTAACCTATTATAACCTGTCCATGAGAACATCAAAGTAAACATTATTATTCTGACATTTTTTCTCCCTTTTGGCACTTCAAGTTTTTTACGAACAATACGCAACGAGTCACTCGCCTTGGTCACACCAACTTTAAATCTGAGAGAGAGACTTTCAATTCACTGATTCATCCCCGTATAACTGTGCGGGTGGGCCCGTTGGTAGCGCTCCAAACCGTCATTCAAGAGACCGGGGTTCGATCACCGCCAGTAGCCGATTCTGACTGAGATGAATTGTGTTCCCTTCAGTCACTAAAGTAAATACTGGAATGGTAAAGACCCACTATCAGGCCACGACCAGTACCTTCCCATTTCAGTATGATCAACTGATTGCTAGCAAACTCATTCATTCTTCCCAAGAGCAAAAAATAAATTCAGAACAATGGATCAGTAGATATAACAGCAATTTTTTCCCTATTTCACTGTATTATAGCTCTGGAGAGGGTCTGCATCAGAAATAGCAAAGGTGGCGTCACAGGTGCGTATCTGTCAATGTGATGGCTATAATGCAAGCCATAACATGATGCGATGTGATTACCTTCGCAGCTGGCGTCCTCTAATACCCCACCCCGAGAAATCAACTCTTCCACAGCCTTGGATATGTCGCCGAAATGTTTCCGGAGAGCAGCTTTCGCCATGCGAGGATCAAAGCCAACTGCTACTACCTGAAACAACAAATATTCAAGATTCGAGTTTATTTTTCCACTTACATCCTGTAAAATGATGGAAACTGATTTGATTCTCAAGATTGTCATTCCTTTCTCAATTGAGAAAGAACCCGAATACTTATCAAATCAATTCGTCATGGTTGAGAATCAGAATGGTGCGGCAAATGAACGTAGCTAGCGTCCAGATCCAGTTCGATACTTTATAACTTTTTCATACATAAAAACCCAAGAAAATGAAATACGTGTTCAGCATATTTTTTCCGAGCATATTTTTACTATCTACACTGATAGTAGTACTGATAGTCTTCGTAGAACTTCTTCACATCAAGAGAAAAAGCAGTACAATTAGCCGACCCAGTAAAAATAAAAAATCAGAATAATTTGAACCACTGTGCAAAAACCGAAAGATTCAACAGTTCAACGTCACGGTGACGTCACATCAGCGTATCCAACAGTATGACAGTGCATATAATCCACGATCTAGGTAAGCTGCTGGTCTCTCTAAACAACCGTTCTACTGCAATCACCTGTTGAATCCAATCAGGAAGAACGTCAAACTTGCTGCACGCATTCTTCATGAGCGTCGTCTTGTCCTGCAGCAGCTGCAGGCCGACGTTGAGGTCGTTGTTGCTGTTCTGAAGTGCGACTCTCGCCTCGTCGCTAGTGAAACCCATGGCCATGAGCTGGGCGTACAAGCGCGAGTCAACCCACTGCTTGCCGTCGATACAGCGGCCGAGGCGGCGCTTCTCTCTGCCAAACCAACCGTCACGTTACACACAACCATGGACAGTATAGAAAATACACGGATTTCAAGCACATGTTTTAAATTTAATTGTAACTTCAAATCAATACTTATATCAAATCAATATTTAATATCAAATATCAAATAACCATTTCTAGTTATTTTTGCCTACTTATATTTTCAAATTAGCCTACGAAATACTTTCCATATTTGTCGCTGAAATGAGCCTCATTTGATCTTTTGAAAAAGTGTTGTTGACTGAGCTACCAAACTTTGTGATGAAAAATTACGTAAATTTATTGGAATTATTACAAGTAGGCCTAGCCTAAGTCCTACCAAAAAAAAGGTAGAACTTGGGAGCCAAGCCCTGGCTATTTCAACACTTTGGCATAAAAGGACTGATACAAAAATGTTTTGGCCAAGTTAACTCAAGAGAAGGAAAATGCATATGTGTGGATAGACATTAGGCTAATAATGCAAACATTTGGTGATTATAAACTAGGCTTAACAGCTTTTGACATGGTGAAATAAAATTGTCATGTTCATATTATTCACATTCCATGTGTATTCTAGGCCTAAATAAATATGTCATCTTCCATTATTTCAAAACTTTATACAGCATTTGGAAAAAATAAAAGCTTTGGAATTTTATTTTTAAAATATAAGCCCATTTTGACAATTATTTCTCATCTCTTCAAGTATTTTTCCCATGTCTGGTTACAGATTGAAGTCTACACCAGGTTCACCGAGGCAAAGATCCACGTACAGTAAACCCTCGTTAATTCGAATTCCAAGGGACCCCAAAAATCAAAATTCGAATTAAAAAAAATTCGAATTATGAAAAAAATGTTTTTTCCTTGTATAGTACAGTAGTATACTGTGTGCGTGCAGTTTGGTTGACCATGTGCGCCTTGCACATTGTTTGTTCCCTCCTACTTCCCCCTTGCTCTAAGGAAGCCAACTTTGACAGCCATGTGGTTATCTTCAAGTCAAGTGTTTTCTCAGCAATTTTAACAACACAACAAGGAGTCCCATTAATACTATATATTATCATGTCATTCATTTGGTAACACTTATCACAGTTCACAGTGTTGAAAGAGTCAAATTACCAAACTGGATGTTAGGATTAAAAGTAGGAAGCAAGGCAGTAAATATAAATATTGGGACCCCCAATGAAATGAATGAATTATTCTCTTTGCACTAGCCGGCTGGTCCATTTATTATTGTTTCGTGTTTGTTCAATTTGAATTTCAGCAAAAATTACGAATAAAAGGGTGTCTCGACCAGCCAGATGTCTGTCTGTGACCCTGAAAAGACTCCCTGCCTCAACCCTCATCATGATAGTACGCGCTGCACATGTGGCTATGACGTATCTCTCGCTTGCCGGGTCGCCAGGAGTGTTGATGACAAAGGATTTCACGTGATAAAATATCCAATTGTGAAAACTTTTATTCGTAATTTTTGCTGAAATTCGAATTAAACAAACACGAAACAATAATAAAACAGTAGTTTGGACTAATCATCAGTTAAAAATTCGAAATAATAAAAATTCGAATTATCGAAATGAATTAACATTGATATCCCTATACCAGCGGCCGGGGTCATTTCTCTGGTTCGAATTAGCGCGGAATTCGAATTAACCGAGTTCGAATTATCGAGGGTTTACTGTAGAAGATTCCTAGTTCGCAGTAACAAGTTCCCAGCGGAACGCATTGCTCAAGCAGGATTACCTCTCTCTCTCCTCGAGCTCGTCCTTCTCCTGACGCAGGCTCGTTATACGTTCCGCGGCGGCGTTGACGTCTCCGTGCGTGGCCCGCAAACCCAGCCTGGCCTCGGAAGCCGTGTAACCTGCAACATCATTTCAATACACAAGATTAGGTTTGTGCTTAACTAGCCAATTGAATTCAATATTAAACTGTAATGTTCAACATTTGAATCTGGTGTGTACATTTTATTTCATCTCTGTGTTCTCTCAATGGGCTCTCCACTATGAGAGTCACTATACCACTATTGTTTATTGTTTATTGTTGGTTCACGATTTGCATAGGACACAAATACGGTACATTGTATAAATCAGGTCAAAATACAAAAATTAAAATCAAAGTTAAAATATTTTATGCTTAATTCATGTTGACAGTTTAAATATTAGTCAATATTATAATGACATTCCTTCATTAGATGATGCTCTCTACTCATAAAACTTGGTAACCTGCTGTTCTTTCTTTCCCTTATTCATAAAAAGACCAAATTGAATTGCGTATGAAAGGGTAACTACCAATAACTGACAGGTGATAATTTGAGTTATTCGTATCACTCACCAAGCTCGAGTAGGGAAGCAAGACTCGTGTCGGACACCTTCAGACTTGCTAGTTCTATCTCGGCTCTTTGGAACAGAGCCGAGGCCTCTTGTCTCTTGTTCTGGTGAAATGCAATGATTGCTTGGAGTAAGTGAAGGCGCATGAACAGGGCTGCTTCGTTACCTGCATCATCATTATTAACTTGTTGAAATAACAAATACCGGGGAAAATGTATTACCGTAATACTTATATTTATTTAGTGAGTATTAAGAGCGCATGAAAGTTGATTTAGAGAAATATCAGTTTTATGGTGATAACTTTTGAATGGTATAAGACATCAAATTTCTAATAAGCCTACAGAAACACAGATATTCTTCAATAACCACACAATGGTCTAGGCTTCTGTCAAGTGACGTCACCCATTGTTACAAGAGACGGACAACAATGTACACCAGTTGGAATTGACCAATCAAAATGTTTGGTAGTCCACTAGTTTGCTGTACTGCTATGGTAACAATTGTTTGTCATTTGTTACGTGACAGAAGCCTGTAAAAACTATCCAACTTATATTGCATAATTATCGCAGATTGAGATAGGCCTATACAGCTGAAAAAACACAAACACTCTCAAAACACTCTTGAGGCAAGAAGGCACTCTTGAGAAGGCTTTATAAACGTAAAAAAGGAATGTTACAACTACTCTTTAATTTGAAATTCAGTGAATCATCCATTTTGAATAATGCAAGTTTTAATAATCAAAATAAGTATTCAACATTGCACTTATGGGTCAAAACTTTGTAGGAGCCAGAATTATTGTTTGAATTACCAGTACAGCAAAATTTGAATTATCAGCTTGAATGAACGAGAGTTCAGTGAGAATAAAGCTTCACTTTCTACTTGAAAGTTTGATTTCATAGGCATTTTTTGATTGTTAAGCAAGCGTACAGTGAAAAAGTTGTTAATAATGCATTATTTTTCAACAACAAACCAAATGATTAAAAAATGCCCAGATGGTACGTTAGGCTGTTCTTCTAAAGTGCAGTACACACAATATTTCACCTGAAGTGCCCTTGATAGCCATCAAGCGCTCGAGATTCGGACCGTAACTTCGATGAAAGTTCTTCTCGCAAATACCTAGACGTTTCTCGGCATCCGGAATCTGAGTGACGTTCTTAAGGCAAAGATAACACCAGGCAATGTCCAAGTTGAGGAGGGCGTAGTTATCAACGAGATCGAGAAGTTTCGAAGTGCACTGGCTAAACTCGCGATCGGATTCCAGGAAGAGGATCAAGGCAAGCGAGTAGTCGGGTTTCTTCATCGCCGCGCGACCCTTTTCGTGCAGCGACATGGCAACGACAAGAGCCTGACGTTCGCTTGGCGGGAGATCGATGGGTTTCCCGGACTGGTCAGCCACCTGCACACAAATGAGGCTGTTGACGATTCAACTCGTTCAGATTCTAACCAAGTACAGATACAAAGCAGAATCCACATAGGCCCTATAAAAGTAATATTTACCGCTTTCTTTAATAAAGACCACGGTGTATACTAGGTTAAGTGTTGTTTCCGGCTACACAACTGCTGCGTTTGTCCACTGATACCATTTGTCGTGTCCGAGGAACGGAGTTCGAGATTAGAAAGATGTAGTCGGCTGTTTTTTTTTTTTTTTCCAAGTCGTTTATTGGTGAAGTTGCAGATACATTGTATAAACTCGCAAAATTACATAGTAGATATTAAATGCAAAGTAACTGGTGTGCACCCATTATCTCCGTGCATTGGAAGACTGGTACCAACAGTGCTGCTAGTTCCACTGAAATCCGTACGGAACGCCACGGTGACAGGAGGCCAGTCACGTGGTCAAGTTGACGTTAACAGTTGACGTCTTGCCGCCAACAATGATGTACATTTGGTGCGTACATGCGTAGAGCGTGGCCTTCTGTCACTGTGGCGTTCCGCACGGATTTTGGTGGAACTAGAAGCACTGTTGGTAGGCCTACCAGCCGAAATAGCCCAATACAACACCTAACATACGGTATTGTAAACCGTGATAAATACAAATCAAATTGTTTTCCATGTCAAATCAATCTCAAATTAACAGTACCACTCTGTCGTATGTCACTTCTTATGACAAATCTAAGCATTAAATCATCTCTGAAATCTCATAAAGAACTCAAACCTTGAGGTCCTTCAAACCTTTAAACTAAACAAGTTGAGCAAACTAGCGTGTATAGGAAAATAAACTGAGGCTGG
This sequence comes from Brachyptera risi, assembly GCA_964007535.1. Taxonomy (NCBI): domain Eukaryota; kingdom Metazoa; phylum Arthropoda; class Insecta; order Plecoptera; family Taeniopterygidae; genus Brachyptera; species Brachyptera risi. Next base: position 23,930,390 of record OZ023334.1, on the reverse strand, counting down.
ATACATGAATTGGGTAAAGTGGAAAGAAAATAGAGCAGCTTACCAAAGTTTATGAGTAAAGACACTCATAGTGGAGAGCCCATTGATAGAACACAGAGATGAATATATACAAACAGCCAAGAATTTGACGTTTCGACTATTGCCTTGGTCACGGTACTCTACTGTGATGAAGGCAATACCGATAGCGAAAACGTCAAAATCTCGTGTGTTTTGTATAACAGTATAAGTGATAACATTGATTAATTGAGAATTGATTCACAATCGATTCTAATGTAAAATGATTCTCAAATCAAAAAATCATTTTTTTTTCATAAATTTATTCATTGTTTTTTTGGGGGGGGGAAGGAGGTCAGTGCTGTACTTTTCCATGCGCAATACGTGCTCATTTCGTTGTCTATATTATTTTGTAAATTATTGAGATTTTACTATCTGGACACAAGCCATCCCTTCGGTTATGTCTGACAGCCGAACGTTGACGGAAATACCCGAATGTTACAGTACAAACTTCAAAAGAAGTCTCTAGCAGCTATTTTTCATGTAAAACGCCGCGGGAAAGTTGAAAAAAAAAGTTTAAAATTACACAACTTTCTATTTTTTTTTTCAAAATTGATTTTTAATCGATTCTGGAGCTTAGAGAATCGATTCCCGATTTTGAGAATCGATGTCATCACTAGTTTGTATATAATCATCCCAGTGTTCTATCAACGGGCTCTCCATTGTGAGTGTCTCCACTTATAAACTTTGGTAAGCTGCTGTTCTTTCTTTCCCTTCAACCTAATTCATATCAATTAAACAGTTTACACTAAACAGATTATAAACACTTGGCAATATTACCCAAATTATTGCTATTTCTCACTTGTAAATAATGTTCATTCTGTGCGTTGCTACTGCCAGCCAACAACTGTGCGTCAGCTTTTGTCCGGTCCAAAAGACGATAACGTGACTCGTAAGCCTGAATATCGTCCTGAGCTCCGTGTAGCAGGACAGCCATTATCTGTGAGCCGTTTTGTAGGCCTGCTGTGCTCAACTGCATTCCACTCTGCAGGACCTGACCATTCCAAATCAGCTTAATCCTAGAAACATGAACATTAGTATGTATAGGAAAATAGACTGAGGCTGAATACATGAATTGGGTAAAAGGGAAAGAAATAACAGCAGGTTACCGACATTTATGAGTAGAGATAGGCATTCTCATAGTGGAGAGCCCGTTGATAGAACAGAGAGATGAAATGAATTGTACACACGAGATTCTGGCGTATTCTGAGATTCTGAGTACTCTACTGTGACCAAGGCAATAGCCAAAATGTCAGAATCTTGTCATTTTGACATTTCATTTCATCTTTGAGTTCTATCAACGGACTCTCCACTATGAGTAGGCCTATCTCTAGGCCTACTCATAAATCTCAGTAAGATGCTATTCTTTCTTTCCCTTTTACCCAATTCATATATGAACATGTGATATTGTGATACATCTTCAGAATTCATAAATATTCAATAGAATATTATAAACATCCTTCCGATAGTTCATTAATCATTACGTAAAAAGCCGCAAGCATCTGCTATGAATGCAAGCTTTCACGCCGTGAGCTTTCACATTAGTTTTTAAAATGAGAAATCAATTTTGGAAAATATTTATCGTTTGGTTTCTGAAGATATGATAGTTGATAGGTTACAGAATTACAGAATTTTGATCAAATAAACGTACAGAGCAAGGGGCACAATTGACTACGAATACGATAGATTTATTTTGGTTTCCCTACTGCTTTAGCATTAGAAGCCTGGAAATGCAAGCTTTCATGCTATGAACTCTCAACTGACTTTTTGAGGGCCATCGAGTTCAGCTAAAACGTCTGTTCATTGAAGTCGAATCAGAAAATATTTCTTCCACACTTTATGAAGTTTAAGCCATAACTCGACATGCTACCAAATATGCATCAGTCTAGCAATTAGCATAACAAAGTTAAAATTAATTGTGTAGGACAATACATATATAAGATGTTGACCAATTATCCACCATTATTCTACAACAAATCTTGCTTCATTTATCAATATTTATTGATCCTGGTTTGAAAATGTTCTATAACATAATTAATCAAATGAAGAAGTAAACGGCACTTGGTCCCTATCTGCCGTAAAGACCAGTCTTCATGATTTCAATCACATAATGCAGTGTACTACCGTATTAGTAAGATAGTAACTACTAACTAGGTCTACCAATTGGTGATTACGTTATCGCAAATTCAAGAGGCAGCTTTTAAAGCTTCAAAATGAAGCTTCAATGTATTACAACTCCTGGTCTAATTATCCATTAGTATATTAAAAACGATATACCTATCTGTACAGTAAACCATCGATAATCCAAACTCGGCTAATCCGAAATTTGACATGTTTTGAACTTGAAGTCGGTCCCTGCCTGAAGGTATAGGCATTTCAATGTTGATTAAATATGGTTAATCCAAATTCCAGCAAATCCGTAATTCGAGCTAATATTTCTACCTTTCAATTGCTTTAACACTGTTTATGGATTGGATAATACGAAATAGTTTGAGTAAATTTCTTAAATTGATCACTACTTTCCCAATTTCTAGATTAGATTAGATTAGATTAGATTTTATTGGTTTTTTATACATTCCATTATACACTGTATGTAATACAGGCTGGTCATTAAAACCAATTTCATAAACTATTGATTGATTTAAACTTAAATAATTAAACATCAATAAACAACTAGACAAATATAAAGAAAACAAGAGGAACATTTTACACAAAATTGATTTCGAAATAGTCTTTTACATCATTAAGAACTTTATTTGTTAATATTGTTTTAACATGATGTCTAAATGTACCATATTTACTAATAGACGAGATTGTATGAGGTAAATGATTGAAGAATTTTAGTCCAATGTAATGGACACCTTTTTCATAAGATTTTAGTCTATGTGCTGGTACAGCAAAGTCAGCAGCGTGTCTTGTACTGTAATTATGAGTCTCAGATTGTAATTTAAACAGATTTTTGTTTTTATAAATGAAACATAGGGACTCTAATATGAAGCAACCAGGAATTGTTAAAATTTGCTCTTTATAAAATAAATGTCTACACGTTTTCTTCCTACGAGTTCGCACAATTGTTCGAATGGCATATTTTTGTAAAGTAAACACACGACGAAGTGCAGAAGCAGAGTTTCCCCACGCTGATATTCCATAAGAATATTCTATCCTTTTTATCCAACGCGTAAGAACAAGTCGAAGCACGTTGAGCTGTTCCCCACTTTGAGTGTGACATCCAATCATGTTGAGCTCAAAACAATCGTTCGTCAGACTCGGGACTGCCGAGCGCCAATAGAAGCGGGTGACTATATGACGATCGCGCGTCGTTGGAGGTAGCCGAGTACACACGATCAGTGACATACTCAACAATTTCTCATACGTAGTTTCGGTCTGTAGCATAGCTTTCTCTCGCGTGCAATACGAAATCAACTAAATGCTAAGCAGGAAGAGTGATGATTCTTGTGAATTTTTTTTTTTTTATAGACCTAGGCCTAATTCAAATTTTCATGAACTAAAATCATTTTCTTTGGATCCCTTCCATTTAATAAACTAGGGTTTACTGTATATGTATGCTATAGATCCAAGCAAAGGTGAGTGACATCAGTTGCTTGGATGGAAGTAGTTGACTAGGGTACTTTAGGCCCACCAAATAGCAATTGTATGCTATATTTGAAATGTACAATGCTCATCAATCAACAATTATGCAACAAACACCACAAACATAGTTTTCAAAGTAAAAATTCTAATTTGATTACGGTACCAGTAGGCGGTGGTAGGCCTACCCCAAGTGTAGATTCTACTGTTGAGTAGAAAGATTTGAAGACATACTACAGAAATGATCCTGTGAAGTATTGTCTTCTAATTGTCCAAGTACCATACCTCTCGTTTTCTACGCCAGCTTGTTTAGCAACAGCTTCTTGTAAATCTGAAACCATGGCAGAGAGCATAATTGGCAGAGAGGAAGGACGAGCCTCTCCTGGTAGACGAACTTTGATGGTTGCCATGCCAGTGTCTTGAAAGCGAGCTCTTTCCTTTAAACGTTCACATGCATGTAGTTGGAGTTGGACTAGCACACTCAGGCAACATTCAACGTCCACACTTAAATCCTTGCAGTAGCGAGTAGCAAGTTGCTAAAAAATAAATGTATTTTTGTCATAAGTAGGACGAAGTAGTTAGATTAGTAGCTTTAATGAAAACGGCGCATGTAGCCGAGTGGTCAACGCACTCGCTTCATGTGATCCGGGAGGTGGAGGGCATATTGGACCTGGTTGGATCCCTGCCACTGTCTATGCTTACAGGGGTTTTTTCGTGGTTTCCCTCTGTAGTCTAGGCTAATGCCGGGATGATTCCTACAATACAGGCCACGACCGCTTCCCACTATCTTTCCCAATAACTAAGAAACCTTCATCTCATCATCCCATCATCTCATCAATCATTCATTCAACGCCAATAGATCTTAGTTATCATTATAATGCGTCGTTAAAACCCGATATAAATAAAAAATATTAGCTTAAATCCACTCAAGTAGACCTACACAAAAATATACAACTTGTACAAAGCTTGACATACACTAATACAGTGAAACCTCTATCCATCGTTTTTCAAGGGACCAGGAAAATGAAGCCATCCATCCAGGAAAACTATTCATCCAGGAAAATTTAACATTGATTATATGGGAGTGGGGCTAGCAAAAATGAATGATACATCCAGGAAAACGATGGATCTGGGAACGATGCATGAGGTTTCACTGTACTATGTTTCAAACAAGTCTTACAAGTTAGGCCTACCTACTATTCTTAAAAAGTTTAGTGATTTCACACCAAAAACTAAGATATATTTAGGGTTAAGGCCATACTCTTACATGAAAGTAAATAGCAAATTTACCAAAGTAAATACAGTATATATTGTATATATATTGTATATATAGATACAGTAAATACAGATATGATTCAATTCCAATAATATCCAACTTGTGGCATTTAGGTACGGTACAACTAAAAACTGTACATAAATATAGTAATGTAATGATTGTTTCAACTGAAATGGTGCTTCATGTGTTATAACGGCCACTGTTATTAGGGAAACTGAATGCTGGTCATAACCTCACTTTTTTTAAATATGCGGGTAACTTTATTTGGAAGGCCGTGAAATTGCAGTTTCGTAGTTTCTACACTCCATAGTCGAGATAGAGTCGACAATTGTTGGAAAGGTAGTAGGACATAGGAGGTAGAGTAGGGCCTATAGAAAAGAAGACTAGTGCATACTAGATTCATACTTGAAGCTTTCAGCCACAGCCTTTGTGTACGACACTCATTGTTGTAGGCCTAGGCCTACACGTCACATAGAATAGGACTGTGTACGGTACTTTTAAACGTTGTTAGAACTCTTTTCAAATTTTTTCTCTCCATCAGAAGATAGCAATTTCGACAGTGACAGCCATCATGTGAGTCATCGAGTGTATATTTGAACGATCAACCGCACATCCTCTTGTGATGCAAAACGTCAACCGTGATTCGATACGCGGCAGCCCTTTCTTAATGTAGAGTTCCTGAATAACCTTGAATGCTGTTGCGTATCCAAGACAGATAGCTATAATTCTGGATCAAAGTATAAAAAAACCTATGGTAGGCCCAAAGGATGAGCCAATACATCAAGTTTACATCTACGTAACATGTATGTATGTATGTAATATGTATGGTCACTGACAGCGCAGCCCTGGTGTTGAAGACCATTAGTTTTAAATAATCAAAATGGGGTGGTAAGATCGCCCTTGTGGTGCCCTGTCCAAACGATTCTATCTTTCATCCATAGCCTTAATTGGGGAACAATGATTTTGTATCAAGTTTCGATGTTATTAAAAAAAAAAAACATCTACGCCCCCATAAGCCAAGGCATTGATTTTGTAAGGTTTCACCACAAATTCAATGGCCAAGGTGCTAAATTAGGTTATGTGTCATTACCATCATTTCTTCATCACAGCTCCCAGTACCTACAGCGTAATAAGGAGGCAACCATAGCTTCAATTGGTCTTCATTCAATTTTTCTCTCAGCTGCATTAATAAATGTTCCGTTTTCAGATCCAAGTCCATGACTATCTATTTGTTCAATATGAAGAAGAATGACAAAGGCAATGTAAACTTTCAAAATTAAATTGGTTAGTGTCAAAGTGTCAATGTCACAGATAGTTGACATTCAACTCGCATCGCATGACGTATCGATAACGATCAAACGACCTATCGAACATGAGCACGCAAATTTTTGGCGGTCAACGGCCAAGTCTACTCACTCCACTGTCTTTTGTGGAAAATAAGGAAAATTGAATGATAAGTTGAAAAAAACTCTTTTAATACCTGAAGCATTGAATGCGCCTGAGGCTATTCCAAGAATCCACTTCCTTTTCTCTATTTAAATTTTCTACATTATTCCCCCAATACTGTATGTAAAATTAATTGTTGTCACATTGAAGACAAAAGGTGATGAAAGCAAGTTACCTTTCTTGTGTATACACATAGGCCTACACCATAAAAATCAATCATGAGAGATTACTCATTTGGAAAATCAATGGGACCTTTCAAATGAACCTAATAATAAAAATTACAATAATACATACAAATTAGATTGAATCAAAATGTTGATTACAGTACTGGTATTGATTTTTTTTCGTTTTTAGCAAACTTACCAAATTTTCATGTCGTCTTCAAGTATATATGATCACTGTATTGTCATTGCTTAATTATAATGTTCTTATTAATTTTCTTCTCTGTGATAAATATTAATTTCTCTTATTTTCAAAAGTTTTTCTTACACTTTTTAGCATTTACATAAATCATTGTCAACAACCTTCATTAGCTAGAAAGGCAATGTGTCTGGAATATTTCAGTAACTAGATTTTAGAATATCATGCATCTATTCTAAATACTTCCAAATGCAATAATCTGCAAATGAAATAGATGAATGTGTATATATTTCAACAACAGCATATACTGAAAAATAAAAATGATGCATTTATTTCTTTTTTGGTAGGTTTATCACCCAATTTGGATTTAGGATTGCACTCTGTTGTTTTGTTAAATTGGCTATTTGTGCAGAAGTATTTTGGTGGGGCTTCTTTATTAAGCTTTTTAGTGTTACCGGTAATCAAGTATTCATCCTGGCCAAAGCATAGAATCAAATCTGACGTTATTGAAACGTCAGAATCTCATTTGTTTCATCTCTTGCGTTTTATCTACAGGCTCTCCACTATGAACTATGAGTAGGCCTTTCTCTACTCATAAATCTCGGTAAGCTGCTGTTCTTTCTTTCCCTTTCACCCAATTCATATACAGTTATTCTAGAATTGCTAGGAATGTAGAATTTGTTCTGTTCATCCCTGGTTCTTATTTTACATAAATCATTTTATCAACAGCTACTGACTATAGTCAGCATTCAATACATACAGAAATTGAAAGTTTTCTTCTTCTGTGCATCCCTGCTTCTTATTTTACGTAAATCATTTCAACAACAGCTACCAACTAGTCAGTCACCAATAAATACTTCTACCTAGCAAACACTTATGTTGATACAAATCACAAAATTAAATAGGTCAAGATTAACCAAGTGATAACATCTTTATATATATAATATGTAGGCCTATAAATGAAAATAGGACTACATGTCTTGCCAAGTAAAGATATACCTTGGTTACCAATTAGCCATCAGTTAGATCTAAGGCCTACCGTATATAATTTGTCGTCGATTAGAGATAACCTGACTGGATATGTCAATTTTACCACAGTTTAAACAGCACAATTGATTGGTTGTTAGACTTTGTGATTCAAAGGGGCGGGGAAACGAGAATTGCTATTATTAATGAAATACAAATAATTAAAACACTCCAAATTGTTTTATTAATTTACAAAATTAAACTTCGGTATAAGTCTAGGCATACATCAATCTTTATCTTGGATCAAACTTTATAATAAATTAGTAATAAGTAATAATCCTTTTTAGAATAAACCGTTAAATGCCCCAAATCTGTCATTAGAATAAAATATACATGATTACAATTTTGCAACGTAGAAAAGCATAGGCCCCTATTCATGTCTCGGTTAGTCATGACACTGTACATCATAAGATAATATATTCTCAGTCAAGTTTATATTGAAGACACATCGCTCAATAATTTACCCACCATAATCGTAAGTACCCAATGGTTCACCAAAAACGCTATACGTGATAGCTTCCTCCTTCCAACCGCTCATCAGACAAATAAGAGACCACCCAGGCCGAGTTTTCTTGTGATAACCACAGCCACCCTAACAGTATTCCCTCCAAAATACCAAGTACTGCTCCAGCAATGACGTCCATGAAATGATGTCTTCTAAGTAGTAAACGAGAGGCGCATATTGCAGAGGCCCACGCAATTACAGGTACGAGAAAGAGTAGTTGAACTGGCCAAAGGTAAGCACAGAAATATGCAAAGAAGAAGGCCCTTGAAGAATGGCCTGATGGAAATGAGAATTTATCTGGACCAATTGTTGCAAACATATCGGATTTATTCGCGGATGGACGACGTCGTCTAGTTATGGCTTTCAAAACGCCAACGAATATGAGATCAAGCAGCAAGCCTGAAAGCATAGATATTATATTTCACAAATGAATTAATACATTAGGCCTATAATTTCTAAAAACTTTTCAAATAATATGTGTCACATACCAAGCATGAAGTTTACTTGCATTTGGAACAAGGAAGGTGAATCGATAAGCCAAATAAAAGCCATCCATCCAGCCAACCATATGATACCATGGCACGACCATTCCAAACACTTGTAATAAGTACGTAAAGAAACCAAAGGTAGATAGTTATTAGACCAATTACATATTTTATTAGTAATTAGAACATCTAAATGCAACAGTTTTTGGAGTATTGTAGGAACTTCACGCTTTTTCCCAGTTTTACTCATCTTCCAGGCAGACAATTTTAGCTATACAAAACAATTTTTAAAAATATTCTAAAGAGATTGCCTACGTATAAAACTTCCACGTTTAATCTTGTTATACTTCAGCACAGATAGCATAATCGGCTCTAGTAATTGCGATGATCAGGCCACAGCGGTAAGATCTAGCTCACAAGGTAGGCCTACTTAACAGCTGATTCCAATAGATTCCAATAAGAGCCCTTTAAATCTACTACCATTGCCAATACACAAACAATACTGCGAGGTATATTATTGATTATTCCGGTGAATCCAATCATAAGATGTCTCTTGAATGTACCATTTCTTGTATCAGCTTATTATTCAAACACATATTTATTGTACATTCACATTTTCGTATTAATTTTCCAGCAACCTTTCACGTGTGGGAGATGGCAGCAATTACCGAAACCGAAGTTCTACGACGATTTACGACCTCCATCAATGCTGTGTTAACGTCTAATGTCAAAAATATTTCATTACTTTAATAATTTTACTGTAATCTATGGGATAATTTCACTCTGTAGATAGTAGTTTTTACAGGCTTTGTTATGGATTTTCACCCAGAAATATAATTAGGTGGTAATTAGTAGATCCATCTGCGGAGTAGTTTTATTAATTGCGTAGACCCCCTAGCCTGTGTCTAGGCTAGCAGCTAGGACTAGCTGGACCGTAATGGTAGATAGGCCTAGGCAGGGCTAGGCTAGACAACAGATTGCAACTAAGCCTGAGTGGTGATACAGTTGCTTTTAAGGTAATAATATAATTTTTGTATGGATTTGTGTTCTAAAATGTTAAATGTATGTAGCCTTCTTGTATTAGGTTTACAGGCCTAGTTTTTATTAAAGAAACTTGGCTATGGAAACTACCAACTAAGCCTAGTCATATACCTAGTCTAAGCATGGGCCTAGGCCTAGATTTAAAGTTTATTCTGGCATGTCTTTTTTTAGATGGACTATGGATTGTGGAATCTGCATGGGGGTTTCTGGGCCAACAATAATTCATGTGCCAGTGGTGATCGGTCTCTGTACAACACAGCAAATCAGAGTGGGACAAATCCAAGCGTATTTCATGGCTGTGCAGGTAACTAAAGCCATTGACTTTATAATAACTACGTTATTAAGCTAACTACAAACTCAATGCTAAAGCCCCACCATTAAAACAACTGTGCCTAGGGCCAATTGCAAAATATTTCTGGTCAATTAAACTTCTTTTAGAATTGACTCAACTTGACTCTAGGCAAACCATTGATTACTCAAAGACTAAATCAGGCCACATTAGATCACGTAAGGACCTTCATAGCTCTCTTACCCTTTCTGGTGTTGGTTTTTCGAAACAGTGTACGGCATACCAGTATAGAAAAATGGTTTTTGGATAGCAGATACCAAACAAATTGAATTATTATTATCACAATAGAGCTGCAAATTAAACATCAACATGGTTCATATAAACCAGGAAAACGCCGTATATGCGTTGTTAGACGAGTGGATAGTAGTAGTAGTCGACTTTTTTGCCAAACTTTTGCCTACATTCTCCAATTGGGTGACATTCAAGTTGGAAATGGGTAAAAACTGCTTTGAGTGGTACCGGTACCAATTTAGCACATTTTATGATTCACCCGATCAAGCTGAAAGTTTTCAGAAATGTGTATCATAATGTAACTCAACTTCACGCAAAATTTCATATTTTTGGAAAATGAAAATATTTTCTTTTTTTTCCGACGTGTTATTCTAATGGGTATTTCTGAAATTTCTAAAATTCATAAAAAAAAAGTTATCATACGATAATGCCACAGAACTATACAGATCCAAGTTGTATGAGGAACCATAATGAAAAAAAGTTTGAAGTTGATAGTAGCCGTTTGACCTGTGGAAAACCGACAAAAAAACATTAAAAAAAAAAAAAAAAAACATGAAAGCGAACACCAATTTTTTTTCAGTTTGTCAAATTGAATCCTCGCTAAAGCTCGTCTAATCATGAACTTTTCTTCTTCATGGTTCTGCTTGTTTTTTGTGTGTATGATTTTGCCAAGTAGATATTAGGCCTACACAAAACATGATTCTGGTATGAAACAAACGATTTCAAGTGAATATGTATGGCACCAAGAGAGGAAAAATTGAGATTGAAAACTGAAAAAGTTGAACAACTACATTGTCAGACTATCAATAATCTCTATTTATGCATCAGTTCAACATTACACAACAGTGTTTCATGCATCGTGTACCGGTAACAAATTCATCTGTAAGGCCTACTTAACCAGAGCCCCCGATTATATGGTGTTAAGTTTACCGCGATTTGTAAAAAAGTGTCGTTTTTTCACCAAATGTGTCCAAATTATTATAATTGGATCCTGAATCGTGAAATGGAACAAAATTGAACAGCAATCACGAAATCAATCACTATTCACAAAAAAGTGGCGAAATCAATGGTTTTTCTCAAAACTTCAGTTAAATACTGTTCAAATCATGTTTTTCAGAATTTCTTACCGTATACATTTCTCAGTAGGCCTATGCCTTATCTCATTCAAGACATCTGCACGTCGTATCGTCAGTAGACGCGACCGGACACGGCGATCAGTGTGGTTATGGTAAAAACCCAAAACATCCCCTTTGCATTCAGTCTGCCGGTGCCAAGTTCTTTCTATTATTGTTTGCTTAACGACCCCACCAATAGCTAGGTTATACGCGGAAGTTCTTTCTATATTTTATTTAAGCTTCATTGATTGACAACCATATTTAAATGAACTTGCAGGGTTTCCAGTTCCGATTTTTTTTTGTCTTCCGACACGATATCGGTATGATTTTTGTTATGACTGTTTCTACTTGGCTGTGCCGTAACGTTTCCGTGACGTCATAGCCATAGTTTTCATTACCTCAAACTCACAGGCTTCTTGGAATATGAGGAATTGAGCTGTCAGATTACAGATTGACAGATTGACACACTTTTTTTAAGTCACGTAATTGAAGTTATACAAACACGGATTGTCCTGTACCACCTGAATAAATAATTTAACTTGATGAAAAATTCAACAAAGTGATTCTGAAAACGTGGTGATGTTCGAAATTTCAGTTTTTATGGATGGATGAATCAATATTTTCGTGAGTCGATTCTTTTTTACAGTCGTTTGATCACAATCTCGTGTAACTTCCGGTAAAATCGTAATTTCGGCCGACGAAAGTTGAAGTTGAGTCAATAATCACGACACCGTTTCGGTGTCGTGAACCGCCATGTTGTTTAGGTGAATACTGGCTTGTGATTGGTCAGTTGGGAAAATCATGTCGGACAACAAGAAAAAATCGGAACTGGAAACCCTGCTTAAGAACATTGATTTGATTAGAAATAAAAAGTGCATACCGTATATTTTCAGTGTGTTTAGGCCTACCCCAAAATCTTCCCAAATCCTTTTTAAAAATAAAACCACCAAAACGCAAAATTAAGTTTTGTTAAAAACACCAAAACGTGAAATTCTTGTTTTTAAAAACGAAATCATGGACAAAATAAAACCATATAATCTGGGCTCTACACATAACATACCATATCAGTTTATACTATTACACATAACATACCATATACCAGTATATACTATGTATGATAGCTACATGAAGTTTGGGAGATCATAAGCTCAGTGACCGTGGTCAGTGTTGTGTAAGTTCCTTAAATAAAGGAACTAGTTCCAATTCCCATTACTCAATCCAAAAATAAACTAGTTACCATTACAGTTCCTCAGAAGAAGAAGAAACCTAAAAGTTCTTCAATCAATTGAGTTCCTTTGATAGTTACCGACGCAGTGTAGGAGTATTTTCATGGGTTATAAAATGTTACAAAGCAAAAGATTTTCACGGTGTCTGCCCCCCATGTTGAAACAATAATTGACCATAATCAATTTGATAATTATCCAAACATTATCGACAAAACACTACCATAACAATAATTTTTGAAATAACAATCAGATAATCTCGTCTCAAAGACTAGCAGGATCAAAATGAACACCGAAGTGGGATAGGCCTCGTGTGTTTATACAATTCTCTCTATATGCGTCTTGAAAATGATCTCATTCTGATTGTCACCAGGAAGTGATATTTTTTTGTGGAATGCATTTGCTGAGTAGGCCTACAGTACTCAAAGATTGAGGTGTATAATTGACATTTTTGTCAGCCCCTCATACTTACGCTCGGTTCGAGCCTTCAACTGCGGCAACGACGAAAGGATTGTATGATTATAAGTAGGAGATGGGGAAATACATGAAATACGTCTGGAAATGATGAGATACAGGATGGACGGCAAGTATTAGGGATAAGGCAAGGTCATAGCGTGTGAGGTAAAGGGTCAAAAGCAAAATATTCTATCTGCCATACAAATACATGGCGATCTTTTTCACGTTGCTTTATGCATTCTTGAAATAAGATCTGTTCAAGAGGAACTTTAAAAACAAATGTAAATTTTGTTCCTCGTTACTGATAAAAAGTTACTTGATTCCGTTAGAAAGTTCTGCTTAATAAAAAGAGCATGTTCCCATTAAAGTTCCCAAAAAAGAACGCATTCCTGGAAACGCGTACTTTGGTCAAGTTTCAACAATGACCATGGTAACCTTCAAAAAGCAACCAATAGCAAACTTAACAATATTACCTAAACAACACTTCATAAACCAAGACACGTGGCCGAGTGGTAACACACTGAACCATCATTCGGAAGACCGGGGTTCGATTGCCGCCATGGTCAACCATCCTGACAGGGGTTTTTCGTGGTTTCCCTCTGTCGTTCAGGTTGATACTGGGAAGGTTCCTTAACGATAGGCCACGACCGACCCCTTCCCACCATGCAAAACACCTAATAAAATAACTTTTCATCTCATCATCCCATCATCTCATTCATCATCCACCGAGGCCAATAGATTGTAGCCATCAGTATAGTGCGTCGCTAAAACCCTATATAAAAAAATACACTTTATAATTAGCCAACAGAATGCGTATTCGAGTACCAGGGCTTATAGTAAATTTTTTAAAAATCCTTTGCGCAGGCTTTGAAACCATTTTTTGGACCAATTGACTTGGTAAATGTATTCAGGCAGAAGAACGTGAAATATTTTCCTTAGAATAATTTGTCCCGATCAAATAGCAATTTTCCCTGACTACTGGAACGAACATTCCCTTTGGCATGTGTTTCTTGACGGCAAAGGCCGGAATTTAGATTAAAAGAAGCTGGGTCCCTAGTCTTGAACGTCCACTTACAACACACGGAAGAGAACATCTCTGTGTTTCAAATTCGCGTGCGGTTTGGTTCTCGTGATTTAGTCAATACTCACGTATTGACTAAATACGTCAATATTTAGACGTAACAAGAAGCGAGCTTTGTAGATTGATTTCACTGAATCTACATACAGCAATAAAATTGCCACTAACCCAACCTTGAAATTATCAAGTAGGCCCTACCTGTAATTGGTTAAAACGTGAGTGAATGCTTCCGTCTTCGGCTGATTATAATTTAAAAATGAGTGTCAATTTATCTCTGACCTTGCTCTAAGCATAGATATAAATTAAGGTAGACCTGAATATTATGCATCTATGCTCTGACCTTTTTTCAATGGATAGCACTGCTGTGTCTTCACAAACCCGAATACACCTTAATACATTGCTCGCGATTCTTGTTTGAAAGCCGGGAGTCGATTTAGCAAAACATCAGTTTTTTGGTGATAATTTTTTAACATTATAAGATATGAAAATTCTGATACTACAGAAACACAGATGTCTTTAATACCTTCAAAGTAATGTGAAATGAAAAGATTCACCATTGATTCTAAGATTTCCACGGGTACCGGTAGGCCCCTAGGCCTATACACAGTTGAAAAATGTGTTTTTCAGCTTTTTTTCTTGGTCACGATTGCCTATATTTGATTTAGGCCCAACTGTCGACATTTTCTGCTACGTTTCTAATTATTTCTTATAATAGGTACAGAATCTGTGCCATTTCCGAATGTTTCTACAGCTCCTCCGTGTCGGACGTCTTACCGCGGCCAGCCGGAATATGTGGCGATGAAACCCGCTGTCAATTCTTCAGGAATGCCACCACGACAATCTGCTGAAACAGGTTATTGTTTAGTATTGTATTTAATCATACCAAAATTTCATAAATGTTGAGAAAAGTATATATCTAGTAGTAAATACATTAGAATGTATTTACTACTACATATATATATATATATATATATATATATATATATATATATATATATATATATATATATATATATATATATATATATATATATATATATATATATATATATATATATATATATATATATATATATATATATCTATATCTATATCTATATCTATATCTATATCTAGCTACCTACCTACCTACCTACCTACCTACCTACCTACCTACCTACCTACCTACCTACCTACCTATCTATCTATCTATCTATCTATCTATCTATCTATCTATAAATCTATCTATCTATCTATCTGTCTATCTATCTATAAATCTATCTATATATATATATATATATCTATATATATATATATATATATATATATATATATTTATATATATATATATATATATATATATATATATATATATATATAAATATATATATATATATATATATATATATATATATATATATATATATATAATATATATATATATATATATATATAATATATATATATAAATATATATATATATATATATATATATATATATATATAATATATATATATAAATATATATATATATATATATATATATATATATATATATATACATATATATATATTTGTACATATATATATATATATATATATATATATATATATATATATATATATATATATATATATATATATATA
>OZ023334.1:23818937-23914331 GCA_964007535.1 Brachyptera risi | reverse complement strand
TAGATAGATAGATAGATAGATAGATAGATAGATAGATAGATAGATAGATAGATAGATAGATAGATAGATAGATAGATAGATAGATTTATATATATATATATATATATATATATATATATATATATATATATATATATATTTATACATATATATATATATATATATATATATATATATTATATATATATATATATATATATATATAATATATATATTTATATATATATATATATATATATATATATATATATATATATATATATATATATATATATATATATATATATATATATACATATATATATATATATATATATATATATATATATATATATATATATATATATATATATATATATATATATATATATATATATATATATAAAGATATACAGAACTGGAACTTACATCTAGTAGGACTTGTTGCTAAAAGAACGGGACTGATTCCTGTATGTGGTCACTCATAACCATAAGTGATCAGCGATCACTTATCTCAACTGTCATATTTTTTGTGAATGTAAAAGAGAGTAAATCTATGTAATTGTATTCTTATATCAATAAAATTACTTGTCTAAATACTATCACATAGATTTTACTCTTCTGTAAATTCATAAATACAAAATTGAAAATATGCCAGTTCAGTTAAGTCACTTTCAGCAGTGATAATATAGGCCTACAGGAATGATGTCCCAAATAAGAATGTAGGCATGATTTTCAAAAGCTGCGGTACTTGAATACGTATATCTGGTACATACCGGTAATTTAGAAGCTAAGTTTGGTTGACATTCAACGTTGGCTATTAATTGTTTTCTGAAACCATGGTCAACGAGCTTATTTGCATCTAAACTTTAACTGTAATAAACTGTTGTTGCTAACAATTTCTACATTGCACTTCCCAATAAGTAAACCGAAATATAGGCCAATCAGTTTCACTAGTGACATTCTAAAACCATTATCATGGTGCTTTATAAACAGACCATGTCCCTGAATAATCCCCTGCCCCCCTTCTACAAGTCAGGGAGGGTATGTTCGCGTTCATGAAAGAAGACAGTCGTTGACAAACTAAATGATGGTAAAAACTTCAACAATTGTACAATCTTGCTGCAACTGTGAGGATTTAGTCTTCTGAAAGACAGTTTCATATCTTATTCATTAACTGTGATCCTTGTTTATTGTAAAATACTATGTAGCATTAATCCAATATCATGGTGATCTGTTTTTATTATGTTAGTACTTGTTAGACAATTTTCTTTCGAGGAGAAAAGTATACATGTGGTAAGCATTCTCTTGGTCTTTATTGACGAACATAATAGAACCGTTGTTAGCTGTGCTTCCCAAATCGAAGCTAGTGTATCGAAGCTATTTCAGCTGCTACCAATAGAGCTGCTAGCTCCAAACGCTAGGTGAAAAGAGGCCAGCGGGCCACGCTCTACGTATGCGCTTACCAAATGTACGTCATTATTGGCGGCAAGATGACAACTGGACTACTTGACTCCTCTTTTCACCTAGCATTCTGCGCAGATTTTGGAGCACTGTTGGTATCAGCCTTTTTAATGCACCGATATAGCCCGATACAAGACCTCTCTGTTCTAGACGGTGGTCTTGACCGACAGATGATAGAACGTTTGATTACAGCTCTGCCCAATCGCAGCCAGTCTGGTAACGTTGACGTATTGCCGTCGGTACACAGTGAAATATTGACGGAGAACAGCAGCCAAGAGAGTGGCAACTCGAATACGGTGTCGATGAACATGAACAATGCACAATCAAGTAACACGGTACCAACGTCTGACATCGCAACAAATCATCCAAACAAGAAAGTAAGTTCTTTGGATGAACCTTGGATTATAGCTCTCGTACCAATAGATGGGCAAGATCATTCAAGGTCATTTCAGAGAGCTCTGTTTAACCAGCAAACAAGCAACAAACAAGCAGTATAAGTTGAAAAACTAATAAATTGCACTAGTTTCGTCTATATTGCACTACGCGTCTAACTTACTTTCGATAAATACGTAATAATGTTTTTGTGCTTAGAAACGAAAAGGTAAAAATACGTGTCCGTATTGATTTTTCTATGCAGCATTTAAACTGTTTATTCGAGTCTTCTTTGTAGACTAGGAAAACGCCATATATGCGTTGTTAGACGAGCGGATAGTATTAGTACGTCGACTTTTTTGCCAAACTTTTGCCTACATTCGCCAATTGGGTGACATTTAAGTTATAAATGGGTAAAAACTAAAAACTGTTTCGAGTGGTACCAATTTAGCACATTTTATGTTTCTTCTTCAAAATGGTTAACCCGATCAAGCTGAAAATTTCCAGGAATGTGTATCAAAATGTAATTCAACTTAACGTAAAATTTCATTTTTTTTGGAAAATAAAAATATTCTCTTTTTTTCCGCTGTGTTATTCTTATGGGTATTTTTGAAATTTCTAAAATTCATAAGAACAAAAGTTACCACCCGATAATGCCACAAAACTATACAGATCCAAGTTAGATGAGGAACCATAATGAAAAAAAGTTTGAAGTTGATAGCTGTAGCCGTTTGACCTGTGGAGAACCGACAAAAAAAAAACCAACACCAATTTTTTTCAGTATCGGTATGTCAAATCGAATCCTCGCTAAAGCTCGTCTGAATATCGCTCATTTGAATCGTAAAAATAAAACGGTACAAATAGACCCAATAAAAGTTAAGGAATATAATTTGATCTTAAACTACCATACAAAAATGAAAGATCCAAGCCACCCTCGGCAGCTCAGTCAGCTGAGGCACCGCTTCAGAAACTGAAGTCATCGTTGGGCATGGGTTCGAAACCCACATAAGGCATGGGTTTTTGTAAGCGTCCTTTCACTTACTATCACTTCATAATTTCATAATCACCTGCTCATTCTTACCCCCGTATAACCTAGCTGTTGGTGGGATCGTTGAGCAAACAATAATCAATGAAATGCCTACACCTTCAGCGGAGGTGTTCAAGTTTGAAACATGTCAAAGTTCGGATTAAATCCAATAATATCCAACCGAGATATCCACCGATTATCCAACGGATAATCCAACCGAGTTTGGATTACCGCAGGGTTCACTGTACCGTATATAATGAATGTGAATGTTTCAGATGAAGTCGAGTAAAGGCTCACGTAAACGCAGCAGCAACGTCAAGCTTCCCGAACCTCCCCAGCTGCCTGTCCAATATTTCAACCAGCAATACAATCCGATGTATTCGATGATGTTTGGTCGCACTCCAACTTCGAAACGGCCCGAAACGTCGTCAGACGATTCAGACGAAGACGAGGACGACGATAACGCCAATGACGTGGACAACTACAGCAACGACTCATCGGCGAATGGAAATCTGTAAGTGCACCTTTCGACACGGTATTGCTACATACTGAGATGGGTGGGTAAGCTGCTAGCACACTGAACCATGGGTTAGATTCCTGCCGTGGTTGACAATTCTGACAGATGTTTCTCATGGTTTTCCAATGTCGTTTGAGTGAATTCATAGTAAACCCACTTTAATTTCAAATTCAAAGGACCTACAAATTTTAATTTTGAATTGAAGAAGTTTGAATGGTCAAATAATGTAACATTAAAGCTTAGGGGTCACAAGTCTATGGGACTTGACAGTGTTTGAATTACAGCAAAATTTGTAAGATCAGAGTTTGAATTAATAGGGGGTTACTGTGATTTCACTTGGATGGTTGGATTTCACTTGGACAAGTGTAGCCACGACCATTCTATAACCACAACTTGAATCACATGAATATTATATATTTTTATCGTGTTCCAAACATATTCATCTACCGGTATGCCAATTGATCCTAGTCCTCATTACAGTAGTAGGCCCTATATAATATTGTATAAGAAATAAATATAGGACAAAATATGTAAATTTCACAATAAGGATGTGTGAGAGTAGACTATCACTGCCAGTTGGCCTATTTGTTTGCTTATTGGAAACAAATACCACATGATACTAAAAACTCTTGAATCTAAGCCAATTAGGCTATCACACTGTTAGTAAGTAACATCGGTAACTATGCTGTTGAAACTCTTTATGTTGGAAGTTATATAATATTTTATACCAATGGAGGTATTTCAATTATTACCATTATCAAAAAGTGCAAAGCCTGAAGAAATAGATTTCGCTAATGAATTATTTTGAATTGTTCTCTTGAGAACTGAATTCCAGTCTGGTCCTATATAAGTCCCTCATATAGCAACAGTTTTTGTTAACATTGTTATCTATCCCCAGCTCTTAAATAGCCCAAAATAACCTAGTCATTTGTAGGGTTGTATGGCCAGCAGTAATCATCATCATCATCAAGAAAAGTAGGTGGTCAGTCACGCCAACCAGAGCTACTTGTTTTGGCCGTTTGTTAAGCCTGTCACTTTGAGGTTATGTCATATTAAATCCACAAGACTTTTCCATCTAGACATGTTATTGCACTCGTCGCGTTGACCGTGAGTGACGTCGGTTGTTTCAGTTCTCCGCAGCGCAGTGGCTTGTCACGGTCGGGCTACGAATGTGGCCAGTGCGAGTTGATAGCTGACACGCGGCCAGCGCTAAAAAAGCACATCAGCCTGTGTCATCCAGGGCCATCGTCGGACACACACCTAGCACACGCTTTACATAAGGTTAGATCCTTTAGTTAAATCAAATGAGTTAATGTGGACTTTCATCCTTATAAAAATCATACAATTAGGAAACAGAAATAGACATCAAAAGTTGGTTGACAGAGCACTATGTAGTGATACCAACATACTTTATCATAATATAAAGAACGTGTACCAACTCCCATGTACTAATAACATGGACGGTATTTGTGGTTTCTTGCGGTCAGTTCAGAGCCAAAGGTCGTGATTGCCTGTCACGATTCAGCGGATTCCCTTGTGAACTAGATGTAAATAAGATTGACTACGATACCGGTGGCATTGTTGAACTTGAAAAATATATAATTTTTGTGCAAAACAAATGCAAATGCTAACGTAATAATTCTACTGAGCCGTGTGTAGCATTGTTGAGCATTGTTGTTTTATATAGTTCGATATAAAAGCGATAGTTGCGCTACGGCAGTCGGGACCCTGGACTCAGATTCTGACCCTGGAAATATTTCACTTTGAAGACGCAAGTCAGTAGGCCTACACCTTCTTTATATTATATTGAAGTATGTTGGTATCACTACGTCGTGATAAGAGTGTATAATGGGGTGATGTGTAAAGGGAAATAGCCCGAGGCTGGATATATGGATTGGGTAGAAGTGAAAGAAAGAACAGCAGCTTGAACAAGTTAATAACTATATAGGGATTGTGGAGAACCTGTTGATAAAAAACAAATAAGTAGGCCTACACGAAAACACTAGATTTTTCACTTTTTGGCTATCGCCTTGGTCATCGTAAAGTACAGTGGTAGTGTGATAATCATTATTTTAAATCAATGATAATCAGTAATCATTGATTTCTATCACTCTTTGTACAAGTTAATCACAATTGTATAAGCAAAGCACACTTGACTTTACTGTAGGCGAACTTAAATAAGCGAAGAGATTTTTTGTTTGTTTGTTCACTCGTCATAGACTCATGGGTCAAATGAAAGCATACCTACACTTTTTTTTAAATTTGGCATACACATATGTCATCATTGAGATTAATACTGTATAGTTTTGAGGGGCAATTGTTTGAATTACTTTTGAGAAGAACCATTTCAAAATTTTGAATACCCCAATAACTCGATAAGAATAAGCCAGAGGAGAAAATTATTGAAAAATAATTTTCTTCAGATGAATTCGAGTCTTTACAGAACTTCAGCACAAAAATGATAGGCCTATACGTTATTCCAAACGCTTACATAAATCGAATCAATCGTTTTAAAGAAAAAAATATAGGGCCTAGTGTAATTTTTTGTACGGCAGGCCCACGTTAGTTGAATGCTTTCAAAGCTGTTAAGAGGCCGCTTTACATCTTGCCTACCGACTTGATTGCAGTCGTTCGGGGCCCAAGTTGGCAACGGAAAACCAATCACCGTATCAACTTACAGTTTTCGGTTAGATGATCACTAGTATTCAATACGTGCTCGTACAAAGAGCTTTAGTTCGTACTATGTTTTCAACCCTTTCAAAATAGTTGTCAAAAATCAACATGTTTCTACCTGTTTTTCATTGTTTTTACGATTTTTTCAGAGTCATATGATATAGAATTATGATTTTTACTGAACGTAGAGGCACAGATATACTCACTGTAGTTTTATTGCAAAAAGAATTGGACTGATTGGTTCTACCGTTTACCCACCATGTGTTGGGAGCTAAAGGCCTGTATTGACGCTTTTTGCGTCCCCCTATAGGTTTTACTGTAGGTTTTACTCATGGGGGTGTGAGATGTAAAGTAGCCTCTTGAGGGAAGCAACAAGTGAACCAATAAAATCGTAAAACTATTAAATATTCAAAAGATGAAACAGGAAGGCAGTTACGTAATAGTTTTATAATCGAGGAGTGTGTATAGCTGTCCATCTATATCGTGCATCTTACAATGCATATGCCACGATTTACAAGCCATAATTATCAATTTTGACTTATTGACTTCAATTAAATTCATCACAGCTGTCGATGTTTGTGACCAGATGCCCGGTTCCTGTCCGATGCCCACGTGTGGCTACCGGTCGTTGTCGCGGGACGACCTTGAGTCCCATGTCGCACGCCACGTCGCCGAAGGGTTCCAGCGTCACGTGTCGTCGAGCAAGAAGCAGCGCAGCAACAGTGCTGCCATCTCGCTGCAGCGCGTGCGATACGAACGGGAGGAGTATCGCTGCCACGTCTGTTCGTACACCTGCACCATAGAGAAGGCATTTTACAAGCACCTCAAACTACACTCTATGAGGTATGTGCAATATGTAACACCAGGGCCCTTATTCTCTAACTCTAAAACGAAATGAAAACTGACAATCTTTATTCTGTTCTGACTTTTCCATAATATACTTTATAGCATGGTGTATCATGTGGGCTCTGACATTTTTGTCGCACTTTCATTTCGTTTGCTTTTATAGGATAAGACCCCATGAATGTTTCAACTGGGGAAATGCGATTATTCGTAACTGTCGAATTATTTGCTGAATAGCTTGTCAGTATTATTCGGAAATCGAATACTAGCTACAGTAAACCCACGTTAATTTGAAACTCGGAGGAGTATAAAAATACGGGAAAAAATTGAATGAAAAACAATACGGAAATTTCATTTGGATGGTAGTATACATGCTTAAATCTTGAAACACAGCCATTCGTAGCTTCCCGTTTGTTGCCCGTGTCTGGTCTGTTGATCGCTAGTGCCGAACGTAACCGAAGTAACCCGAAGACGCTGGGGCGCCAGATACTACGCCAGTAGACCGCGCGATGTCCGGGAGTGTCCAACAATTTTATTACATACTTTGAGCGTTGAGAAAGCGACAATTAAACATGGACTGTAGATGCGATGTTGGGATGAGGGAAAACTGAAATTAAAGTGATGACAAACCGTAGTTTGTAATCTTATGGAGAAAATATTCTTGGAACAGTATTTTATTATTTCAACTTTATTTTAAACGTTATAGGGGCCTAATGATAGTCTAGTGCCGTGAGGCCATCTGCCAGATGTTTCGCAACTTGCAAGTCATCGCATAAAAGTCATCGCGAAGTTGAAAAAATAATCCAGATATTGTATGTGTCGGAAGAAGTCCTTCGAATTGAACAATGATTTTACAGTAATGAATTATAGGCTGTAGTGTCTGGGCTGGGGGATATAAAGAGTTTGAATTATCCCAATTTTGAATTTCAAAATATTGAATATTGAGCCCCGAGCACTACCCTAAATAATCCGAACAGGAAGATAATCCAATATGCAGATGACTCCAGTGCAGTTGTCAAAGCAAGAAACACACCCAACCTCGACGAGGAACTGACGGCTACCTTGCAAGACCTTAGTGTCTGGTTCACAGCGAATAAGCTCCAGCTAAATCATGAAAAAACTCAAGCCATCATCTTTTCCTCCAGAGGCAAGACACTTCAACTACCATCTTTTTCCGAGGCAGTTCCCAGTACAAAATTTCTAGGACTTATCGTTGACCACCAGCTAACCTGGTCCCATCACATTGCTGATCTTGTAAAAAAACTAGCTAAAGCCAACTACATGATTAGAACACTGGCACGACAATGTAACAGGCAAACGGTTTGCATGGCCTACTTTGCGCAGGTTCAATCTCTGCTTCTATACGGCCTAGTGTTGTGGGGTGCAGCGACGAACAGCCACAGAGTATTCCGTGCTCAAAAAAGAATAATCCGCTCTATACTAGCACCAAAAGCCAGATCATCTTGCAGGCTGGGTTTCCAAGAACTGAACATGCTTCCACTCCCGTGTTTATATATGCTGTCGGTGTGTTTATTTGTCAAAGATAACCCGGACCTCTTTGAAAACATAGAACATCTCCATAATACCAGAGGGTCTAACTTGATTGCCCATGAATATTGCCGTCTCGACTCTACAATCAGGGGACCAGTGCAGTCCGGAAGAAGAATTTATAATAGACTTCCGTCCCACATCAAGGACTCGAGAAGTAGAAAGCAGTTCAAAAATGAGACCATTAAATTCTTACATACAAACAAGTTTTATTGTATAGAAGACTATTTTAATTCTCAATCAGGTTTAAATCATTGACACATAAGCTATTACACTCTATCCTATTATTTATATTTATGTATTATTATTATAATTTTATTTTTCTAATATCTCTGACAATGTTTATACAATTTTAATATTGTTCTTTAATAAGAAACGGCAATAAATACAAATACAAATACAAATTGTATTCCCTATACCTGGGGCCGAGAACCGAGTTGAATTATGACGAATTATCCTAATTTTAATGGCAAATTATTATTATTATCGAGATCAAATTAACGAGGGTTTACTCTATTTGTTTTTTTAAAAGTATTAGCTAGGCCTAAAGGCCTATCGAATACTGTTGGTTTACCTCGGGTAAAGAACGAGACTTCTGAAGAGAGAACTTGGGCAAGAGGATCATGTAAGTTTTTCTAAGTAATCTCAGCTAGCTAACTACAACACATGAAATGTTGAAATGTTGACGTGTTAAAATGACAACCATGTGGAGGGAGGAAGAAGACATATATACGTTGACATCAGCGCAACATAGCTTGTCTTACATCGATTAATCAGACTTTTCCTATCTCTCTCACTCCATCTCTGTCTCATTCACTCTCAGTTTTCTCAGTCGCAAATACTTTCCTATAAATGGTGGACGTCAAATGGTGGCCCGACAAACAACTGAAACTAGCTTTTTTCAATGTTGGCGCGACAAACGACCGAAAACGTTTGTTGTTCATCCGACGCCAAAGAACTTGGTGATCATTCGAGTCACTGCGTCGTTGAAACCGATATGAGATGATAGAAGGAAGTGTATCTGGTTGCAGCCACCAGACGCCCACTGTGAAGATCTCGTGTGTGATCTGCGGCAAGGATCGACCAAGCGAGGTGGAGATGAACAAGCACATGAGGAAGCACAGAGACAGCCGCTACTTCTGCTGTGACGTGTGCATCTTCAGAACCGTGCAGCTCAAGAAGGTTGGTACCAGTCGCATTAGTTGCTGTTATCTGTTGAAAAAAAATGTTGGAAAAACGGTTTGGAAAGAGAGGACTTCAAAATCAGGAATAACTGGCGCAAAAACTGATCAAGTAATGTTCTATTTTATATTTCCGTTAGCCGTACTCAGGTGTGAGTGGGAATCTTCCTCCAATTTGAATACTATTAATCACATTGCAAAACCTCGATACGTATATTGTCCATTTAGTTAACAGAGCTGTTAAATCTTTACAATATTTTTCAAAACTAAGCTGTCATGATGATACGTATTACCATTCGGCTGATCAAAATATAAATATACAACATAATTCAAATACTTTTTTGACCAGCTTTTTGAACAGTTCATTGTTCGGGTTGTACGAGTCCATGTTTTCAGTTACAACTGTATTAGTCGAGCCTGAATAAGGTTCACGAGTCTCAGTTGAGTCCGAGTCATTACCAAAATAATATATACAATTAACAAAAGAAGAAGACAATAGATAGAGGTGAGAGAGAGAGAGAGAGAGAGAGAGAGAGAGAGAGAGAGAGAGAGAGAGAGAGAGAGAGAGAGAGAGAGAGAGAGAGAGAGAGAGAGAGAGAGAGAGAGAGAGAGAGAAGGAGAAACGTGGTAATGGTACGTTTCTGTTTAGTTAATTCAACACCGCAGAATGCACACGGGGGAAAAACCCCATCTCTGCCCGCACTGTGCATACCGGAGCGCTCGTCGGGACAACCTTCGCTCGCATGTACGCCGCGTTCACAAGAAAGACAACCTCTTCTGCGACACGTTCTCGCCGCGTGGCCTGCTCTCTACGCGGCCCCCCAGCCCGTCCCTCGTCCACGGACAACAGCCGTGAAGATAAGTGCCATACGTTTTACCCGCGTTACTGTTGTACCCGGTCCCATGACGAGGATGTCTTGCAGTGAAATCGTGATACAACAGATCCTTTCGGACCACAGTAGATATCATATTTTAATAATTGCTGCCATCTAAGGATACCGTACTAACCCTGGCATTACAGATGTTTTATTCCTTGCTAGTAAAACTCATAATTGAACTCTTCTTTCACTCTGAAAGTGCAGCTCCCATTTTACCATAATGAATGTTTCACAGTAGACATCGTTGATGAAGATCTGAAAAATCAATAGGCCTACTTTTAGTATTGTTAGTTAAGACATTTTTCTTTCTTTCTTGTTATAAGACGGTTGGTATCGTAGATGGCAGCGAGAAGTGGCATCCAGTAGGTGACAAACAATCAAGTCATAGTCATAGGAAAATAACAAATCTCTATTATGTAAATGATTGTTGTATCAAGATAATTTTCACTGTAGTTGGTTTCAATTACTATTTTTTTATTCTTGGATTTTTTTTGTCTTTTATATAAAAAACATATTACTTATTTATTATGTAGTGCACACTGAATGTAACTAACAGGGCAGCTGCCGACTTTCTACTATAATATCTATTTTAGGCTTGGAATATATTTTACACTTCACAACTTTCAAGCCCACAAATAGAAGTGAAGGTCCTCAGCAATGTGGTAGCGTTGGAGAAATGCAGACGTGATTGAGTAGTAGATAAGAAATTATTTGATCTTTTCATCGGTTGCATTTTAGTTCAAGTTTGAAGCTCTTAATTCGGTTTAAGAAATAGCTGTGAGATCAACATGAATATGAATCTAGACGTGAAATAAAATTGAAGAAATATAGGAAAGCTGTCACCCAGATTCCACGTAGCTGTCAGACGCGGTGAAAAAGCGCGTTAAAAGGCAGTCGATGATATCGAATATAGCTCAAGCCCATCTCTTCTGGATCTCAAGGCCAGTGGATTGACCACTGCGCTACCTCTGACTGTGTAGTCATAGTACCGGCACGATGTAGTGACACCAACAGGCTTCATCATAATATAAAGAAGGTGTGCCCACTCGCTTTTTTAAAGTGAAGTATTTTCAAAGTCAGAATCTGAGTCCAGGGTCCCATTTTCTCGTAGCACAACTATTGCTTTTATATTGAACTACACGGTTCAACAATTTTAAACAATGCCACCGGTACTATAGTCACTCTTATCTGCATCTAGTTCACGAGGGAATCCGCTAAATCACGATAGGGAAATTTGGCTCTGAATTGACTGCAAGAAACTACAAATACTGGCCATGTTATTAGTGTGGTAGTGGGTACATCTTCTTTAGTTCTTTATATTATTATAGCGTCTGTTGGCATCACTACATTGTTGTACTGGTAACAGAGCAGATGAGTTGTTTGACCGGTGACAAAACCTTGAATTACGTGCAAGGATCCTGTTGGCATAGTCAAATGGGAGCTGAGTAATTACTAATTACTAGCGTAGCTAGACTTCATAACCTTCCGTGCTGCTGTGAATCACGCCTTACCAAGGTAGCTTTCATCTGTAGAACGAAGGAATGTAGCTATTGTAACGAAAGTACGATAGCTATCGGGACGAGAGCTATTATCCAAGGTAGAACAGTAATTATAAAGAGCTTGGTTGGTTCACGATTGCCACCATTTTCAGGGGCTTTGAGATCCATTAATGATGGAAAAGTGATACATGTGCGTAACTATATTCCGTCAGTAGATGCGTTTACTTACGACACTTTGTCACGACTAGAAAAACCCATGAGGCATGCCTGAGTGAGAAGTTAGAGATATTAATTTCTAATTGGAATTTCACCATTCGTTCTGTAAATCTTTAAAAATTGATACAATCTATTCATGTATTTATTTGTTGATGACGTTGGGATGGATATTGGTTACTGGTGCGTAGACAGTGACATGTAGATTTCAATGTTTTTGCCATTGCTCAAGTGAATGAGCGGACTGAAGCTTGAGAAGCTTTTAGAGAAAACTATTGTGAATTGATTTTTGGAGAATTTTACTTCAAGTCTCTGATGATGTAATTGATATACGTGCCATGGGCGTAATGCCTCAAAGTCGAAGAATTTTGTTATTCATCACTCGTCAGCCATACATACGTTTATTATTTTAACGTTCTCCTTTCTATTGCACGATTTCAGCTAAACGAGTTGTAAGAAAACTACGTGCAGTTGTCGTCAGAATTATTTCTGACTTTTTCTGTGTACGCTGTTAGTTTCAATTTTCAAATTGTGAGCTGGCATATTACGTATTTCCTAGTCATGACTTGGAGACACTTTCAGAACTGGAGATAAAAAATGGCAATATATGTTCATTTATATTTTTTTTATTATGTACAGAAATACGTTATGCATGCACCAACTGTCTCAATCGAACATATTGGTCTATGGAAGACTATTGAAATTTTATAAATGTTATGCAAAAATGTGATTGTACCATAAGTAAACAAATTCAATTTCAACTTTTTAATTTACAATTTTATCATTGTGTCATAGATGTCGGTACCATGTTTATCAACGTTTGAAGGCTGTTTATCAATATTATTTAGAAATTATCCATATCGTGTCGATAGAGTGATCAAAATCTTAATCCCTGTATTAGTTTTGTGGAGATTATTTGTATAGGTGTGTATATATAATATATATACTATAGCTCTATATGATATATTAATATTAGAATAGGCGTTGATAGCCACAACTTTAGTCAGATTAAATATTGTTGGTGCAATATAACTTGGTCACATATGTGCCATAAAATCCTAATGTTCATTCATTGTTATAGATAGGCCTGCTGTTTGTAAATCTGTAGGCCCTCCCCTCATTCATTTGTTTGTCATTCAATATCCATAATTGAATCTTAATTATCATCATTAGGAAGTTGTGCTTTGGAATTTTCCCATATTCTTTGATCACAGTGAAAGTACACAAGTCACGATAAAATATTCTTTACACAAATCAATTTTAATTGGGAGTCATAAAAAAATTATGAATTTCTTTATTTTGATTATATCCTACTTGAAATGCTTAGGCCTATATGGTGCTAGAGTAACTGGACTATATTTAGTTATTACTCGATCATGGATGAGCCTCATATAATGCTTATGCCCACCTAATTCCGATGTAATATATTTCCAGTTTTCTTAACTTCGTTCTTTGTCGGTACAGTACTGTTTAAATTATTCTGTCGAACTCAACGTTGTACAGATTTCACAGCTTCAAACACGAGATATTAAAGTATGTTTACTCTTCTAATTTGTGCTAGTTGCAACATGCTATGAGCAACCGGCAACATGCGCCCAGCGCACGAATACGTTTACTGTTGAGCTTTGTGGCGACGTCATTGTTGGACTTCAAATTGTGGTTATGTTACCACGTAAAATTCTTCAAACTTCCACCAAAAGTATCCAATCAAACTATATGAGCTTCTCAATACTGTTGGACCATTAATTACCCAAATAAGAGTGTTGAAAACTAATATAACATCTCGTGCAGACCGGTTTACGAATAGCAGTTGACAAAATGAGTCTGAAGGTTCAGACAAGTAAACAAAACTTCCCGTTGCCTCGTGGGTCTCAGCGCATTTTGCCTCTAGAAAAGATGAACATGGCCCATCTCTTGGCGCATGTAGCAAGTGTTCATGCATCCGGGCGAAACTTGCTCTCTGATTGGTCAGCACACTGCCCGTTGCTCAAAGCATGTTTTATGTTCAAAGCACGAGAGTAAACGTACCTTTAAACATGAGATCTAGTATCTGCAGGCCTGTTGGACTACCGAAACGTGTCGTGTGTATTTCGTTTGGCCAAAGCGTCCAAGTGCGGAAAGAGTCGTATAGAGTTTTTGCACTAACTTATGAACGATTAGGAATGACAGAGATGATTAGATACAAACTATACTTTTTCAGCACTTACAAGTGTTGTCAATAAATATCTTTAAACTAAGATCACTGTAATTACCGGTAAATTGCTAATACCGAATACCTATAAATAAAATGAGTTTGTCTATATTTTACGCTAGTATTTTTAGTAGCAATAGCTAGTAGCTATAAAATTTAGAAATATAATTATAGAAAATGAGTTCAATACCAGTACATAGTATCTGCTGTTACATTTGATATATACGTGTATTTACAAAAGAAGAAGGTTGTCTACCAAATAAATGAATATACGGTAATACTAATAATAAAGTAATAAGTAACTACTGTAATTACATAATCTCACTGCAGCTTCAAAGGTTTACCATTTTTTAGAGATGCAGTTGCATTTCTTATTGCAAACCTTATTATGAAAACTCATAATACCCTATAAATACCATCGTCTGTACAAATATAGCGGTGACATTTGTGTTTGAACTTCGTAGATGACCTTCTTCCATGGATACAGGTGTAACTATCTACCAAATATCGTTCAAAAGTTATTGCAAAGGTCTGATATATTAACAAATTTTGTGTGATTGTTCAAAACGACACTTATAGTTACCGATTGTTTGAGAGGTTTTGTAATCTTTATACAACAGAAGTCGGATGGAAAGTGTATATTATAGTCGTAGTTGTTGACTTTTACTGTTTCTTTGCCTTAAAGTTTCTAATGGGATGTTAGAATATGTAATAAAATGAAGACGATTGAGACTGAGTAGGCTGAGAGCTACTAATTAACCCACGAATAAGATCTTGGTAGCGTGAGAGATTCACAATGTATATGTGGCATGTCTGTAATGATGGTATGATGATGACGTCAGTGCAGGATGCGGATGCCTGCGTTTTCACTTAGTGACAATTTGTAACCCACACCTCGAAACTGTATTTTTTGTTGTGTAATCCAATAGTAGTCAGTTTCTTGAATTTAGTTCAGCTATTCATTGAATTTTTTTTTGTATATCATGGCATGTATACTGTATTCTCATATGGGTATATGAATTTAAATATACATATATAATATATATATATATATATATATATATATATATATATATATATATATATATATATATATATATATATATATATATATATATATATATATATATATATATATATATATATATATATATATATATATATATATATATATATATATATATATATATATATATATATATATATATATATATATATATATATATATATATATATTCATATATATATAGGCCTATATTCTTGTTGCAAATTTAGAGTAGGTATGTTTTATGTTTTTTTATGTTGTATGATAAATGGTTCTAATGAATCAATTTATCTTATCTCAAATCAGTAGAATTAAACGTTAGGTACTGTAGGCCATAGGTAGTTGTAGTATTACGCTTGTATACTTCTAAAATTATTTTCCTAGTCAAAATCTTGTTACCTTTTGATACATTTTATTTTGCTTATTAGTTGCGTAATTATATTACGATATAGTCCTTCAGTGCTCCTATAATCTGACGTCAGCTGTCGAAAGTGTTCCAAAGATTTCATTCATTGTTTTTGAAGTCTTTTCTTAAAACAAATTGTTATATTTTAAAAAAATGCATTGTGGAGAGTTTATGACCTATGTTGTTCTAAGAATTTGTTAATGCTCTCAAACCAACTTCAAAGGGATGCTATATCTTCGAGTTGGGAGGAAATAATTTGTACTTCATAAACAGCCATTTTAAATGACTGAAATACTTCAAATTTCTTGTTTACTGCGTCACGATAAATGATCTACGGTACAATTCATTGCACAAGAGTTTTGCTCGTTCTTTTATATGTGAGTATTCTAAAGCTTCACGTATTTACTGTTTAGTTACAAACATACATTATTTATTGTTTTCGTTAATTGTGTTCTTCTACATACATTTTGTTTAAGCATTATGTAACAATATCTTGTCAAGATGCCATCGCTTGTGTACTGGTCAGATGTGACAGATGTGATAGATGTGAGCTGTTGGAAGCAGACTGTGATGAACTTTGAATATATCGTTACCTCGGCTTGAACTCAACTTGAGGTAACGTGTTAGTCGTAAAGTGTTTTGTTGAAAGAAAATGATATATTTCTTGTCAATGTTGAATCGTTTTAAACCTGCTGATTCCACTTCGAGTGGTTCTCGCCATTTATTATTATAAAAAAATACCTCGTTGCCAAAATTATTAATGATGTGTGATGTGACTGAGACATGCAATGACAATGAAAATTAATAGTAGCCTCCAAATTATTAAAGGGCAACAATGTAAGGAAAAGTATACACTCTTGTAAAGATGGAATGAAATGAACTTGATCATTTGATCAAGCACGATTGGTGACTTGAGCTTTGTAAGTCGCTTGAGCAAGGCATACACAGAGGACGAGTCGTCACAATCGACAATTGGCTTGGCAAGCTAGCCTGAAATTGTTCCTGTTAATCAATTCAATCGCTGTTGACTTGAGTTGGATTGGTAAGGGACAAGATTCATCTGAAAACCGATCATCTGAAATCGGCCGACTTTGATAAACAACGAATGAGAATGCAGTAAAAGTGACATCATGTCTATCGTCTGCTACTAACTTCGACCTCGGACCAATTGTAATATATCAATCTTCAATTATATTTGTACACTTTGCTGATTGGCTACTCCATTTAAACTGTTCAAAACTGAAATGGGTTGACCAGTAGCTAGCATGCTCAACTGTCATTCAATAGAACGTGGTTTGATTACCACCACTCCACCAGTGTTGATCATCCCGACAAATTTTTATTTTTGTTTCCCTCTGTCAATAAAGTGAATACTAGGATGGCTCCTATTAGTAGACCATGACTTTTTTCTTCCCACTACCCAAAATACCCAAGAAAAATACC
The DNA here is from genome assembly GCA_964007535.1 of Brachyptera risi. Classification (NCBI taxonomy): domain Eukaryota; kingdom Metazoa; phylum Arthropoda; class Insecta; order Plecoptera; family Taeniopterygidae; genus Brachyptera; species Brachyptera risi. The sequence continues at coordinate 23,897,052 of OZ023334.1, read as the reverse complement.
TTTTTTCTTGCCTTTCAATCAAATTATTTACCAATACCAATAGATCTTAGCCATCATTACAATGTACAATAAATCCAATATAAATAAAATGAATATAGGCCTACTGTGTGAAATTGACATCTACGAAATTGTGGTTGATTATCGTTGCATCCGTTGTATATATATATATGTGTTGCATATGCAATACATGTGAATATACATGGGTTGACAATCCAATTCAGTTGGCAATTTTGACAACTGGAATCGTCAATGTGTGCCTTGCTTAAGATTCCTCGTCATTCGTAGTAAAATTTCAAACCACGTGAAACTACATGGTGAACAATTTTAGGTGGAAGAATGAGATGTAGACCCAAACATCCATGTGATAATAGAGTACATTGAGACTCATAGTAGGCCATAAGCAAGGTTATTAAAGCGGTTTAGAAGGTTGCCTCGATCATGTTCACTTGGTCGGGTATTTCCGTGGGACCCTTAGGCTCCCACCAGCTACGTCACGATGGACCACCACTCTCACTCCTTGACCGCTAGCTGCCAATACAGTACAGTGTATGCCTATTCATTCCCACCTCTTCCAACCCTCTACTAAACGTGGACGATATCTATTACTAAATACCTTCTTTTATTAAGCTCGCTGCTTCTCTACCACCTAATCTAAATTAGATTTTCTCCATTTGAGGCAAACTTGAAAACCATTTTAATAATTTGGGTCACAAAGATTTGTCTTGGTGGTGCTAACAAATGAACTTCTTTCACCAAAACCTTGCACGTGATTACTGGATTAGCTAATGCATCTGAAAGTGGAACTTCCTTTAACGTAGACCTACTAAAACTAATTCATTTGCTGTGTATAATATACCTTACCTTACGTTCAACGAAGAGTTGAACGTTTCATTGATTTTTGAAAATGTATGTGTTCATATATACATTGAGCCCTTTATATTGTTTGGGTATTTTCAGATTCAGGTAGGCCTACATGAGAATCTTGAAATTTTTTCTTCATATTCAGATATACTTTCATAAAACTTGTGTTAGTATTGTGTCTTGAAGTTTTATCTACGTTCTGATTTGAATCGGCTCTAAAAATCAGGAATGTAAGAATGTATTTGTACCATTGTATTTGATTGTAAGATGATACGAGACTGCCGACTTTCTGTTTGTCTTCTGAGTAAGTCAGTTATGAACTACGTAACTTGAAGTTAATTACTCGTATTCTTCCATCTACCATTTTAGGTATTTCACTAGGACAATTCAGGCACTATTTGTAATACAATTCAACATTAGTTGATAACTTGATTGAAATTTAGGACACATTTATATTATTATATCATAATCCCACTACAGATACCAGAAGCCTTGATTTTGCCGAATGATCCACTTCCTTTTGTATTACCTGTCTTTTTTATACTGTAATCTATTTTAAGAAGTGTAGTCAAAGTTCTCGGTAAGAAAATTAATGTTCATGGTGAGAAAATATATAGGTGCGTAAAACTAGAAGGTACATCTTTGGTCGTCTCTGAAAAGTTTGTAGTACTCTTAAAGTGATGTAAGAATTACGTTTGAGTTAATTCTATATAATTGTTGAATCTTTATGAAGAGTTGGTATTTTTCTTACCTATGTTATTGAACTATTTTGCAATTGATTGTTGACAAAGTGTGGAAATATTATAGTAGAACTATAAATGTTGAATATTGCTGGGAATTAAGGATACAGCTAGGGTGCCAGCTGTTTTGTGAAGAGTGTGACAGTAAATTTCTCTAAACAACACCAACTTGTATATACTTGGCTATAATGTGAAACGTGTATGTCTTCAGTACCTACGCTGTAATAATTACGTTCCCCCAATAACCTAGCTGTTGGTGGGCTCGTTAACCAAACGATTATGGCAGTGAGTTGGTTCACTGTTCAATTTGAATTTCACTGAACAATTTCACTGTTTAATTAGAATTATTCTACAGTCTGATATGAGATTATTTATCTTCCTGTTTTATGCTTTCTTACTTTTGCATTATCTTTGGGAACTTGATAGTGTGTACCAACTACAGTCAGATGCAAAAGTTTTTCGTTATCGTATGCAATAGAATTGGATTATACTTACTAGTCTTGCTGTAGAAAACTTTTACCTCTACACCTGACTCAATATTTCTGTGAACTCAAATCCTCATCTACAGATACCTAGCCACACACTGCAAAAGTGTTTCCTTGAATTATTAATACCAGCTATTATTAATTTTATACACACTTGTACAATTTTCAAAACTTTGCCCTACATCTTGATGAATTGTTACAAAAAGTGGCTCACAAATTCTTCTGGAGAACAGTTATTCATAATTTATTTCAATGTGTGCTGGCACTAAGATGAGTATTTTTGTAAATAAAAAACAAAACAAAATCATTTATAATAAATCATTTATAGGAACAAATTTTAAACAAACGTTTTGTGTAACTCGACCAACCAATCAAACCACCAACCACCAACCACCACTACCAACCAACTATCACTACAACCCCCAAACAACTACCAACCAAGTAGGCTAAGTGTTTAATTTTTTTCTAATTGTAGCACCACAATAACTAAAGTTGATTGGTTGATCAGCAGTTAGTATGTGATTATCAATTAGGCATTGCAATCAAGTGTTATTAGATGAGAATAGTTTATAGAAAGTGTTAATTACATTTATTATACAAAACATCTGGTCTGGAATTGAACATGGAACACTGAGGCTGCTCATAAATCCCGTGATGAAGGCTGATTTATGTTTATAAATTATCTTTTGACTATATTTTTAAAAACCATTTCAGTGTAATAATTATTGTTTTTCAGAGTTGTATGTATATATAGTTGGTACCTTGATAGTAAAATACAGATTAAAACTATCTTTCTCTCTCTTTCTCTGTACTTTGGGATTTTAAATAAACTTGCCACGACTATCGCTAGTCCGCTGGCTTTACTTCTGTGAACTAATCGTACCACGGAGGCTGTTTTTTTTTTTATGTAATTAAATCAAAATGTCAGTGAAAATAAAGCCTTGTTCACAATCAAACTTGAGCAATATTCATCATATCGTATTCGTCATTGTATGTAATTGAACATTTCTTTCCAATTCCCACTATAATATCTCCCTCCTGTTTTCTGGTACATCCAGGACATGTATATACTTCAATATTTAACGCAAAGTGCATTATATAGTGTACAGTAGGCCCTATTATATTTCAATATAGTATGGTATTATATGGACTTAGTTATAGATTCATGAAGCCAAACAAAGACTAATTGAACGTTTTAGAGTTTATGAACTTCGAACTTTGAATTAAGCATCTATAACAATTTTCAAACTCTTTGCACAACTAGTCAGATGAGCAAAAGCGAAGACTTCCATCCCGCTCTTACAGAGCTTTGTCTGTGTGGTATTTTGTTTTTGTGTTTCTAAGCATTTCACAGGTCGCACGGTTTGACTGATCAACATAAAACTTTTTGTGTATTCGTAGACTTATCCAACTTGGAACTGTTCAGTTGGAACATATCAGGTGGACCAATTCTGAGAAATATCATCTCTTAAGTTTCTAAAAACTCCATAAGATTTGGCTGGGCTGGAAAATTTAAAAAACAAAGTCTCACCAAAAAAGAAGAAAATCTCTGAATGTGAATAGATTAATGATACACATTATTACAATTTTTATGCTCTTCCATTACACAATCGAGAAGCGGACGCTTGATGTACACTCCCGCTAGTTTCAATTGAGCATTGCGTTGTAGATGGAATCAACTTCGTCGATGTCAACGTAACATCCAACCAAATGCCGTGACACGCGTTGCGGATCATAGCCAGTCCGTCCGTGAAGGATCCTACGGTTGTTGAAAGCCACCAAGTCGCCGGGAAGCATTTGTAACCTCATCTCAGATGACTGCGCTCGCATTTTTCCAGAAAATAACTAAACAAAGATTCAAAGAAATCTGATTATTGTAAATTATAATATAGTTGGCCGATTATTAGTGTATATTCTGAGGAAATATTGGATAATGATCATTGATCATAAAGACATGTTAATGGAAACATGATTTGTTGAAATTATGATTCAATTTATCAATTTATTAAATTATTATTCAATCCACAATTGAATTGTGAATATGAATTCCAATTTACCTAATGTGTTTTCAGTTCTACAGGTACAAGGCAAAAACTACTGGCAATTCGTATACAGAAGAAATGTGTTTAAGTTAATGTGTTTTCAGTTCTACAGGTACAAGGCAAAAACTACTGGCAATTCGTATACAGAAGAAAGTTTCTATTTCTTCGGTAATTTACAGAAGAATTGACAAAGAAAAGAATTTGCACTCTACGTGTGTATGATTCTTTAATTAAAATCTCTGTCGCCACCCTTGTGGCTCATTCAGTCTGCCACTGCTTTAGAACTGAAGGCCAGTTGGGTATAAGTGCAAGTCCCGCATAAGGTTCTGTAAATGTTCTTTGATCACTTCGTTATACCATTATCACCCACTCAGTCGGACCCCATAGCTTTTGGTAGGATCGTTGAATGCAATTAAATGAAGAAAATTCTGCCCATGCTAAGAAACCAAAATGGTATGGAATAATAAATTGAGAAAAATTGAGATTAGAACGAAAGTTGAAAGATTAGACTAGAACGAAAGTTGAAACAAAGAATAAAAATTAACAGAAGGTTGACACTAAATGAGAACTGGTTATTGTGAACAACCATCATAAAAATGAAAATAGTAATGAAGATCAAGGCCATACAGTCATGGGATGTAAAATGATAGTGATCAAGCTTTTCAGCATTAGGCAATAAATAACGGACGATACCTTGTAGGCGTGATAGAACGGTACAACGACATGGGACGGCGCTTGCAGAGGTCCCATAGTTCTGTTGTTGTAGTGAATTTCCGTCACCTCACCATCCCGGTCCGTGCAGATGACCGGCCACAGCTGAGAATAGACTTTCTGAAAAATTTATGGAAATTATATTAATATTTTCCAGCTAGTTACACCTAAGTGTTGATATTCTGTGTTTGGTAGAAAAATTATGATAATTAGGTGCATTTTAAAAATTAGATTGAAACTGGATTCAAAAAATTCAGAAGGAAGTGATGACCTATATTACTGGAAGCTGCAGCGTTTCAAATACGAATCCTAGTCTCTGAATTGAAAAAAACAAGTTTAGTTGATATTGTAATTTGATTATTGGCTGTTTTCTGATGGACACTGTGGTCACCTCTATTATCAACCAATTTTCATGGTTCAGTGCCATCTAGATATTTGTTGAGCTTCCCAATGCCAACCATTCCGTTACTATAGAAAACCAATAAAAACTGTAGTAGATTTAGACCGTTGTTCTTGAAACCCTGCTACCTAGTTTTACTGTGACATTATTTCAACGTGAAATAATATTTGGGAAAAAATGAGAAAATTTTAGCTGGGTCTATTTGGTTACTGGTATAGTATATAAATAGGTCCTGAATGCATCGTGAATCCGCTTCTAAAAAAGTTTGTATTCTGCTACGACTAATTGTCTAGTGTAAATGATTGAGCTATTCGTACTCGTCCGTTTCAAATTCCAAACAAACACCAAGTAGCCAAAGCGGGATTGTGACGTGATCACGTGTCTAAAAACGGACTTGTGTGTTACAGAAGAACGTGTTTATTTGTATTGAAAATGAAATTTTTAATCGATTTGTTTTTCAAGTTTGAACTGTTGCAGTCTTTCTACTTGTATTTATAATACAGTATAGCAATGTCTTGTTGCAATAGAAGAAAATGAAAGAACTTACTCCCTTGTTTTCGATCTTGAATCGTACCGGCGTTGAGGTAAGAATGTGAAATGCAGTTGGTTCGTTCTTTTCCAGCCACTTGGCCACTCGGAAGCCATCCACAAAGAAAGATAAGCCTGAAGAAGATTGAAAAATGCAACTCATTTGAAAAAAATCATTTTTCATGTATTACATAATGAAGTATACTAAATCTTCAAGTAACTCCCAGATGTGCTGAAAATTGCCTAATCTGGGCTCCTCGCAGATGAGTCGATATTCTTTATTTATTATCTCAAATGTATTCGCTATTTTGGTTCACGCCTCTATTTGTATCTCTTCCGTAAATGACGAATATACACGACGTCAATATAATACCAAAAGTATAGAAACTTGGAAAATGGTAAATTATATATGACTTGAAATATATATATATATATATATATGTGAATATATAGAATATATAGAAATATACATGAATATGTATATATATTCGACTTTGATTTTTTTTTTCATTCACACAACGTAGATGACAAAGTGGGATTGTTTGGATAAGGTACAAAAAATGGTGATCTTACCATGTACCAAAAAAAAGCCAAATGAAATAAATAATTACTGTATTGTATAATGACTCAATTGCAATTTGTCAACATAGGAAAAATGTATAAACCAGGTCAATTGAGAAGAAAGAATCATGTTATGAAGTGAACAAATCTAAGATAATACTACGTTGAATTAATAAATAAATGCAATGATTACAATTATTATAAATTATAATAGATAAGAAACAAGAAAAATAAATAGCTCAAAGGCCTAAAGTACAACAATGCAGTTAGATATTTAGTCAACAGGATAAAAAAGATCAACAAACAGAAATCACATCAAGATAATGTACCGTAACTCATTTAAAAACGTGTACATTGCAAAATAATAATCAATTCAACCATGAATGTTGAGGAAAAAAATCTTCGATTGATCATTTATTTCTTCAATCCTACTTTGTCTCTTACTCTTGATTAATCAAATGTCCGTTACACGTGTCTTGTGCACAGGTCTCAAAGACCTGACCTGCAATTTTAACTATATGAGATACCGTAAAGTGGGGTGACTTTGACCCACTGGTGTGACTTGTCCTTTTGTTGGAAAAAGTTTCAAACTGCTACAAATGAGAAAGTTTTAATTTTATCATATCCATTTTTTTGGTATCTCTATAGATACATATCAAAATCAAAATACGTATCAAAATAGATACGATAAAATTAAAACTCTCTCATTTATAGCAGTTTGAAACTCTCTCCAACAAAAGGTCAAAGTCACACCAGTGGGTCAAAGTCACCCCACTTTACCGGTACTCTATTACCGATTGACTTGGGGTCTATAATAAATCCTATCTGTCCAAGAAAACTAAATTTTTATAAAAAATGGACTTGTATCATTTTTACTGTAATGTTTTGCCAATATTTGAGCAGAATAGTAAATGTAAAAAGGTCTCTGAAACTATGGAGAGAAACGAATATGTATTCGTTATTAGGCTACATTTGTGTTCTGAATAAACGAATAATAAATTGAATGAATTCCTTACCTCCGGGATCATAGCTTGATTCTTTCGGATCGTTGGCTTTGAGGCAGTGAAGCATCTGTAAGCCCGGACTCTTCTCCCGATAGTTCATGTCCGTGTGGTGATGAAGGTGAAGTCCGCTAAACGCAAGATGAGCCGTTGGTTCTGGCTGGTTAACCACGTCAAATGTTGCCCCGTAATGTGTTTCTTTCACATATGCAAAGCGTTTTACCACTTCAATCAGTTGACCCTTGTAAAGTAAATTGGATTTATCAATATTAAGCCTCCAAACATCTATAAAGAGCAGAAATGTCATTCTCAAGTAGGGAATTGCAGTGCGATGGAAAAATAGCCAATGATACTGAAATTTAAATATAAAATACTGATCGGAATACATCAAAATTTGTGATTTGTAATCGGTATTAAAAATATCGAGTCAAAAAATCACAAATATTTAAAGCAGAATGGTGCCAGGCAAACATTTGCTGCATAGCATCTGTGTCTTTCATCTGACTGAATGGCTAGTAAAAAAAGCTCTAGTTTCTCAATGTTTCCTGGCAGCAGAGTACTATTTCATTTATTCATCTATTTACCTTTTCATTTAAATCTTTTCCTTCTATTATCTATGTTTTTAATTTTAGTGCTCAATTCTTGTAAAGAATGGCTTCTATACGTGTACACTCTATATGTCCAATGAATGAAAATAAATACAATACAATACCATTTTTCAGATCAATGTCGATCATTATTTCCACATTGAATTTATCGAATATTGAATATTCCAGTTCAATATCGTAGCCCTAAAATACTAGATCGATTGAAAATATCAACCTCGAACAACAATCCTATTTTGAAGTATTTTTCACTCACCTGTACTGGTGGAACATTTCTTAGAATAGCAATGCCATATTTATGAATCATTTCCAGCCACGTTTTCAGTCCACTGTCCGATTCCATCATTTCGTTGTACGACACCTCGGGCAACTGCTTCCGAATGTTGGTTCCATCCCATAACACCCGAGATGCTTGATTTGGGTGTAGGCTGTTCGCTGGCGACTCGAATGCTCCGTCGATGAAACTTTGTCCATAACGATACAACCTGGTACGAAGCGAATAACAGCTGCATCACATGTATAACTTTTGAAACATGATGCCCACATTGCCACATTTACATCAACAACTTCCATAATATGTGAATGTTCATTGATTAGTAAAATGGGTACATTATTATTAGCTCAACGACTCCACCAACAGGTAGGTTATACGGGGGTACGAATGGGCAGGTGATAATAAAACAATGAAGTCATGATAAGTGAGAGGACGTTTACAAAACCCATGCCTTATGCAGGACTCAAACCCATGACCATTGGTGACTTTAGTTTCTGAAGCGGTGCCTCAGCTGACCGAGCTACCGAAGGTGGCTGGGTAAAGGAAATGTACAGTGACAGGTACGAAATCCAAATTTAATTACAGTATGTGATCACTGTTTTTGAATTTTTCTTAAAATGTGATTTATATATCAGTGAAGCTGCTTAATCAAGCTGATACGTACACCTTTGCAAAGTTGTAAAAAATTTGAAGAAAAAAATAAGTAGGGCCTACCAGTATATAAGCATATGTTTCAACATTGCTGGAATTAAGAGACTTGATCCACATAATTCATGGTCATCAAAACAGTAGGCCTCATCATGATACAAAAATTGTTTATGCATATGAATCTGGTAAACCAGTAGCCTACTATAAAAATACAATTCATAATTTAAAAATGTGTTCATACCATCTAGAACTAAATGTGGAAATATGTTTCTGTTCTTTTTCTCTCCACGATATGATTAAATTTCCATTCTCCGAGACCCTCATTGATTCCGGCCTCGTGTTTATATCCAGTGACGGCGTGTCTAACAGCTTCTGTTGTGTCATCTTGTCGACACATTGAGGACACATGCAGTTGTCTCGTAACTGCAAAAATAATACCAATAATTGATGTACATTTTCAGCACACATATATGATTGTACAAATACATTTTGAATACATGTTTTTCATAGACGAATGCTATAAGGGTAAATAGCATGCGTGACATTAACATTAACATATCAGTCGAGAAATAATATTTTAATTTTACTTAAATTCACAAATAGTTCTATTCTACACAACAATTTGTAACCGTACAGTAATTCAATTTATAATGAGTTCAATGACGCATTGTAATGATAATTTAGATCTATTGGTGTCGGTAAATGATGAATGAGATGAAAGCTTATTGTATTAGGTAATTGGGTCAGTGTGAAGGAAGTGATGCTGGCATCCCAGTATTCACTTTAATAAAAGGGAAACGACAAAAAAAACTCAATCAGAGTCAGTCAATCACGGTGGGAAACGAACACTGAGACTCTGATAACGGTTCAATGCACTATATTATCATTATTATTATTATTCATTTAATTAAATAGCTTGGAATAGCTTCTAATAGCTTAAAATAGCTTCTGGGTACATTAACAATAAAAAGATTATATTGTAATATGTCGTACACACAACAACACACAATCACAACATTGAAAATAACAGGTAATAAATACATCGAAATACATTGATTATACGGTTCAAAACTCTCTCACTAAATTATTGTTAACTATCTCTTCCTTCTAATCCATTCAATACAGTACACTTAATTTTGAAACAACCCACACTTCTTACATTCCTGATGTTACTAGGTATATACCTAGTATTCATCGGATTCTTGCATCCCATTATTAAAAATTGAGCTTGACCATTTTTTCCCACTGCACTGTCTACGAAAACTTTTCCCTTCTGTAGCCTGTCTCATGCACACATTGTGTTTATTTTTTACGTATTCGATACCGTTCTGTAGATATGTTGGTTTCATGCCCATTTTAATCTTAATCTAATATTTTAATCTTTTAATCTATAGCGACCAATTTCTCTGTCTCAGTAATTTACTGAAATAGAAATCGTAGTCGGTAACGACTATCGATTATTATTCTTACCCAAATGTTTTTGAAATCAACAGACTGTTGATTATTGAACAGAACTTGCGTAGTTAAATGTGACGTTGGCAAGGCACTTCTGACTATCGGAATCACTTCAGGATATTGGTATAAGTGCTCATTTGATTTGTTTTCCACTGTAACACAAATTAGGTACAATTTTAGTAAAATTATGTTCTATTTTTTACTGAAATGCATCATACTCTAAAATACAAATCGATTCACTTCACGAAAGTGAAATTCATTATTTATAAGAAGAAGAGTAAACTCACTCGATCTATTGCCAACTAGTCTAATGTCGCAACTTGTCGATTGCCGCTTACTTTTTCAAGTGCTTGAAAAAACTGGACCCCACATGCATGTTTTTAAATCACTGTTTTTATCACTAAATGACTTTGTCAGCTTGACTTCGGTGCGGTTTACATTTTATACGTAAGTATACGTTTATATTTAAATACAACTTTCTTTAAGTTGGTTTCCTTACGATAAAAATCTCTTTAGTATGATACCATAGTACGGTACCGCATTATAATATTAGATACGGTGATATAATGGGCCTAGGTGCAGGCACCTTTTTATGGTGGCTAGGTGTGCTTAGGTAATTTTTTAAATATACATTCACTTATTTTGTAGATTTGTGATGGGACATGCATTGAAAAGAATCATTATTTTCACCCTTTTTTATATTAAAGGTTTGGCAAACTCTCACGACTAATATTTGAGATATCAATCTATTTTTTCCATTTGTTGATAATTAATGAAGAGAGGCTCACCCCAACACATAATTTTGATTTGAAAAAATATATCTATCTCTAAGTTCTTTAGGAGAAAAATTTTAAAAATGTTTGTTGGAGTAAACGGTCAACTAGATGAATATTTCAAATCAGGGAACCTATAGGAAAGAGAAAATAATTGAAACATTGCTGAAATGTAAGCTAGAGAATTTTCAGCATGAAACCACTTTGGCAAACTAGTCTATAAAGGCTGCACATAGCAACCCCCCCCCCCCCCCTTTTTCTCTTTAGGGCCTTCTGGCAAAATATGCATAGTTTGTCTCTATTTTGAATCAAGTAAATGAATAGAATGGATAGAAATTGGGAATATCTATTTTTATTTGTCATTTATAGTTTACATAATGAAAATGTGGCAAAGTTTAGTCCAGTCATTCATGAATTAGAAATGTAGATGAAGTCATAATAGTTGAAAGAGTACAAAATAATAATTAAATGATTCAAAATTATATAAATGAGTAAAAAATGGTATAAAATATTATTAATTCACGAAATTAGAACACATTTGAATGTACATAATAATATTGAAAAGCAAAAGTTGAAGGTCATCATCAAGTTATGTAAGTTCAAGTTGAGCGTATGTCAAGTAAAAAATTGAACATTTGGTGACTTACATTTGTATGAAATGGTACAAGCTGTTTTCCACCTGGTCCTGGCAACAAACTGGCCGAATGTGGTTGGTAGCATTGCGAAAAGAGTCTGCGCTGACCTGCCTCGTACGTACATCATTCTACTCGGCAGTCAACCAAGGAGATGTTCACAGTCTAAAGAAAACTAATCAATATTGCATTCACGAGATGATAAACCTTACTAGTTACTATCAACTGTTCATTTGCTAGATTTTAAGTGTGTAGTTTTAATGGGTAGGTAATTAAAATGTACATCTCATGAATCCACAGTTGTTTCAGTAACTGATTCCATTGAAAAAAACTAGTAGATTAGATTAGATTTTTTATTGATCTTTGGGATTGTCTTTTACAAAAATGAAATTAAATCACAAGACATTGAATTACCATTTACAGTAAAGATATAAATAAATGAGAAGCCTATAGGAAAGCTTAGAATCATATGTTTCTATACATTGATGAGGTGTATGATCCATATGAGTGACATAGCCTGTCACAAGTCAAGACAATACATAAAACAAAACATAAAGTGGATGGTACCAGTCACAGTACCATCCATGCTGGATTGCTGGCACAATATATAGTATTATCCAAGTTTGTACAGTACCAACTAATAATATATTAATGAGACCATTTAGGCAAATGTCAGTGAAAATCAAATTTATAATTATTATATTATCATATTTTTCCCTTCTTATCATTTTTTTTTTTAATATATAATCAGGGCTTATATTATCATTTTTTTTGTATACTTGTATTTCATTTCACAATTATAAAGCAGCCCTTATGAACTTATGTATCAAAATTTGAATTTTTCTTTGGAATTGAAATTATAAAACTTTCTGTGAGACCAGCGAGAAGGGGAGAGGGGGATAAAAACAGTGTATCACATGATCAGTATAAACTCAAGCTAATTGACCCCACCCTAGTATATTATAACCATATGCCCCAGAAGAGGGTACAATAATTTCATTATAATACCACAAATTGATTTTTTATACGAAAATCAATTTACAATTAAAAGTTCTGAACATCTTCAAATGAGTAGGAAGATTATTCACGTATTGTCAAAAAATTATTCACAATTTCAATTGTGTTCTGTATTGTATTTTTCATTCAAAAAAATTGTTTCTCTCCACAGGTGAAAATATTTACATACCGTACCGCTACTCTAAGATGTATATTATCAATAAAATCAATGTGGAATGTATCTAATAATATCTAGGACCTATTTAAATGCGTACAAAAACATATGTTCCCGCCCGCTACTATACCACCTTGATTTCATCCCTCTAAATTTCAACATAATTAATTATTTTCACCTACCTTAAATCGACACGTAGGCACAGTACTAGAAATTAGCTTGAAATAATAATCACTTGGTCATAATTCCCAACAGAACATGAAGTTTAGTTTGGTACATCTTGGCATTTCTTAATGACAATACATATTAGCGGTGATAACAGTTACATTAGTGTGATGGCCTGAACATCCTATAGCATTCCTTGAGTGCCTTTGTATCGAAATTATCCCCTTGGATGACCTTGAATCAATGACCTTGATATTGCGGGGTAGATGTAAGATCCACCACTCACAAATAGCTACCCCACAAGTTTGAACAATGTATTTTGATTGTCACTTGATTGACGTCTTCGAAGAGTTCTTGTAGCAGCTGCATTAGCGAACTATTATTGGGAATCATTCAGTTATCTCTTATTTCCTGGACCTTTATTATTATTTCTTTATTATAAAATTACGAAATCGCTATATCATTCTCGCATTGATGGGAGACCTAATAAGTGATTTGTTTTATTATTTATTGAAAAAAATATAATTGAACGTACATATAATATTAAGAAACATTGTCCATAGTTGGTGAAAGCTCTGATAACAATAAGTATTTGCCAATAAAATTATTCATCAATTCTGATTGTAATAAATTGCATCAAAAATACGCCGTCTTCCCAAATTTATATTTTGAACGTGATAACATCTTTCATCCCGTCAGATCAGTTTTCTTGGTAGCTCAGTCTTGATGCTTGAGTGCATTGCGGGGGTCAAATACTTCTTGTCAAGCAAGCACAACAAACAGGGGGAAATATTTCACATTTTTCTTTTATGAACACTTTTTTAACTCGAAAATTGATATTTGGTATTTTGGGGTGAGTACTTTCGATTCAATATCAAGTAGCAACTATTACCCATGCTTACTTCATTGCGAAAAATTACTCTGATATTCTGATAAAAATGTTATACGTCTCTATTATAATCAATGCTGGGATTAAATTATTATTTAACAATGAATAATATATTTGAAGGTAGGCGAGAAAAAACACTCGACTCTCTGTACTTGAATGTGTATTATCTGCAATATGTTCATTTACTATAAGCAATTCTACGATTTGTAATAACTGCAGTTGGCTAAGTTTTATTTTTCAACAACAATGTTGAATTATATAATATTATATAAAATTAAATAATTATTAATATTTGATATGAATATATAATATGATATTTGATTACATAATATATACAAATATACTAAATATAATTCTATGATAATTTTAAATATTCCATTTTAATTGTACAACTTTGAAATAATACCTACAATAACTCTAATTCATAATAGTACTTTCTAATACCAATGGACGCTTATATTGGTTATCAATCAAATCAGCTTCGTAAATGTATGTTATTATTGCATTTCACTATTTTTTAATGGCATATTTTCGTAAGATGGGCTTAGTTTAGGTTTGTTACTTTTACAAGACTTCTTTTGGAGTTTATATAAATACTCTAAAGCTAAGCTTTTCAATTGCTTCATGGTTGACGCCATACTAATGAATTGATTTTGAATTAAATGTTAAATGTGTGCATCTAATACACCATTATGTTACATAATTATGCCATTCTAATATCCCCATTTGTTTTGTTTGTTTTTTATTACTTACTATGATGGCTATATACAGAAGTTCTCACGTTATTTAAAAACACTATCTATTGGGAAATGGCCATGAAAATTTAAAAAAATATATATATTTTGCTTAAAATCAATTTTCATCATTAGTACTATTGACTACGTATGATATCTAATAGATTCATATTTTGTAATGAAAGCAAGAAAAAAATTAAACATGTTCAACAACACAAGCTAAATACATTCTTCTTAAATAATCATATTCAACTCAATTACATAAAACTATATGGACAAAATAAACTATCCAAAGTCTATTTTTTATATGTCAGTCTCTCATGTTTCATTGATTTGGTTTCCAAGTCCTGATCGTGTTTTTCTAAACTACATAAAATCTATGACTACCTAGATAAAATTCATACTAAAAGTACGTCTTTATTGCATAACTGTTTTTATCGACAATTCAAAATGGTTGTCGGTCATATTGGTTCGGGTGGTGGCTACCAGTTGGTTTTAAAATACTGGAAAATTCACACCGAACACACACCGAAACACACCGAAGCGTGCACTGAAGAAACGTCTAGAAGCATTGTGAGAATTTGAGAATTTCTGAAACACCGGCGGTAAGTAATAAGTAGGCCTAGGCCTATTATAGTTTGAGAAGTAGGTAAAGAACTCCGCAGCTACTTATAGCCTCTGCTTAGAGGTATACAATTATTAGGGTAAAATTATTGTTACAGTAGAGATAGTCACTTAAAGGATTATTGACGTCTTGCTGCTTTGTGATTCATTTAAATATCAACGTTAGGCCTAGGCCTATGCCTATGCCTAGGCATTGAGTTTGGACTAGGCCGAGGGAGCCCGGACTAAAAAAGGCATGGCATGACCTAGGCCATTCAATGCCCAAGCCCTACGCCCCTACCTGTGAAGTTTTTGAAAGCCCAGGCTAGGCCTACTATGCCCTAAGAGTAGACCTAGGCATTGAATTTATGGCCTAGCCTAGGTCTCTTTCAAGGCATCTGTAACTTGAACTCGACCTAAGCCAATGGGCCTACTCGCTTCCAGGGATTTTGTATTCATTTTGGGTGCCTTCTTGATTACAGCTTAGGCCTACCTAGCTGGTAATTGCCATTGATTTTATAACCATAGGCCTACTAATAATGCTTAGCTCCAAGCCTGGCTAATGTACCGGTATTCTACTTGGGATCATTTACATGCAGGAATGGATATAGACACGTAACTTTGTGCGGAGTGTATATTTGTACAGTCAACGGTATGATTTCGTGAAAATAGATCATACGGTCAGTGACGTCATGACCGCAATGTTTTGGTCGATGACCATAAATGGCCAAAATAACGCTCTCCAACAATGTGACTACTGTAGGCCTACTGTAGCACATGTGTGAGCACAGCTGACACCCATGCCAGAGATCTCTGATCGAATCCTGCCTGTGACTTATTTTTTTTAATTGGTGCCTCTAGAGTTTATATGTAAAGGAACATGGTCAATTATGTGGACAAAGATAGGTTGCGGACAGAGGTTTAGGTTAGGTAGTAGTATAAACCTCGCGCATGCCGCCGACAGGCGGAAGGGAGCTTATATATCATGTTCGTTTATCGGTAACTGGTGTCTGATGCACTCGAGCAGTGAAAATTACAACTAGACTATCCTGAACGAAGCCGAACGAATTCTACGTCACTAACATGAACAACCAATGACAACGCTGACTGTACGATCTATCTACGCGAAGTCATACGGCTGACCGTACGAGTTATCCACAGCCAACTTTGTGTATTGTGCCGCGAGGGTTCGAGTCCTGCATTTAAGGCATGAGCTTTTGTAAACGTTCTTTTACCATCACTTCATAATTTCACTATCATCTGAACATTCATATCTCCAAATAACCTAGCTGTTGATGGGCTCGTTACGCAAACAATCTATAGGCCCACGGCCACGTCTATCTAGGGTTAAAAATAAACGGATGTCAAACTTCAGTTGTCAAAAGAGCTCGTCACTGAAAAGCAACTAGGTCTCCTTCCGGCGGTTTTGCTAGGCGGAATGCGAAAAGTTGGCCTGAGCTCAGCACTCGGATACCGCACCACTTTTGTCACTGATTGGTCGTTTTTCCATTATGGTGGCTGAAAAAGACACTTAACGAATACCGCGTTCATGGAAGGCCAGCTTGATGGACACACTACAAATTTACCAAATAACTCCACTCACAATACTCCAAATTTAAAAACCCTGGCACTAATTATTTGGGTGTGTAGGCCTAATTACTTTGGGGTGGTAAGATCGCCTTTGTGGTGCCCCGTCCAAACGATCCTATCTTTCATCCTTAGCCTTAATTGGGGAACAATAATTTTGTATCTAGTTTCGATGTTATTAAAAAAAAAAAAAAAAAATTCATGGCAAGCATTCATGACAAACATGAATCCCATGAATTGTAGCTATTACAAAATATAGGCCTAGGCATGAGAACTGTATTGAAATGTACAAGAGATATGTCTATAAACAAAATGTTACCAGTAGGCCTACTAGTATACTGGGATGACTGAATGTTGTGAATTGGATTAGTCTGAATGGTCGGCCCTATGTGTTTCATTTAAAATGCGCAATGGTCGGTATACCCCTATCTCAGTGAACAACTGACACTTGTTAATTCTGTTTGATCATATTACAAGGAACCATGAAAATCTCTATCTAAATAGCTATTCTAAACAGATGAGTGTCACGTCAGTTGAATTTGAATAACTCAATGCTGGTATGCCTAGTCATTCTAATGAATTTTTTATGGTTGAAAAGAGCTAGATTCAGTCCTTGAATTAAAATGAATCAAATTTTCAATAAACTGAACTTGACAATTTGAAGTATGTGGTTGGTGGACTTGCAGGTCTACAGCTTTTTTCAACAATTATTTTTCCATTGATTTGGCAGACTAGAATGCTGGCCTACCCCTGAATATTATTATTTTCCATTATTATGATTCATTAGCTTTACATTAGCAAGTAGGCTTTATTTTATTCTCCTAATAACATCGAAATTTGATACAAAATCATTATAGTTGGGATTGTTTGGACGGGACACCATAAGGACGATCTTACCACCCCAAAGAATAATTATAAGCAAGAAAACTCATTTAATTCAAACATTCACACCTGTGAGAAGAAAAAATGTTGTCTTACTCTTACTCTTATTATCTTGATCTTCATATTCTTGAAATCAGCTTTTTCTCCCTTTTTCTCTGTTCTGTTTATTACAAAATTTATAATTTTTTAATTTAAAAAAATTATTGTATTGTAGGCCCATTTGTTTGATTTTATTTGTTTTTTAATATTATACGGTCGTGGCCGATTAAATTTGTGAGTTATACACCCCAAGAGGCTTTATGTTTGGAATGACAACGAAGTCTAAACTCGCCTAAACTCAATGCCTGATGTAGGCTTACTGTTTTTGTAATCAATTATTGTTTTGTTTTTTTCAGTTAATAATGGTTGACGACGCAGAAATGAAGTCGGAACGAGTGCCTGGACCAACGGCAGTGGACATCACACCGAAACAAGATGGAGGCATCTTGAAAGAAATCATTAAAGAGGGCGTTGGCTCTGAAACTCCAGCGCCTGGGAGCAATATGTCTGTTCATTACGTAGGAACGCTGTTAGACGGAACCAAATTTGATTCAAGCCGTGATCGAAAAGACCCATTCTCATTCTGCCTTGGGAAAGGTAAGAGAATTTTGGACTAAGGCTAGTAGTCTACAGATTTTTGCTCAATTGATACATGCATACCTAGTAGGACTAGGGGTTAGGCCTACTTCAAGAAACTGGCACTCAGTGCCTTCTGATCCACAGAATTAGTTGATATTTTTGTAGTTCCAGTACTGGTAGTTTTCAATGATAATTCCTTTCCTACTGGGGCACACATTAGATCCTTGTTAATTCTGATTTCGTAGAATGCCAAAAATTAAAATTAAATTAAATTGTTCTGATGTTTGTTTTGTGAGCGGTAGACCTGAAATGGTGCAAAATTGGAATTGAGCAGGTTCTCTCTATTTTGATATTTTAATCTCAAGAGGCCTGATGAATTGAATTATAAATTAAATCAATAAACTATATAGTCACATCATGGTTTTTATGTCATTTCTTTTTTACTGATTAGTATTCCAGATTTTTGACTGAAATTGACTGACTTTCAGTTATGATTCAAAACATCACTATCAGTAGTAAGGTACTGGCTGCTATACAATTGAATTAGAAAACTGAAAACTAGACAGAAATGCTTCTGATTGGATGATACAACAAAGAGCTGACAAATGGATTGGTCCTATAACTTGTAATGTTTATGTAGGAAGTGTGATCAAGGCGTGGGACCTTGGCGTGGCTACGATGAAGAAAGGGGAGATTGCTGTTCTGACATGCAAGTCTGAGTATGCGTACGGAGCCAACGGAAGTCCACCCAAGATTCCCCCAGATGCAACACTCGTATTTGAAGTGGAAGTTATCTCATGGACCGGTGAAGATCTGAGTCCAAAGAAAGATGGAGGAATCATAAGATATCAGATCACAAAGGGAGAAGGTTACACCACACCAAACGACGGTTCATTATTGGAAGGTGACTAGGAAAATTCCCTTTTTTTCCATCATCACTAATCCCAAATCCATTCGTTTTCTGAAGTCTCAAACAAACTACATATAAACGGGGTGCTATAAGGCCCTCACTGTTTAAAAAAAAAAGAAAGATCAATTGATGAAACTGTTGAAATAATAATAATGATGTATTTTCTGTAAGCAGATGCGAGGGGATCTTCCTCCCCTTGGAATACTCGTCAATCATGTTTAAAACATTGATAGCGTAAATTCATTTAACCGAGTGTTGAATTTTCAAGTTGAATTCTGAACATACCCTATGGTGGTATCTCCATCATTTCTGACCAACATATCAAAATACAACATCATTTTTCAAACAGTCTAAATGGTTCATTTTTCGAACTCTTTGGTACATACTCTACCCATATAGGCCAGCCCATGATCAATACCTTTCCATACCTATTGATCTTGCCCAAGTACTGAAACGGGAGGGTAAGTTGCTATTGCTTTGAATCGTCATTCAGAAAACCGGGACCGTTAATTCCCACCATGATCTACCATCCGGACTGTAGTTCTTTGCAGTTCCAAGTTGTAAGTTTTAAGTTCGAGTGAATACAGGTTCCTTAACATTAGACCACAACCGTCCTCGTCCCAACATACCAACAAATAACGAGGACTGTTCACTAAAACAAATTAGCCCTGGTCCATAATAGGATGACCATTCGTCCCGGCCGGGATTGTTTTTGCTTCGACTGAAAGATCCCGGCCGGGAAAGATTGCCGAGGATGCACTAAGGCCTACCAATATATAAAACCAAAAATGAGAGTTTACATAATAGGTCTATGCTAATAATTATTCACAGAAATGCTAGTTTCGATAGACATTCAGTTTATTTTCCTGGAAAGAGATATGAATCTTAGACCTTGCACCCCCCCCCCCCCCCCCTCACACACAATTTGAACAAAAATTGTATTTTAAGATTTGAAAAATGAAATATCTTCGGTATCCTAATTACCGTACTCATTGTTCTAGTCTCTCAATCTACCTAACTTCATTCACAGCCTATCTCAACGTCAGAAGGAGAGTTGCCGCTCTATATAAATTATAAATATTTGCTAACGATATTGAAACTTATTTCGAACATCAATTAAAAATACAGCGAAAATGTCAATTGTCAATACTGTACGTACTGAAGATATTGACGTCAAAAAATTGATTGGAAGTCAGTAATAACCATCCGTAAATCTGTATCATTGCCTTTATGGTTGGTTATAAATAAGCAAATGCTGTGGGCACAGTCGAGCTCTTTTCTTTGCCATGTACATGGACTGTTGTTTTAATTTTTTGTATATAAACTGTAAAGGTACGTTCATACTACTACGGCAAAACGTTTTTGCCGTCACGGCTGGTCACGTGAACCAATCAGAAACTTGCCGTACCAGGCGATACGGCACTGCCGTCCAAGTTGAATTAACTTTAACTTTCTGCCGTACGGCTAGCTCGCCGTGATGCGGTTTGTGACGTAGTCGACCTAATCACGGCCCTGTGCATGCTCAGACCGCTTTTCCTACGCACAATGGGTGTAGAACCAACTGTTCAGCGGTCGACTCTTTTTGGCGCGTCAACTCTTTTGATTGTTCTCGTCTTCTAACCTCATTTGTGGTATGAGATTGTAATATTTACCAAATCTTTCTCGGTTTTGAAAGATTGGACGAGTATCCCATCTTCTAGATCTTCTTTTCCTTCTTTTCCTACTCCGTAAATGTGCAGCTGCAGCTAATAATAGTGTTTTCAGTCTCAGAAGAAGTGGAATTAAGTAACTTCTCACTGTTGTCGTCCATTTTGACAGATAGCAGACCGTGCTCACTTGCCGTCTGACGTTTACCGTAGTACTCTGAACGAAAGAATAAAAACTTGTGTTTACCGCAACAGAAAAACCGTACATGCGGCAGGTTGCCGTAGTAGTATGAACGTACCTTAAAGGATGATTTAATACATTTTGGGGTGTTTTTACATTGGTATTGTTATTTCAGTTGACAGTGTTCCGATTGATATTTTTCGATTCAATATCAAATATTCCAAGTCTAGAATGTTTGGTTTCAGATTCCAAGTCTATATCGAATCCATAAAAAATTTCAAAATCTATCGTCAACCTTACTAATAAAATATTAAACATATAAATTGCAAAAGTGTCAGAAATTCAATTCCAAAAACACAAAATTCTACAATTTCTCTGCAGGGTTGTATCCCCCTACCCCCCCATTGGTTGTTTCTCTGCTTCCTTTTCTTTACTGTAATTTGGCTGCCCTAAAATTTTCTTGTCAATAAGGTCAACTGGACCGAGACGCGTGGCCGAGTGGTAACACACTGAACCGTCAATCGGGAGACCGGGGTTTGATTCCCGCCATGGTCGACAGGGGTTTTCCGTGGTTTCCCTCTGTCATTCAGGTTGATACTGGGATGGTTCCTTAACAACATCCTTAGCCACGACCGACTCCTTCCCACCATCTAAAAACACCTAATAAAATAACCTTTCATCTCTTCATCCGATTTATCATCCACCGACGCCAATAGATCGTAGCCATCAGTATATTGCCTCTTTAAAACCCAATATGAAAAAAAAATAAGGTCAACTGGCCACCCTGGTATATAAACTACTGTACAATCGAAGATTTGAAAAATGTTCAGAATATATTGTGTAAATATTGGTTCAACTCGTTTCCAGTGCATCTTGTCGGCAAGTGTAACGGCCAAGAGTTTGAGAATCGAGACGTTTCGTTCAATCTGGGCGAAGGTAGCGAGCACGGGATTTGTGAAGGAGTAGAAAAGGCACTTGAGAAGTTCAAGCAAGGAGAGAAATCAAGAATTGAATTGAAATCGAAATACGCGTTTAAAGAAACGGGAAACTCGGATTTGAAAATTCCGCCATCTGCTGATGTGGAGTACGAAGTCGAGCTGAAGAAATTTGAAAAGGTAAAGCTACTGATGTTTAGTAAGGTTTATTAAGGGTTGTTGAACTTGGTTATTGACTTGTGTCAGTGATCAAGTCTTATTAAAATGTATCACTGAAGAAAATGTATTGACATTTTACGCACTAGAACTGGCAGACAATATGTGCACAGTACATAGACAACATTGCACTCTACATGCAGTTCATGAAAAAATTCACTGTAAAATATTTAAATTTCTTTCTGACAATAGGGTAATTAAAACACTTCCTAATAAAGTTATAATACCGTAGCCTATGTTTCGAAGTGATAGACTAGAGTCACTTGAGAGAATCTTGATTCAGACAATGTGCAATAACAAATTGATAAGGTATAACTAGAGGTGTTTGTAAACGGTGTTATGATCTAGTGTTTTTCGTTTCCATGTTTTCACATTTCAGTGTTTGGCGGTGTTATGAGTTTTTTGACCTAATATCATGCGGGAATGCCATTTCACGAAGTTTCAAATGGAAAAATAGGATTAGGCCCATGCATTATGCCATTGAGTACAAAAAATGTACTATATACAGTAAACCCTCGTTAATTCGACGAATTCCAAAGGACCCCAAAAATCAACATTTGAATTGGTAAATAAATTCGAATTATGAAAAAAATGTTTTTCATTTGTATAGTACAGTAGTAAAGTGTAGGCGTGCAGTTTGGATGAACCGGCCGTGTGCGCTTCGCACATGGTTTGTTCCCTCCCACTTCCCCTCGCCCCAGGAAGCCAACTTGTCCAGCCATGTGGTTATCTTCAAGTCAAGTGTTTTCTCAGCAATTTTAACAACACAACAAGGAGTCCCATTAATACTATATATTATTATGTCATTCATTAGGAAACACTCATCACAGTTCACAGTGTTGAAAGAGTCAAATTACCGAACTGAATGAACTGAATGTCAAGATTAAAAGTAGAAAGCAAGGCAGTAAATATAAATATTGAGGCCTAGAATGAAATGAATGAATTATTCTGTCTACATGCACTAGCTGGCTGATTTATTTATTATTGTTTCGTGTCTGTTCAGTTCGATTTCAGCAAAAATTACGAATAAAAGTTGTCACAAGTAATATGTGAAATCCTGTCATCCTAAACATTACTGCTCCCGTGTCTCGACAAGCCAGATGTCTGTATGATCTGAAAAAACTCGCGGCCCCGCCTCACCCCTCATCTTGCTTTACTTGCGCATATAACACCGGAGTAGGACCGGTGTATCGCTGTCCTACGCGCAAGTAAAGCATGCACAGGGTTGCTGGGTTTAGTTGTGCTCGTGCGTAATGACTGTTACGCCATAGCCATACTACACAGAGAACTGGCAACGTTGGACCCACGTTCTAACCTTGAACGTGCATCGTGTTGACATAAAATAGCATTTGAAGTTTTGGATAAAATTGTGCATGTTAAGTAACGTAAAACATAATATCTTACTAAAATCATTCAAAAGGTTGAATTTCGTGGTACTTTTCGCGGCTTGAGCTTGATTTCGGTGTTATGAATGAATTTGAGTAAATTTCGCATATTTTCGCGCGCTGAAAATTATATCAATCAGTTCAGAATTGGTCAAATCATGCTTATATTAATGTTTCATTAACATATAAAACTTTTCGCGGCTTGCGAAAAACAAACACCTCTAGGTATAACTTGACCTTACATCGAAGCCACTCAGTCGAATGAACAACATGAAGCCGTGATAGTCCCTATGCAGCTAGCCAAGTTCATTGGTGTAGCACCATCCCATTTCTAACCATACTTGCAATTTTGTAATGATTACTGTAACTTGGTTTCTAACCGGATGTGGCATTTGGTTGTGTGTTTGCCAAGTATACTGTTCTATCTTGTTATCCCTAAATAATGGTTTGTTTGCTTTTCCAGGCAAAAGAAAGTTGGTCGATGGACTGTGCTGCAAAATTAGAAGAGGCAAAACTTTTCAAAGAAAAAGGAGGCGAATACTTCAAAGCGGGCAAATATACTATGGCCCTTAAAATGTATAAAAAGATGTCTAGTTTTATTGAAACCGATGCTTCGTTTGAGGGAGCAGACGAGCAAGAACGTAAAGCTCTCTTTGTCGCCGGACATTTGAACATTGCCATGTGTCAGTTGAAGTTGAACGAGTTTGTTGAGTGTCGTGACTCGTGTGATAAAGCATTGGAAGCCGATCCAGGAAATTTGAAAGGACTGTTCAGAAGAGGCCAGGTAAATAAGCACATTGAAATCTCAATGCATCGTTTCCTGATCTATCGTATTCCTGCTCATTCTGTCTCGCCCTTCTCCCATTATGACCAATGTTGAGTTTTCCTGCATGTTTTCTCTTGTGGTCCCTTAAAGAAACAATAGGTAATGTTGCGATTTATTGTAAGTGTGTTTTCATAATATGAGGATGAATCACACAATTTGACCTTCGATTCTGTCACTTTTACATCGTGTCTAATAACGAAATGCACGTTTTTCTGTCCATCACCGCGAAATGTGGGGTTTATCATGATAGGCCTATGATCTGCCCATCAACACAAAATTATTTGAAAGTTGGTCAAATCCATATTTTAATCTTTTTTTGTCAACATGGAACATTCTCAGAATTTATAATGTTCTTTACGATTCTAGACATTCAGTACTAGAAAAAAAGCATTAAATCCAGGCTTGGCGTGCATTATTAATCATCTCAATTAATTAATAACGATCCTCCCAGTGCTCCCATTGTCGAGTCCATTTTGTGTTTTTTTGTGCTCTGTCCATGTGTTTCCACCAACCTGAACCCACCTCTATTATCACCTTCTTATAATATTATTATTATTAAATTACTCTATTGTATATTACCACCATTATTCTTGCATCACTTGTTCCTCTTACATTGTATCATCATCTTCTGTCATCCATCTCTGATATTGACCTTCACAAATTGATATTCTTTGAATCACATCCTACTTTCCAATAATGTGATTTAATGATGTTCGTAATTCGAACTGTTTACTGAGTATTTTTTCCATCTTCGTGGTGACTTATCGCCTGTTCCAAACAGAGAATAATTACAACTACACTTGTCGCTTGCAAGTTACGAACATCTGGTAGATGGCCCCTCGGGACTAGATCACCACATATCGACTATAGATTAGCATGTTGAGAAGAAGTTCTAAAAAATTAACCGCTTTAGGGTACCGAGAATATTTTACCCTTGGAACACAAACTGTTTTTGTTTTGAATTTCGATTTCAGCCTTCCCCTCATCGTAACATCTTATCTACAGTCCATGTTAATTTTATTGGCAATTTTCCATTTCCCAAAGTACGTAATGTATAAAATATCTAATTGAAAAATTGTTGCTACATGTCCGTATTGCGCGCTCTGTTGACGTAGTATCCGGCGCCCCCGCTTTTTCGGTCACTTTTATTACGTTGGGCACTATCCATCAGCCGAATATACACAGTCAGCACGCAGAAAGCTACAAACAATTTTTCTTTGAGCGTGTACTACCCATCCGAATAAGACTCCATGTAACCTAGCTGTTGGTGGGGTCGTTAAGAAAACAATAAATCAATAAGCCAATTTTTTCAGTAGATCATAGTATCTCATTGTTCAAAAAAATGTATAGTCTCAAATTAACGTAGATCTACTCTAATAACCCAACTACAAGTACCGTACCACATTCTTACCTAATTCACTCATTCTACAAAAATCAGTGTAATTCGACATGTACGGTAGTAAACTTCTGATATCACCGTTGTAAATCAAAATCTTCGATTTATCAAACTACCATAAAACCAAATTGTATGATTTATAAATATACGAAATCTGAGTTCTATCAATAGTTCAGACGACTTGAAAAAGATTTGAAAAGTATTTCGATCGTACGATCTGTGGCTTGTGGAAACCCTGATTTAGTTTTCTTAAAATTCCCATCTAGTTTCAAATGTTGTAGAAGTACGCTACTGTGTCAAGTGTATCAATCTAATCTGAGCCATTGGCACAATATATTCGTTTAGATACCGATATCATAGATGAACTTCCTTCAATCATTTCAGGCCAACTTGAATCTCGGAGAACCATCGGTTGCCAAGGTCGACTTCGAAATGGTTGTACAACTTGAGCCGACTAATAAAGCAGCGGCAAATCAAATCATTGTGTGTAACAAAGTACTGAAAGAACAGAAAGGAAAAGAGAAGCAAATTTATGCAAATATGTTTGAGAAATTTGCCCAAAAAGACAGGGAGGTAGGTACTGAGCCTGTTGACAAGGCCGAATCTTAATTTTCATGAGATGTAATACTTGAAGCATTCCTTGAATCAGGGAACTTGATAAAAACGTGTGTACTTTCAATAACGGGTAACGTCATATACGTAATGCCTTGATACTAAGATGAATCTAATATTTGTTCTGATAGTTTGAAATTTGTTAAACCACAAACTGAATAGTACGCCCATCGTTTACGTGCATAATTTTAATAAATAAATAATCTTACACTGCAAAATGCAAATAACAAATCTAGCCTATTGTTAATTCTTCTGATGTAAAATGAACTCAGGATCCTAATAAGTTACTGGCTGGCTGGTGGGATAGTGGCAAAGTGGTGGTAGAAGAACAAAAGATAATTCCAATAGTAAAGAAGAAAAAGACGTTTGAACTTCCAAGGAAGATTGTGCCTGTAGCTCAAGATGAAAGCACTGGAAATGAGCAAAGTGGTTTAGCGAAGGCTGATACGTCTGTCGCTGAGAAATAATGAGTATACCGTATGCAAAACACCATAGCATGTTGTGTTCGTGTCCTAACATTTACTTGGCTCCCGGTGTTCTTGAGAGTGCTTAAGGGGGTAACCACAGCATGGAATAGGATAATTAAGACTAAATGTAAGAATTATTTCCCGCTCAACCAACCACCATAAATCATTGAAACTTGCACATTATATCCATCATTCTATTGCTCACACATAATCCAAAAAAAAATAATGGAAAAAAATAAAATGATAATTTTAATATAATTTGAGTAATGGTATGTTTTTTCAAAAATACAAAACATGCAGCCACAAATCACAAGGTTTATATTTTTAAAGTGCATCTACCTTGTTGAATTTTAGTGGATATTGTTCGTCATACACACTGTTATCGTGTGAACCTCCAGCAAAAATCTATTGCAATTTTTAGTTATGTTTGTATAATCAATCATTTCATATCTAATACAGATTATATATGATTTTGAGGCAACCCAATCACATCTGGATATTCATATGTACTGACTATTTCCATAGTTTTACTTCACACGATAATGACAATAAAAATACACATTTCGAAACAAATTTTTTTCAAATCAGACCAGTAGTTTTTGAGTTGTTACAGGTCAGCAAAAACGTAGTTCTTGGGAAAACGTACCTGAAGTTTCATTACTTAATACGAATAGGCACAGTACGCATTACCATCTGTGTTGCATTCAAATCTTGAAATATATTTTTAAAAAACTACGTGAGCTGTGGTCACGAATTTTACGAATAATCGTTAACAATAGGCCTACTTCAAAAAAATGAAAATTTTTTGGCCAAAAATAAATTTTATGCTGGGGCTACCCCCTTAATAAGCGAACATTTCTTAGCGTCAGCTATATGACTACGTCATGAACAAGTTTTCCGCCTATGCAGTGTTACCATCCTGCTATTCACGTTGACAATAATTTATACAATACTGTCCATTGTTTTACTTTTTTAAATTATAGAAAATTCACTTTCGATTCGTTATGAAATGCATTGTGTATTCAAATTTTAACAAATTTACAGATGTAGAATATATTGATTAAATGTTGCCAATTGTGCTAACAACTCCTGCCTTGACTCAATCAATCATGCAAAGCACTTCTTTTGAAACTGAAATCAAGTAGGGTACCATATGGGCTTGATTTCGAGATGAGACATTTCAAGGATCTTTTAATTATTGCTCATCTATCTACTCATTTGAATCTCAAATAATCTAGCAGCAAGTAGGAGTGGTCTTTAAGGAATAAATAACAATGTTCTTTGTTATTCAATAGGGATCAAGGTGATATGTTGTTATTTCTTTGATTATTAGTTATTACAAACTTACTATTTAATACTTATGTGAATCTATTAAGTAAAAAAACCCTGGACCTGTGAACCAATTTTCATAACAATTTGGTACTCACCTAGATCTTTTTTTTTTTATATAAATCACCCATGTCATTTTATTTTTCATGAATCATACAAAATTTAAATAGGTAAATGTTTTGCATTTGTTTGAACAGTAAATTTATAATGTAATAACCAGTTTCCTGTTGAAACATTCTCCTCCCAGTTTGCAATGTGTGAATGTGCCTCTTTTATGTTGTAGCATTGAATTATTTTCCTACATTATTTAGGGTGAGTGGGTGGTAGGCCTAGCACCGAAGCCATCTCTGTTGTAGCAAGTTCAGGTACCCAGTTCCAAAATTTAGTTCCAGCCTGGTAAAAAAATAAAATGGTCACTATTATAAATGACTCAAATTTGAGATAAAATCAGAAACGTTTTCTGTTCAATTTTAAAAATTTCCTTGTTATTTGGAAATGTTTGAACTCACTTTATTTCAAACCAAATCACTTACTATAAGATTCTTGCTTGATAATACATATATGCCAACGTCATACCCTCTGGAATCTTTGTTGTTGGGAAAAAAGAAAGAAAATGAAGTGAGAAATGTGACCAAGCGGTCACGTTAAGAGTTTATTGTATATACCTAGGAAAACGTGGGTTTTGTGTTGTGAGATAAGATGAGCTTAGAAGTGTGGAAATCTAGAATGAAAAATATTCTGTTGGCTCAATCCACATCTACGGACCTTGGATTACTTCAAACGTTCAAAAAAACTTACCTGCAACTTGTTGATACTGTATTTATAGTGCTGCAACCTGTCGCATATACACTTTGTAAAACCAATTGATCTCAAT
The DNA here is from genome assembly GCA_964007535.1 of Brachyptera risi. Lineage (NCBI taxonomy): Eukaryota > Metazoa > Arthropoda > Insecta > Plecoptera > Taeniopterygidae > Brachyptera > Brachyptera risi. The sequence continues at coordinate 23,867,910 of OZ023334.1, read as the reverse complement.
ATTCAATGAAATGTATAGGCCTACTTTTATTACGTTTTCTTTGTTATTTCTCATCCGTTTGTTGTGAAAGTCACTGAAAATATGCATGATGGTGTTTTCCATATTCAGTGATAATTTTAAAGCTTTTAAAAAATGTTCAAATTTCAAGTATTTCCCATTCGGGCTATTCTTATGGGGATTTTCCAAACTTTCCGATTTTTTTTCTAGAAAAACCGTTTGAACACTTTTCTGAAAAACAATCCCAACCTATTCTGGTATGACGTCAATATGTGGAAAAAGTTTCGAGTTGATTAGATTGTTTTCCTGACCTGTAGGCCTATGCCGCTCACAAAATCACAAAAAACAAACATATAAACGAAAGTCCATTTTTTTCGGTATGTGAAATGAAATCTTCGCTACGCTCATCTAATTACATTGCATGATGATTGAGTATTCCTTTTTTTAAATGTTGATTAATAAATTCGGATAAAACTGGATAGGCCTACATGAATTTGTATGGGATTTCCCATTACAGTATATTGATACAATATCTATGTAACATCATTTTTTTCGGCTACTTGTGTGCCCTTATGGTAGGGTTGCCGTTCGATAAAAAAATCGATCAAATGGAATCGATTGCATTTTTATCGAAAATCGATCGAATTGACGAATCGTAATCGAATCGAAAAAACGTGTCAGGTAGCAAAATACCATGTTCATATAGGGACCCTGCACGCGCTATATATAAGTATAATGTTACCATACACACAACTACGTTCTCTCAGAGTCATTGAATCGACTAACTAATAATGATGTAAATCATCACGTTCGGGGTAGAATTTAGTCAATTTCATATTGCGATTCTATTAGCGCTCGGCCGTCCCGAGTGTTTTCTCACGCTAAAGTCTTGTGTTGTCTCGTTGCTTGTCAAGGTCAGACAATGACGGACCACACACAGCAGAAAATCGTTGTGCAGTAGGAATTACACGTCAAATAAAAATGGACGCCAATAGATCTTAGTAATCATTACAGTGCGTCGTTAAAACCCAATATAAAAAAATAAAAATGATCGAAATTGGGAAAATCATGCTTCTTCATGATAAAACATTCATTAGACGTGTTTTTAGTGGAATATCTCGCAGTTTCAAGTTGAGTTCGTTGTCATGAGTGTGCGGGATCAGTACGCCCTCAATCACTTCACACTTGTCGTAAGTCAAAACCACACTTCATGTCAAAACGGCTAGAAAAGGACTAGACGCACGTGCAGCGGGACAAGTATCAACTCGAGACAACCAACCGTTCGAAAATCTCGGAACGTTGGGCGTCAATGGAAGCGAGCGCGTTACTCGTGATGTCTCACGCTACTCTTGCATTGTTGTACGCTTTCGATCTTCGAAAACTTTTCGATATTAATCGAATCAAAAATCAAAAAGTAGAAATCGAATCGAAAATCAATCGAAATCGAACGGCACCCTAGTTTATGGTCATTTAGATCATATTCACATTCGTTTTGATATCGTTTATTCATGTGCTGACAGTTAGTTACCTCTAGTGCCGTTTCCACTTTCTTTCCCTACAAAAATGAACGACCATCGGCCATGACCGTGAATTGGTACCGGCGCAAAATGATCTCGATGTCAATGCTCCTTCAAGCCCAACGTTCTTTGCTTCTTTCCGTCCTTTTTTTCAATATAACATAAGAGGGCCCCAAGTATATTGTCTTCATCACTTGGTCAAATATACAGCTCATGTGTAATACAGATGAGACATTTTGTAAAGCCAAACTTCACAAATCAACAAAGACACTCTTATTTTCAATGCTCCTCTCACTATTCCATTGAAATTGAAGTCATGCTATAAGTTTGTTGTTTATATTATAAAGGCATTGACTGATTGTCACTTACTAAAGCTCAGTTGCAAAAGTGCTGCACTGTCAGGTAACATGGTTCAATTCCCACACTGTTCGATCGTCCTGGCAGTTTTTTCACGGTTTCCCTTTGTCGTTGAAATGAATACTGCTGGGATGAGTCTTTGAGAGCAGCCACGACTTTTCTTTTCTCTTTCCAAATCACCCAATAAAATGACCTTTAATCTCATCTTCTCCGACCCTCTTATTAATCATTCACGTACAAAAATAAATCTTGGTTATCAATAGAGTGCATCCTTGAACCTAATAGGCCTATAAATTGAATAAAAGGCATGGTAAGATATTGTTTAATTTTTGTCAGATTTTTCACAAAAATGACCAATATAGGACTACAATACCACTAGAAGGCTGTTGAAAATGAAAGTTCAGAAAAATCTCATTCAGGTTAATATGTTGGCATATGTGGTATCTATCTACAGTGAAACTACTATGCATCGTTCCCGGATCTATCGTTTTGCTGCTTGCATCATTCATTTTGACTTGCCCCACTCCCATATAATCAATGTTGAATTTTCCTGGATGGATGAATTTCACTACAGTTCTAACAGCCCGACTATGATTTGTGACGTCAACGGGGCGGAGACTGCGAGTCGTCAATTCTCTCCATGTGACTAACTTGTAAATTAATATTTGACACGAATGCTGTGCATAAGTACCGGTATCTGAAAATTGAAATTTATATAGGTGAAAAAAATCCGAATATCCTTGTTTTTTTCACACAGAAGCAAACAAACTTTTTTATTTATTTCATATTTTAAAAATGTTATGTTTATACCGTACATGGTAGTACTCGCATTTGAGGTTCTTTGTTGAATCAGATTTGAAATTTGCCTTTGCATATTCAATATTCCCATTGCAACTCTTGCAATTCTTATTTTCAGTCTGTTTTTGTTAAAAATTGCTTTTTTCATATTTGAGGTTGAAACTTTGACTTGTGAAATTTTTTTTAACCACTGGAACAAATGAAAGAACTAATGTATTAGTTGCTACTATTTGACCTGTTGGAACATTTCCCACTAGAATAACATGGCTAATTGTTTGCAAAATCATTCTTCTTCTTTTGTCCACTAACATGATAACTAGTAACTACCTCGTTGTGATTGATACTAACAAATGTATTAGTATTATCCTGTACCACCTAAATCCGAAGATGGATGTAGGAAAAAATCTAGGTTTGCTGTACTGTTGTGGATGCAGAGGATGCGAGAGATGATGATGTTTTGGGTAACTGGTGTGGTTCACCAGTGTAAGGAATCTTCACAAACCAGGCAACTTGTACAACATTCAATTTAAAAACTGTTTTCGAGTTTGAATGTTTCAGGATTTTGCTTGAACACTAAATAGTAGTATGTTGGGTATAATAAAATGAAATGTTGAATCATCATTTACATAGATTAGGCCTACTAAGCTTATTTATTTTGAGAAGGTAGACGGAAAGTTCAAATTGAAATCCGACAGTACACCAAATTGCTATGCACTTTTGAAATTGAAATATTATTCATATAGGCCCATAAATTATCAAAGAGTTGACGTCGTTTTGTATTCAAAGCCAATTTGCCCTTCAGTTGACTCGACAGGTAATTTTTTTCTCCCTCAATCGTGCGATACAAACAAAAGTTGTGTTGTGATTTTCCAAATGAATCTTGCAGAAGGAAGAAGAGTGGAGACGCAACCAGCCTGACGTGATGAAAACGCTCGGCGAATGGGGACAGGATGATCGGGAACACGAGATGACAGACTTTGAAAGAGAAAATCCCAACATACTTCTATTGAATAACACCGGCGAATTTAAAAATATGTGAACAATTTCCCTGTGTTTATTTTTCTAATGCTTGTATGCTGCAATAATAATGTGTTTCTGATGATATTGGCTTGAAAGTAAAATCCTCGACGTAAGTGTTATGGCCATTCATTAGGCATATGTTCAAGTTAATATTCAGTGTAAACAGTGGCATGATAGGCCTATACTTGTCCGAGTTTAGTCCAGGCATCCAGTTTACCTAGTTTGTAGTGTGTATAAACTCGATTGAGCTTAATAAGAATCAATCTTTATAAACTGAGAGTACATGCATATTTAGATAAGCCTACATCTTGTAATGTGCGGATTCATCTGGTCGTAAAGATTGGTCATCATTACAATGCATCGTTGAAAATGATAATAAATGAGAGGTAGGGCAATGATATTAAATCTATTGGATTGTCAAAACAAATAACGGTGTACGTCGAGAGTATGCTGCTTCCTAATGGTGTTGCATCCTCGCTCCCTTTTATATTCTCACGTCAAATCAACTACAGGTACTGATGGATTATTGTTTGCTTAGTTATATGGGGGATACAAATCAGCAAGTGATAATGAAACAAAGAATTGATGATAAGTAAAGAGCGCTCACTAAAACCCATATGCCTTATGCGGGACTTGAACCCAACGCTCAACAGTGACTTGAGTTTCTAAAGTGGTGCCTTAGCTGACTGAGCCACGGAGGGCGGCTTACTGGTACTGTATCTCGGTATTGTTTAATTCTATTGATTCACAATAGTATTAGGTATTTTCTAATTGATTTATCGGAATTGAGATTTTTAGTTGATGCTATAGTCTTGTGAGTCAGGATTTGCTCCGAGTCTATGTTACTATACTGTCAAGTCTTGAATAACTTTGGTAAATGAATATTCAAGTTGTAAGCTGGTTGCTTCAAGCAAGTACCGATATTCATCAACGTTTGTTAGGTGATACTCGAGTAGTCTTTCCTGGGCTTGACGTCACGCCTGACACATCACGAGGTCTACTACCGAGTACAGGCAATGAAAATTAAATGTAATTCTATGAGACATGTTGCGTGCATTTTAGTCTTGTTCGTCGTCGCAGTTGCCTTGTTTTCAGGTTGGTGATTGTTCAAATTGTTAACCTAAAGTGGTTACTGTAGACTAAACATATTATTTCGTAAAAACCATTTGTTGTTTTTGTTGGCATGTCGAGTCTTGTCTCTTTTTTATTGTAAACATCAAACTTGGAATTGGACATTAAAATGGTTGGCGTGCAAAATGTACATCAGATTTTTCAATTTCACTTCCTTTTGCCAGAATTGGTAGATTTCATTAATTGAATATTGAGAACGTAGTAGAACCTAAGTAATGCACCATGATACTTCCTCATTATATTTTCATAAACTCATGAAAGAAGAATACTAGTACCAGTAGTCTTGTTTTAGTCTACATATTTATTATTGTTTCTGATGATGATTATTGCTTACTTAACGACCCCACCAACAGCTAGGTTATATGGGGTACGAATGAGCAGGTGATTATGAAACTATGAAGTGATGATAAGTGAAAGCACGTTTACAAAAATCGATACCTCATGCCCATGCACAACAGTGACTTCAGTTTCTGAAGCGACGTGCCTCAGCTGACCGAGCTACCGAGGGTGGCATTATTGTTTCTATACAGTACATTGAAAATGCACTGTATGCAGGTAGTGAGAATAATGTCCCGTAACAACATGTGCCTCACTACCTGCATAATAATAATATAAGCTACAAATAAAATTGAATAAGAGAAAAATAAATGCAAATGCTCAAGGTAATCCCTAACGTAACATTTCTAGTTTTGACTATGGTATCTAAATTGACGGTTGAGAAATAATAATTTTTCAAGATCATGTCCAAAAAAAGTGAGAAAAAATCATCAGTTTTTTAAATTGATCGGTAAATGGTTATATTATTGTATTGTAAGTCTTTATTTGGTAATTATTTGTATGATGGAAAAATAAATAATATACCGTATGTACAAAGATATCTCAAAGGGTGGATGGAGTTCACTATTGAGAGGGGTCTTCCACCCACTATTAATAATACTTCCAGTTAGTCTTTATCTGACAGTTGGTGTAAACAATTAGCATGGGTAACCATGGTGATAACAACTTCAAAAGTGGCAAAGATCTACTCCCACGTTGGTAATTCTGGCACCAATACAAATTAACAATGACCATGAGAGAAATAGTAATATAATAAGACTAATGGTAAACAAAACATTCGTGTTTTGTTTACACTTTACTCTTAAGAGGCCGCAGGCGCTCGTATTTCACGCCGCAAACTCTCACGGCCGTAATTTTTGAGATATCAATATGATTGTTTTTGCATTCAGTTGATAATTGAAAGAGGGAGGTTATCGCATTTACAGAATTTTGAACAACAAATTTGTAATTTTTCAAATTCTTCAAATGGAAAATGAAAAAATTTCTAGTTTACGGAAACCTAGATATATATTTTTGAATACCGAAAAAAAATATGGACTGTGAAATATATCAAAAGTGTGAGTAAGGGAATTAACGGCGTTTACGAGAATATGAGTTCGGCGGGCTAGTCTATGGGCTGCGCCTAGCACACGATGCATGTTAAACTCGAGTCTGAAGCGAGCGAACAACGAGCGCGTGTAGCTCGCCTGCGGCCTCTTAATTTTAATACTCTTAATTTACCTCGCCCTTTTCGATTGTTATGACGGAATTGTTATGTACATGAAAAATAAAGACTATTATTATTATTATTAATACCAATGCTGTAATTGTCCGGATATATTTCACGCAAACGGTCATGATGTGTTCTGGACTTTCGGAAACTGAAAGACTTATCTACGGCGGAATATTATGGTCACAGACAGTGCAGTCCTGGTGTTAAGTTCATTGGGTTTTTTAAATAATCAAAATGGGGATAAGATTGGGAAATGAGATAAGATTGCCCTTGTGATGCCCCACCCAAACGATCCTACCTTTCATCCATAGCCTTAATTGGGGAACAATGATTTTGTATCAAGTTTCAATGTTATTAAAAAGGGAAAAAAAAGACTATGGTAATAAAATGATGTACAGTAGTAAGGACTAATAGTAATAGAATTGAGATGAACATGATAGAACTAGGAGCTTGAGGGATTGAGTAAAATTATTGAAAAAATGTAGTGATAATGGTTAGTGGCAGTGGCGGTTCCTCCACTAGGGCAAACAGGGCATTGCCCTGGTTGTATTTTTTGACAATCTGTCAACAAATATTTCCTTATTCTCAATAATTATTTCATGTTCTATTATTTTCTCAATTCCTTCAAAATACCTCGTCATTTGTCATGTAGAATATCTTTGAGTATATGCCCTATGAAACGGTATCTGCTACCTGTGGAAATACAGTAGTTTCTACGTCACAGCCAGGCAGGGCAGGCCCTGTCTGTGACGTCACACGGGCCATGGGAACAATGTTATTTCTCTGATAGAGTGAGAGGGAAGATGCGACTTTTAACGTTGCAGCCGGGGCAGTTTTATATTTGCCCGTAGATGACGAATTTGAGCGAAGATGAACGAATGTCCATCGCAGTCGTCTCTACACCTGACTTCATCCCTGTCAACTAGACAATGCCTTTGTGCAGTATAACATTTGTGATACTAGGAAAATAAGGGTAAGAATGCAGATTGTATCTTGTGAGTACAGAAATAAATGACCAGTGCACTGCTTGTTTTAGTTTTTCACATACAGTTGCCACGGGAAGAGCTTATAACTATCTGCGGAGTGTTGTCCATTGAATATTTCTTTTTTCAAATATGTTCAGTGTTTACTGTTGAGTTTTAAAATTTAAATCAATCATTTTCAATAATGGTGTCAAATGTGTACAAGTGTGAGTGTGACCAATGAACACAGCTGAATCCAAAAGGTGTTTTTTTTCTCTCTCAATTAAAACAAAAACAGGAGAATGGACTTTTTATACAAATAGGCGGTGAGTTTATGATCAACATATGTATACCGGTAGGTTATCAATTGTAGACTAACAAATCAATAAGGTGAAAAGATTGATCATTCTACATTTACAGTTTACTTTACAGTTATACTATTACTTACATCTTCAATTTAGCGAGTAATAAAGTAGATGGTGATAGGAAAATTCTTCCAACAACATAAAATATCGCAGAATAGGAATAAACACGTATAATTTGAGAATATTGAATACTATAAAACAATATCATAATGACAAGTAATAATGAGTGACATGATTAAACTAGGAAAACGCGGGATGCGCGTTGTGAGATGAGCTTAGAAGTATGGCAATCTAGAATGAAAAATAACTTGTCAGCTCAATTTACATCTACAAACCTTGACTTACTTCAAACATTCAAAAACCTCACCTACAACTTGTTGATATTTATAGTAACCTGCAAGTGCAACCTGTCGCATAAACACTTTGCAAAACCAATTGATCCAAATATTCAATAAAATGTACATGTTTATTGCGTTTTCTTCATTATTTCTCATTCGATTGTTGTAAAAATCTCTAGAAAGGTGTATATTCGTATTTTTCATATTCTGTGAGAATTTGAGAGCTTTTGAAAAATTCTTGTTTTTCAAGTATTTTTCCTCCGGGTTATTCTTATGAGGATTTTCCAAACTTTCCGATTATTTTCCGGAAAGACCTTCCGACCGATTCCTCTGAATAACAATCCCAACCTATTCTGGTATGACACCAACGTTCAGAAGAAGTTTCAAGTTGATTGATTCATTTCTCTGACCTGTATGCCGCGTACATAATTACAACAAAACAAAAAAAAAAAAAAAAAAACGAAGCCCATTTTTTTTTTTTTCAGGGTGTGAAATGGAAAGCTTCGCTACGCTCATCTAATAACTTATAGTGACAATCTTTTCATATGAATTGAAACTTCAAAATGCATATCGGATAATAATATATTCTAGATTTTAACAAGCGTTATAATTACCAATTACTTGGGTGTAATTCAACTTTCTCATACCATATAAACAATAATACCAGATGGTATGGATAAAATATAATATTACAATGAAACAGCTATAAGTCTTCGGTTGAATCTAAGTACTAGTATAGTCAAAATATACATAAACTAGGCAAACGCGTTATGTGTTTCCGCGTTGATGGATGAGCTGGAACATATCAACTTATCTTTGGATTGGTTATTATATATATATACACCTTGAGATCCAAACCATTACATCACTGCCATCTTATTTTCCATTAATAATTTATATAATAATAAAGAAGGCTTTGTTTTAATCGTTTACAGTCAAGTGGTGACACTTGTTGCTTTGATTTAATAGGTATCTTAATAGCTTTGAATAATTGACACAAATAACATTATATATTTTTTCACATCGAAACGGCTGATCCGATTTGAGTAAAAGTTTGGAATAATGTGTATCATTATCAGATTGAGGTTCTCTGAGAATTTGAATTCTCTCAGATGAAATATTTTTCACGAATGTTTTCCTCTGGCTTATTCTAATGGGATTTTTGAAAACTTTGGAATGAGTTTTCTCAGAAGTTGTTCAACCGATCGTGCATCAAAACTATACAGCATCAAGTCAGATAAGGGTTCATGTGTGTGCCAAGTTTCAACTGATTTTGAATTTTTGTCTGACCTGTGGAGCGCGAACAAAAAAACAAAAAAAAAAAAAAAAAAACAGGCACTTTTTTTCGGTATAGTGTAATTGAGTCTTCGCTTCGCTCATCCAATAACAATATTGAAAATGACCCAAAAGTGAGTCTTTGTGGGTTTAATCTTGGGCTTGAGTATGATATTTTTTTCCTGTTGGTTCAACAACAACTTCTTATATTCCAATCTAAATAAACCTAATGACTTAATTTCCTTCATTTGTACTGGCAATTTGTTCCATAGTTATTACAAAATCCATTATTAAAATTGCCTTACACACGCAACAAAACAACAGAATTTGATAGAACAGGTGAACAGTGAAGTGCTGCAGTATTTTGGATTGTTTTCATTTATGAAAGGGTGGTCAACATGAATAAGAGGTGGAACTCGAGTTCTCTCAAACCACTGTTGTGGGGAATTGATGCAACAATATTTCATTTGTGTGGATAATTTCACTGAATTGGGAAAATGCAGCAAATGTGTTTTAAGATGTAAACAAGAAGATATTTATATGAAATGTACTTCACAGCTGTATACACACCTTGATTTTGAAACTATCAAGTTGAATCAATCATGCAAAATATAGTGTCTCGTCGTCCATCATGTGTAAGTGTGTGCGTATGCCTGTGTGTAGATGTACAGGTGAACAAATATATATACATTATTACATGATTCGTATATTTTACACACACAACAGAATCAACAGAGTACACAATTTGTGAATTATACAGTATAAACATACATGCACAAATTAGTACATAGAATCTTAATTTGAATTAGAAATAAATATATAAGTACCGTACAGTGGAACCTCTTTAGTACGTTTCTCAGGGGACCAAACAAAAAAACTTACTACAGTGAAAAACTTACCAAAGAAACTATTCGTCAACATGTAGGAGTATATGGATGGGATTAGAAAAAATAACTCGCCAAGGTGAAAAATGTACTAACGAGAAACTTACTAAAGAGGTTCTACTGATATAGAATCCTAATTTGAATTATAAATATATATATATATATATATATATATATATATATATATATATATATATATATATATATATATATATGTATGTATATATATATATATATATATATATATATATATATATATATATATATATATATATATATATATATATATATATATATATATATATATACATACATATATATATATATATATATATATATATATATATATATATATATATATATATATATATTTACTTCGAACAAAATTTGAATTTCTATAGTCTACATATACATCACCTAGATCAAGAAATGTATTCATTTTCTCTACATCTACAATAAAATGTTTGTTTGTTTGTTTGTTTGTTGAAATATGTGCCTATATATTTATTTATCTTGCTCCTAACAACTAACTTGAAACGTTAACTGCAATCCATAAAGATGCATTGAGGGAATTGTGTTTGTCGGTTTGAGAAGCCTCAATGCATCTTGCTGCAATCTTTTATTAAAAAGGTTTGAAGTGAGTCTTAATTGAAACTAAAATATCTAAACGTCAGAAATAAGGTTTTCTTGTAGTTCGTGGTTGGTTTAGTTTTCTTTTGGTTCTAGTTGGATTTGTAATTATGTGATGAAAATCATTATTCAGGAGATTCCTCATTTATTATAAAAGCCCTTCGTATAACTAAGCTCGACTTTCATAATAGACGTATAATAGACAACGACGTAAAATTTGGTGTATCATTTTCGTAAATGACAGTCATTTCTAGCGATCACTTATAGTCTGCTGCTTACGGTGCTCTTCAGTTGAATTTTAAAAAAATTAAGAATATGTAGCGTTCCTGCATAACCTTCTCACATTCTCTGCTTCCCTGATAGGAATCGACAACAAGATACCAATAAATTCAAAGTGAATCTAGCTTGGGGTATGAGATTTCTATCAAGCAAGCAGAGAAGTTGAAGAGGCTTATACAGAAATTCTGTATTGTCAATTAATTTGACAAAATTGTAACTCAAGTACCGGTACTAGGGAACTATCAGGCTGTAGGAGGTCTTTATATGACCCATACCAAGACTGGCAGGAAATTTCAAAGGGAATTTCTATCAAGAAAGCAGAAAAGTTGTAGAGGTTATGCAGAATTTCTCAGGTATGGAAAGAAGCTGGCTGGCTATGATTTGCATTTTAATTTTACATTATTCATTGTTCATTTCTTCAATTACTCAATAACGTAACAAAGAGTGCTAACTGGACTCGGTTATACCAGGCTATTTGGTTCGATGGTTCTACCAATGGCTACATGTGCCGATATGTGAACCATTGTTCGACAAGCAGGTCATAGCCGTTTATCTAGCAGCTGTCCTTCGGCTCTGCCAAGCTTGACGTGCGTGCGCAATCTTGTTGCATGCTACTCTTTATTTCTCCTAATTGAATTGGATGTATTAAGATGGAGTTTGGTCAAAAAGGTCATGGCCTCATGGAAGGTTATTTTCATTTTTCCATCCCACAAAACCACCTCAAACAGAAGTTATACTAAATTGACTTAATTATACAGACAGTCTAGACTCAGAACGGTTTCCGACCCACTTGTATTGCTCAAGTTGTGGTACTAAATATATTTCAATCTCTTTGCTTGTTGCACTTACAAGAGCAATTTTGATTTTCATGGTAATTTCAAATAATTTTCGACATTCCATGATCATCTGAAACCAAACTATTGTTGTACAATAATTACGTTACGTAATCATTCAATTTATAGATCTGTGGTGTGTTAGCAAAAAATGCTAAATAAAAAAATGTCCACCTACGATTTCTAAGACAGAAAATATACGAAAAAATATCAATATCTAAGCACATTTAATTATATATATATATATATATATATATATGTCCCCCTCTTAGCCAGGAGTGACATACCAACAGTCATAACACCCAACTATGATGATAGTATAGGCCACCCTCGGTAGCTCAGTCAGCTGAGGAACTGAAGTCACCGTTGGGCATGGGTTCGAGTCCCACATAAGGCATGCATGGGTTTTTGTAAATGTCTTTTCACTTATCATCACTTCATAGTTTCATGATCAGCTGGTCATTCGAACCCCCATATAACCTAGCCGTTGGTGGGGTCGTTAAGCAAACAATATTCATTCAAATATTCAATATAGTATAGTATAGTATAATATAGTATAGAAGACAAGATGTGTTGTTTCCCTAAATAATTCCCGTGTACGGTATATTAGTTACTTTTCTTTCCTCATATTTTCAACAGTTTTATTATCAGGAGATGTGTAAAATAGGCATATGCAATTCGAGAAAGTAAATTACACACCACTAGATGAGTTTGTATGAACTGTATATTTATTATGTTTAAATACAATATTTTGTGAATTCTCAAGTGTGCAATAACTTCCATTCCACTCTAATGCTAATGTCTTCAATAAACATAGCTGAAACTTTTTATATCACTTCTTCTATATGCCAAATTCTCCAAGTCATGCTTTAATAAACATTTTTTTTTTTGGTGGGGGTTAATGATCACTCCAGGAACTCATGTAAGGAAATTTAGGAGTTGCTATAAAAATTAAAAATAGGTACAGTAATGACTCGACATTTATTTTGAATCAGGAACACTTTAAACTTCCTAGAAAAACAACAATTGAATAGAAAAGGGCACAGGCTTGCACATAAGTTCTAGGTTTGTAAATGTAATACAAAGTTCTACAAGAAAGATCTGTTACAAGTAACATAAGACAGGTGACGTTCTCTTACAGTAAATATATTTGACAATAAAAATTAACCATGATTAATAAGTAATCTTATCAGGATTCTTGTCGGAGTCGTATATTCAAAATATCTAATGTCTACTCCGATGTGAAGATTCTCGCTCTTCGCGACGATCGCGTTCTGGTTCGCGGCGGGTACCTTCACGTTCTCTCTCGCGTTCCCTCTCGCGTTCACGGTCGCGCGGCTCGCGGTAGCGGTCATCGTAATACCTGCTGACAAACATAAAAGTTGCATCGTGACATTTAAATTAAAACTTCGATGTGTTGAAGAACAGGAATGGTCAGACATAATGGAAGTTGTAGCAAATAAGAGTCGTGTTCCAGAATTCAGCGCTTAGCTAGCGCTAGATTAGCATTGTCGAAATGGCGTTCCAAATTCTAGCGACTAATTCCGCTAGAACCTAGCAAATCGTTCCAGAATCTAGCCTGCTAAGTCCGCTGACGTAGCACATCTAGCGGTAAAAAAGGTTGCTAACTTGCTAGTTCAGCCATAATTTTGAGCGCCAATTCAAAGATCAAGACATCGCTTCGTATGGTCGACCTGCAGATTGAGTATGAGAATGAAATGTCAATAACTGTGGACGAAAGTAGTGCAGAACAATTAAATGATGATGAGTTTCAATATTTGAATGTAATGAGTAAATAATTGCAGCAAAAAAATCGACTCTTAGGTTATTGGAGATTGCCAAAAAGTTTGCAAGGGCCTAGGCTTAGATTGGAGGCTATTCAATTCCATTGGCAATAAGAGCGAAAACTTCGTCATCCTCTTCTGATCCACTGGAGGAGGAATTAGAAGAAATGCCTGCATTTAATGCAACTGCTGCAGTTCCCAATACGATCTGATCTTCCCCCATAACTTTCACAGCTGGTTGCAAAAAATGCTCGTGATCGTTCCAAAATTGCAAGCTAGCTGAGCTAGCAGTGACGTATGCTGGGCCAACTTAGCGCTTAATTCTGGCACGCCACTAAGGTCAAAATTACTAGAACAAGAAGTCAAGTACACAATTTAAATCTCTTCATTTCGAAATTTGATGTACTCAAAATTAGTAATGGGCAAATTCCCAGAATGTGTAGCTAAGGAAATATTCCTGGGAATTTTCAGGGAATATTTGGTTTTTGCTTGTTTCCACTCAATAGGCTTATAGAATCAAAAAAGCAAAACACTGACAAAAACGAATACAAAACTAGAATCCAGTTATTTTTTGTATGGACCTATATTGACCAAACTATCGAGTTATATTGACTATATTGATTCAATTATTTATCATCGTCATCATCGACTTCCAGGCAATGAGAAAATATTTCCTTTTTTTCTACCCATGCTTGCTTGGATTTTTGCTCTCTCTACACAATACAGCTTTGAAATAACTTCAAAAACACGCCAATGATCTTTTAATCTTGAGATTACACTAGGCCTTAGTTCTAAAGCCTTGCAATTTGCAAATATTGTACAATAGTTAGTTTCAGAACAGCTGTCAACCCAATAATCTCAGTTATCAGTGCTGGCAACTTATTGGATTATCAAAAACAAAATATTCCTATATATATGGAAATTTGACACGAAATATTCCCTTACGCGTATCTCTACCGAAAATACCCAATTTGGATGATAAGAGTTGGGATTGGCCAAATATTCAACTCTGAGCTAATGAGTAAAAAAAGACTCTGTAGGGATCAGGGGTCTTATTCCTGTATGTTTTGAGTGTTACTTATATATGATCACTTAACCCAACCGTCATACATTTAATATCCCATTATATAAACGTAAAAATATATAGAAATATATAGATATATAGACGTAAAATTTATGTTGTAGTCGTTGTTGTATAGTGATTTAATATAAAATACATCAACGTAAATTTCACTCTCCTATAGCCTATATTTATAAATATTAAATTAAATTGAAGTTACGACAGATAGATCAAGACTTGATCACTTACGACAGCCACGATTAAAACTTGCAGGAATGAGGAACCGGAATAATTGTTTGAATTACAGCAAAAATTTGATCAAGTTTGAATTAACGAGGGTTTACTGTAGCTCACTGGTAACACAATTTATTGGAAAAATAAATCTTGAGTGTTGAGAATATGTCTAGCTTCACATCGAACTCTTCGACTGCTATAAAGAAGTTGTTTCATTACAAATGAAAATTAGATTTTGGCTGATATAAACTTGTACCAAATTCTATCCTAGTACATATCCAGTCTAATGTATCCATATCCAACATATCCAGTCTAGGCTAACGTACGTATAAGTCTATAGACTTACCTAGATTTGGAACTCATGACGACAGCTGGATCAGGTACTTCAGGGGATTTCAACCTGGGTCGCGACGCAGCTTGCCGTGTTGAACTAGAACAAACAAGGCCATCGTGTGAGTAGCCTACAACTTGCGTCAGTCTGGGTTCTCGCAGCATTCAGCAGCACCCTCACCAGATCAAACACTTTGAAAATCATGCTAGCCCTAGCAACTCTACGAGACTTTGACTGAACAATGTTGACTAAAAGAGCTACTATCTGCTATGGCAACATAACCTGTCTTTTTATATCTTGAATATTGTTAGTGTAAAATCTTAGCCCCGTTCACAAGCAAAATGCCATGGTAGGTAGCTCTTCTTGTAAACATTAGCTAATTAAAGTCCTTGTCTCTTCAAGCTTACTAGGCCTAGCATAGTGGTAGTTCATAGTGTTTTTTTCAGATAAGTCTAGATTTATCAAGTGAAACATAATTGCATCTGAGACATTATACAACAACTGACCTTGGTGACATAATTTAATGACATCATTTATAGACCTACCCTACTTTCATACAACCAATTTTAGAACTTCCTGGATGGATCGTTTTTCTGGTCCCTTGAAAAGACGGATAGGGGTTTCACTGTACCGAAATATTTAGGGGTGTCAGAATCCATGTTTTTTATTTTGAACCGAATCTGAACTGAATCTCCATCAAAATTACCGAATTCGAACCCGAATCTTTTCAATATGCACTGTGAAGCGTAATAATGGGACAAATGACACTGCTGATCAAGTTACACTCAATCCAGGAAGTGAAAATCTTATCTCAGCATTCTCATAATTACCCCTGCATAAAACATTTTATGCAGCACAAGTCCAACCATTACAGCAATTGTTCTTGAGCATGGAGAATGCAATGTTGCCACGTTTTTGGCGCCAAGATTCGAAATTTTCGAATCTTTCATGTTCGACTGAATCTTGAACTGAAAGTGGATTCGGATTCGATTAAAAAAACATGGATCAAGTCAAGCTGGTATCATCGCATCATGTGACTTGTTCCCACCCCCCAGACCCCGCGCCACCAAGCATGTTGGCATCCTCTATGCGCCCTCTACTGGTTTTCAAGCTCAATGAATTATATCCTAGAAGTTTTCCATCGACCATTTCACGTCTCACTCCATTAGTCTACGAAAGCGGCCTCATCTTTCATAAACACAAACATGACTGGAAATACAGGTAACTTGGTACAACGAAACCGCAGCGCATATTTCCTGCATCCATCATTTTCTTACTTCTTTCATGATGTTGAACACCATTCAAATGATGTTGGTTGGATCCACCAACATTCCCGACTTATATCATTTATTTTGACACAGTTAAAGTTTCATACAACCAATGTTACATTTTCCCGCAAGAAATGTTTTCCTCTACACGTAGGTACGATATGCATACCGATACGCATACCGGTAACCGTGGTCAGTCATCCTTAGAAACAAAATGCCGACAAACCTACGTATCAAGCCATGATTCTTTCTTCCTACGTATACAACACTAATCAACATGAATGGTGGATACTGTGAAATCACAAATCTTCATGTACGGAATCAGCCCAGGTAAATTAATAACGAGAACAGAATTTACAAAGAAAATTCAACGTCAATATATGGTATATATACCATGGTATAGTATATGGTGTAATATATTGATATATGGTATTCAAAATTACAATATTGTGTAGCAAATAATCGGACAAAATGACAAAATGAGTGGGAACGAGTGGGTCCTAGAGTATTGTCTCTTGATTATAATATTCCCACAGACCATTTCCTGACACGTTACAAGCAACAAATAATACTTCGGCTTGGACCAGCCCACCTTTCGTGAAAACTATGAAGAAATTACCTACTGGGATGGGTGAAAAAGTAGCTAGCACGCTTCACCGTCACTCATGAGATCGGGATTGACCATCCAGGCAGGGTTTTTTCGTGGTTTCCCTCCGTCAATAAATGCCCACTAGGATGACTCCGTAGCAGTTCACGGGAGTCGATTTAGCAAAATATCAGTTCTTTGGTCATAACTTTTGAGCGGTATGAGATATCAAAATTCTAATTTGCGAGAAACACAGATAATTATAATAGCTTCAAGATGATGTAGGTTATGTCTAGTTAAGTCACGTTGTATAACTGTGAAGCGAAGACAGCTAAAAAACACATTTTTTAGCTGTCGACGCTCGACAGTTATGCAATGTGACGTAAATAGTTATAACTTATATTATCTTGAAGCTATTATAATTATCTGTGTTTCTCGCATATTAGAATTTTGATATCTCATACCGTTCAAAAGTTATCACCAAGAAACTGATATTTCGCTAAATCGACTCCTGTGAACTCTTCAACAATGGGGCACTACCTTTTCCTTCCCACTATGCAAATCACCCAATAAAATAACCTTTCATCTTATCTTTCCAGCAACTCATCCATCATTCCTCAACGCCAAGAGATCTTAATCATCATCAAGTACGTTGTTGAACCCAATCTAAATACACATGGAATTACCTGTCTTCCCGACTTCTCTCCCGGTAGTCTCGTTCCCTTTCCCTCTCTCTATCCCTGCTGCGCGACCTCTCCCGCGGGTATGCTGCTGCGTCGGCCGGATAATACCTAGGCACAGAATTACCGGTAATCGCGGTAGGTTCTCGCTGCCTAATGAGGGGGAAAAGGAAGCGAGTATCAATATCCATGCGTTTCCACAACTACTCCTCGGATGTAGAATAAGAACAATCAATCGAGCAAAAAGTTCTACTGTTGTCATCTATGAATCTACTATACATTCTACACTTATTCTTGCAAAATACATAGGCCAAGGTACTAATTCATTGTTAGAGCATATATTTGTAATATGGCTCAGTTGAAAATTAACAAGAAAAATGCCCCAGCATCAGTTTTTGCTTTGCCTTTGAGCTATATTATATCTAACTATTTCTTTGCGATGGTAAGTTCGCCCTTGTTGTGCCCCATTCAGACGATCCTAAACTTCCATCCTTTGCTTTTATAGGGAGATGATGGCTTGTGTCAAGTTTTCGATGTTGATAAAAATAAATAAAAGTCTTTGCTCTGCTGATTGTCATCTATCGAGGAGCTCAAGCTGGCCACACACACACACGACACGTGAATACTCTTTCAGTGTTTACCTATCCCGATCACCTCTGTCTCGTTCTCGCGAACGTTCTCGATACTCCCTGTCCCGGGAGCGCGAGCGTTCGCGACGCCTCCGATGCGACCGATCGCGGTCTCTTGAACGGGACCGTTCTGGAAAACAAGATTATTGGAAATAACACAACAAACTGAGCAATTGGTTTAGCCTGAACCAAATGACATTATGGTTTCAAAAAATGCACTTTTTCCAAGACAAACATACTGAAATTTGACTCTCTACTCTACTGTGACCAAGGCAACAGCCGAAACGTCAGAATCATGTGTGTACATTTCATTTCATCTCTGTGTTCTATCAACGAGCTCTCCACTATGAGTAGGCCCATCTCTACTCATGAACCTCAGTAAGCTGCTGTTAAAATGAAATGAAATTTGAGAAGAGCAAAATGAACAAATACATGTATTGAAAGCATTTGATCATGTTTTGGTTTATCACTAATACCGTAAACATTCAAACTTGCAATATATATATATATACATATATATATGCACACAATCATTTAAAATAATATATGCACAATCGTTTAAATTTTAGTCCTGTTTGGAACTACTTAAAAACAATCTTACCTCTCCTCGCCGACCCGTAGCTCTTCGTCTCTACGCCGTGCAGCGTGTCTTGCAACGAGCTAATGAGAATCTTGCAACGATCGTCGTTGGCGACCTTGGACTGTTTGATTAGGCTGATGGCCGTGACTAGCGTCTCGATCGCGCTTGCGTACTCGCCTGGGGGAACATGAAGCATTATAAAAATTGGACTGTGGTGCATTTAAATCAAGTTATATTGTGAATTCAAATTTTATAGTTTAAAAGGCTTAGTTTTTAGAACTACAATGCTGTTTTAAAAATGATGCCCATCGTCATTCAACTTTATATTCAATCAATTCTCTACATATTTGGGTGCTACAGAAAGATTTTCAGTTTACTCGTATATCTACCAAGGAAGAAGGTCGTCTACCAAAATATTAAACACAAATATCATCATT
Organism: Brachyptera risi; assembly: GCA_964007535.1. Classification (NCBI taxonomy): domain Eukaryota; kingdom Metazoa; phylum Arthropoda; class Insecta; order Plecoptera; family Taeniopterygidae; genus Brachyptera; species Brachyptera risi. Next base: position 23,848,386 of record OZ023334.1, on the reverse strand, counting down.
AAATTCGTATAGCTGTGGTACTGTGAGGGACAAAAATTCTTCAGGACGAGATATATGACAAGAATTGAGAAACACAATAGAACGGTCAATAAATACATCTAAATACATAAATCTGAATAAATTAATCAAAGTTGAATCAATCCACGCATTGAATGTTCAAAGCTGCAGTGTGTCTACAAAGTCAACATTATTATTTAGTTGGTAGAAGACTTTCTTATGCGGATACGAGTATATTTGATTTTAAATCATCCAACAAACAGATATTCATCCGTAGACTCAATGATATATTGTACGGTAGAACCAACATCATTTTATTATGGAGATCAAAGCGAACGAGTTGAACGCTTCCACGAACCTGCGGCGGCGTCTGAGACGGCTCTGGCGATGGCCGAGCTTGATACAGTGCGGTTACGTCCCATGATCTCTTCGAACTCGGCTTCCGAGATGGGCGGAGGGCCTTCCACCCTGTGCTCGACAATGGGTGCGCCGTACGGAGGCTGTGCAACAAACGTCAACGTGTCACGATTATTCCTTGGAAATTTCAAATTGTTTCTCATTTTTAAAAATGAAGAGGGAGAATTTTGAGAATGACGAACATTTTAAAAAATGTAGCATTTTGTAGCATTCAACTCAATAAAGGAGCTACAAACACAAAAAAGCCACGGGATAATCAAAACAGAGATTCCATATTATTAAGGTCCCAAAATACACCAATTTTCACAGGTATTCGAGAAGAATGATATTCTTTTCAACTTGACCTAGATGTTTTTTTCGTTGTTCAGCCTAGCTGTTTTCAGGAACATACTTTAATGAATATTTCTTTCTTTTTCCATCACAATCAGTTAAAGGGTTAAATACCTGAGGAGTGGGTGGTGGTCCATAACCGTGTGGTGGCCCGTGGGGCGGTCCTGGCGGTGGTCCCTGGTGAGGTGGGGGTCCACCTCCTTGCTGGAAGAAGGCGGGGTTCACGTGGGGGGCAGGAGGTCCCTGAGGAGGGCCGTGACCGAGGGGGGGTCCGCCGTGGCCAGGAGGGGGACCGCCGGGACCTGGCAGACAAACAAGAGTATTCATTATAAGTCATTTCCACTTTTAAAAGAGAGGAGAAGAAACAAACAGTTGAACTATTTACAGTAAAGGTACACTCTTGTTTACGATAATGTGATGATAAAGTCGGGTTACTATACATAACATAGACCTAATCTTAAACCAATCTTCAGCGTAGTCTATCATGTGCCAAGGTCAGTAGGCCGTAACTATAGGACGTCAAATTCTGTATCAACTGGCTGCTGGTATAAACTTGAAAGTTTTAGAAGTAATACAGTGAAACCTCTCTGAATCATTTCCAAATCAATTTTTTTTTTCTTGAATCATTGATTTTTCTCATGGCACTCCCATATAATGAATGTTAAATTTTCCTGGATGTATCATTTTCCTGCATGGATGATTTTGTTTTCCTTGAAAAATGATGGATAGAAGTTTCACTGTAGTGAATAAATGAAACAAAAATCAATGTCATGCTTTGAAAGCTACGAACGTGAGAATTAACGGCGTGAAAGCTTACACGCTTACACCTCTGAAATGTATTGTCAGTCGTTAATTCAACTTGAAAGTTAATAGCTATGTATGTTGTTATACCTAGCATGGGTCCCATCTGACCGGGAGGTGGACCTCTGGGTGGTGGGCCTTGTCCAGGTAGTGGACCCTGCATCTGAGGTGGTTGGTTGTGAGGCGGGAAGCCGGGTCCTCCTGGATGATGATGAGGCGGCATACCTGAAACAAGCGGCAGTAGAAATGAGACTAGACGTTACAGTAATACCACTCGTATTCTGTTGGCGATCGTCAAACGGAACCACTGTGACGGGTCAAGATCATACGTCACATTTTGAAAACTTGTCGAGCTTGGATCCCAAAGAATATACGAGCAGAGATCTCTGTTGTGACAAATGCAATAAAAGAATGAACTTATATTCTTTTGTTAATCTACTTGACTTGAAAGAATTGATCACGATAGTACATATATTACCGTATACCTCTTGTACTCGAGAGAATTTGCCGGTAAATAGGCCTACTTGGGTTGACCTCTAAACCTCTAAATGGTTATGGACCAAGTCATTTCTAGTTGATGCCGTTTGCCGTACCGGTACTTGAATCAGAAGTTATTTTGTCGAAAAAAAGAGCTGAACTGATGAAAAACTATTAAATCTCCCCACCCCCCCAAAATAGAAGTATGTTATTGGGAACCATAATAATTGGCCCACATTTAATTCAAAAAATTGCATCATTCAATTGAAGATGTGATACTTTTCCAATTTCAACATTTGAAATAACACTGAACCAGGCAAGACCGATCCTCTTAGAACATGTTTCTAGACACAAACGAACATACCCATTCCAGGCGGGCGGTTCCAGTCTGGACGAGGGGGAGGACCGCGCGGATCCGGCTGCATTGATCCGGGCGGTGGGCCTCGAGGTGGTCCTTGGCCGGGAGGCGGGCCCTGGAACGGCATGCGCACCTGCTGCCAAACAGAAACAACCACGACCATGTTAGTGACAAAATAAACGTACTACAACGTCAACCTTTGACTTTGAGAGGAGATAGATTACACATACAATGCACATACATGAACTAACGAATAAATTATTTTTCTTATCAAGTTCTTACTTATCAGTTTTTGATGATAATTGCTATAATTGTTAGTATTATTGCCCTTGTAAGCAGTTTTCTACAACTTTCCCTACTTACCATGCCGGGAGGAGGGCCTTGACGCGGTGGGCCTTGCTGATGTGGGCCCTGCTGATGGGGCCCGGGCGGTGGGCGCGGCGGTCCATTTTGTCGAGGGCCGTTCCAATTTCCGTGCTGAAAGCCGGGCGGTGGCCCTTGGTTTGGGCCGTGCGGGCCCTGGTAAAATGACACTCTAGTTAAGATTTTATAATTAAAGCGAGGGAAATTCAAGTGAAAGCTGCCTTCCATGCCTTATTCAGCAGAGATACTGCATTGGAAACAGGAGTCATGTCGGGCGTAGGTTTGAGTCCCGCAGATGGCTTGGGTTTTTGACCTTTTGTATGAATGTCATTTATCTATCATCCACTCATTTGTACCCTTGAACTGATTACCTGTTGATGGGTTATTAACCAAACGATATACATAGCATAGGCGCTATATATATATATATATAGTCACATAGTCCTAGGCCTACCTGTGGATGTCCCATTGGAGGCCCTAGCATGCGTGGTCCGCCAGGCCCTCCCGGCCCACCCATGCCCGGAGGAGGCATACGAGGCCTCATACCCTGAGGCGGTCCCATCATACGCTGCTGGGGGTGGGGGTGGCGATTGTTCGACGGGTTGTTTGCAGGCGGCCCAGGTGGCACTGGGCGAGTCTTGGACTGAGACTCAAACTGAGAAAATAAAATACACATCAAGTGGTATAATTTGTAAATCTCACATAGCCTACAGATAGTTGTGACCAATAATAAATTGAATTGAGTATGAATTGAAGATCATACGGTACCTGATTCAGAGCTTGTTTTGTTGGGAATGTAACCACGGGACACTGGCCGTGAAGTTCTTTCTTTGGAAGCTGTTCCATACACTTCCTCATGCTCGGTTCAGATCCGAGAGTGATAACACAGAAACCTTTGGATTGGCCGTTGGCTCGGTTTTCAAAAAACTTCACCTCGATGAAATCGCCAACACCAACACCAATCACGGCGTCAGTTATATCTTGGTCTGTGGTCCACTGAAAAGAGGTCAACGAGTGATAAGTCAGACAAGTGACAACAATGTTGACTTCTAGACTAAGCTTATTATTCAAACTGCTGAAAAAGTTGCTGGACTTACAGGAATGCTAGGCCTACATAATGCAACAATCTATTCACAGTAGGCACTATATTCAATTACAAGCTGTATTTTCAGCTTCAGGATAGGCTAATACAAATGTACAGTATAAAATTTATAGAAAGTTTCGCTGGGCCTTAATATTACCGGTATGGAATTCTTTCGTCAATAGACGAGTTGATTTTTTTTTTTAAATATCAAAGGATTATACATAGTAGGTATATATAAATCAATACTTTGGATAAGGCAGTATATCATTTATCAGCATTATGAATTCACCCACATTGGTTTAATGTCTATGCTGATATACTGATGACACCTCATATGTTGTAGTCATAGGGATTATACACACAGCATTCTCGATTTATAGTCTCCTTTGAGGATCTCCTCTGGTTGTGGGTACGTCTGTAGGTTAAACAATACCTTGCAAACCAAGGTTTGTTTGTACAAAATTGGAGATTACAGGCAATAAAAAATAATAAGAGTGGGCTGTGGGCCTAGACCTGCATGTAATAAAAGTATCACTTGGCAGTAATAACGTGAAGTGTTGGGTAATTCTGATTACGGTAGTTTAATTACTAATTAGCATGACGAGTGATTACCGATTGTTGGTGTGGAAATGACAAACATCGAGACACCAGGAAATGTCAATATGAAGTGTGCTGAAGATATGTAAAACTATGGTAGGCCTAGTTGGTGTCCGTAAGAAGTAGCTTCATTGGATGGATGCCAGTTGATGAGGAATCAGTAGGGTCAATTTAAAAAATGAATAGCCTAGTATTCAATATTTGCACCAGATTTTTATTTGGAAGCTATGTTTAGGTGTGATGTATAAAAATGTATGCTTTGAAACTTCAACTTCATTGACGTTCATATTTTCAAATTCATTTCCTTATCAATTTAATTTAAATCAATTTGTGATTATTTCACAAGCATTAACAATTTTTTTTTTTTTTTTTAATAACATCGAAACTTGATACAAAATCATTGTTCCCCAATTAAGGCTATGGATGAAAGATCAACAATATGAAGAACATTCATAACGCAGACAAATAGCGCAGAAGTACAAGGTCTAATCCTTCCCAAGATTTTAAAGAGAATCAAACACTTGGAAATTGCCCCTGTCCAAACACGATGAACAAAGCGATATAGGCTCCAAGGTTGATTGGTGCACCTTGCTGCCACTTTTTGAACTCAAGTACACGGTACAGGAAACTGTTCGAAGGGTTAATACCAAACGTTTAAAAGTTACTATACTCGAAGCAAAAGGACCGCCAAAATGAGTCGACCGTAAAATCCAAGGTAATTTTACTGATTAACGTACCATGGCCAATTTTTGTCCTATGTTCGCGTTTTTTGTGTTTTCTGATAGATCTTGTTCATATCTATGGTGTGTAGTTTGGGCATTTTGTATTTTGTTTGTTTTAATATGTTTTTTACTCACTTGAAGTTGATGCTTTGTGATCTGACTAAGATGACAAAGGTGGACAGTAGGTTAGGTTAGGGTCAGGTTAGTACACAAACCTCGCGTATACCGCCGGCAGGCGGAACGGAGCTTATATACTTTGAAAAAAATGAAGAAAAAATTGAAAAAATGGCGTGGTACGATAATCAGTAAATTTACCAAATCCAAATATTCATTCAAAAGTGACTATCGCAACACTGCCGACTGGTAGGCATACATACCCATGTTAAATTGCCAACATAAAGTTGATGTCTACGCCCACCAGAGTTGTGTTGAGCATTATTCCCAATATGATTATACGAGTTGTTAGAATTGGATCCAGGAGAATGTCCACCATTATTTTGTATAGTTGTAACTGGAGCATGGGCAGGCAGAGAATCATCTGATGTTGGAGGAGGGATGATGGAAATTACATCATCATACAAATCGACTCCATGATCTCCAGCAAACTCATCCTAAGATAAGATCCAAAGTTATACATAGAACACTGTACACTGTGGGAATTTATTATAGTAATCACTATGAAATTGAAGGCAACATAAGCTCACACATAAAGCCACATCGTGGAAATACTGTACATTCTGTAGCCGTAGATAGGCCAAGCCTGTCTGGGGGAATTTCAAGTTAGTCTCAATGTTGGTACGCCTAGCATATCTGAAGACACTCTACAAACAGATATGCTCATAATTGCATTATTATGTTACCATAGTTCAATTATAATCAAATACACAACAGCAAAGAACTCAATGTAGGCCTATTGTCGTTCTCACGTAGACTTTCAAGAAAATACCAAATACACCATAATTATAATTAACGCTACGTCTCGTATATCAACCGCGTTAGTTTGATGGGCTATGCATCAACATAGACTAGGTCTACGCGGGATGCGCCGCAGAAGTTTACACATGGTATTCTCTCGAGATGAATGCAAAATTGCTACGAATGTTGGCACATTGCAAAGAAAGTGTACGCATAAAAGCATTTAAATAAGAATTATTCAAATGTATAGAAGCTTTACCTGTGCAAAATCTTGATCAAGGTCCGTGTCATCATACAAATCAATGTCCACGTCCGCCATCTTGGCTTCTATACATTACAGTTTGGCCAACTCCTTGTGACTAGTGAGCGGCTTGGGAGCAACCCTGTAATGTAGCCCTACCGGTGGTGACGATAACTAGAGTCAAATCTCGAGCGGTAAACCTACAGCGGAATAGTTTCTCGCCAAATAATCTGCAGCAAGTGTCCGAAATCTGTGTAGTTTGCTCATCTACTGTCCGTCGACAAAGTAGATGATTTAATAATATTATGTCAAATTGTCTCTACAGACTTCAGTGACACTGTTGCATTTTCTTCACAATATATATTACATCCAATCCAACTCGACTAAAGTAAAATCTAAAATAATCTTCAAGCTCAAATAATCTACAAACATCAAAATTCAGAATGGGAACAACAGCTTTTGAATAGATACCATCACCTTCGATGAAGATATACAAAATGACTACGAGTTTCTATTATGTAGACTTCTGAAGCGATTTAGCAACTTTGCGCCACAACCTGTACGTACCTTCTTACAAATTTGTCCTTAAAATGCAGGAGAGAAGAGTTCCTTTGTGCGTGCCTGTCGAGTTATGATTGACATGTTTACCTACATGACAGCATTGAACTTGTAAACCTTACAAAATCAATGATGGCAGTTAAGACTGATCGAAGAGATACGCAACACTTGCTACGGATTGGTGAGATAGACTATAGGCATAACCATCGTTATTTTGATATTTTTTAATAAAAAAATAATACATTCTTCTGATTACAAAATAATAAAATTCGAGCAGTTGAATCTACTTCAGTCTGAAAAATGATTGAATTATGCCACCAAGGGAAAGCAAAAAGATGACCAGAATTCTCTTCCACATTTTAGAGGATATTCACAAAATACAAAATAGTGATTTCATGTTTTTTAAATCTCCAACTAGCATCTTGTAGAAAGATGAAAGATAAAAATATTTATTTATGAATTATGTATTGTGAAGCATTAAATATTAGGGTTTGCTTCATGTAATTAAATTTCTTACTGCATTTCGAATGCAGAAAAGATATAATTATCTAACATCGCACTTTATATACTGTATATGTAAAATTTCAGAGTTATGACAGATACAAAAATCTGAATAAGAACAGCACGACAACTTCAGTGGGTTGGAATGATGACAGAGACTTGGTCAGCATATTGACCCATCTCTTTCCTCTAAACGGACGAGTATGCTCCCTGGAAGCGCTGGCTTTAGTCATTCACAATAATTATTAGCAATTTCATTTCTACACCTGTCTGGTTAGAATTTGTAAGCCTAATGCTATTAAAATAGGTGACTTTTGGCACCAGTTACTTTTTTCAACTTGTGCATCACCTGGCTCCCGTATAAGATGAGTACTTGGCTACAGCATTTGTGAACAGAAAGAGTCAACACTGGTATGATGGTAGGAATTTAAAGCAACACCAAGAATATTTCCCATCATCATTATTATTATTAGGCCTACTTGCATGGTTGTAACAACGAAAACAATTAGTAGATTATTCTTTTCCACCATCACTTAGTTTTTGCAACTTATAACACATATAAAAATATGTTATATGAGATGTTATATATAGATCTTCATTAATATTAATAAAACGGTGCCAACAGAACAAATCCAAAGTCGGGGATTCAAATGTCTGCGATGAACGTGTTAGATTTGTATTGCTTCTTCTTCCCTATAAATGATTGGATAATTGGATGAGCGAATTGGAAGACTCAATTTCACCATACCCGAAAAAAAAGGGCCTGTTTTTTTGTTCGCGCTCCACAGGTCAAACGAATATTCAAAATCAGTTGAAACTTGGCATACACAAGTGTTCTTATCTAACTCGATACTGTATAGTTTTGAGGCGCAATAGGCTTCTGTCACGTAACAAGTGACAAACAATCGTTACCATAGCAAAACAGCGAACTGGTGGACTGCCAAATATTCTGATTTGTCAATTCCAACTGGTGGACATTATTGCCTGTCTCTTTCAACAATGAGTGACGTCACTTGACAGAAGCCTATTGGTCGAACCAAATCTTCTGAGTAAACTCATTTCAAAATTTTCAAAAATCCCATAAGAATAACCCAGAGGAAAACATTCGTCAGAAATATTTCCTTCCAGAGAATTCAAATTTTCAGGGAATTTTGATATGATAATTATACACCTTATTCCGAACTTTCAGTTCAATCAAATCAGCCGTTTTGATGTAAAAAAAATATGATCCAATTTTTTAAATCAAAGCTATTAGGAAAACATTCAAATCTGAGCAACAGGTGTGGAAATGATTAAATCAAAGCCTTCTTCAATATCATAGCAATTGATCAAGGTCTGCTCTATCTTCGCCTAGCCGACAGACGGTCCACCGTCTGTCAGCAAGGCGGAGATTAAGCAGACCTTGGCAATTGATTAGGATGGCAGTGACACAATCGTTTGGATCTCAAGGTATACATGATAACCAATCCAAAGATATAAGTTGATATGTTCCAGCTCATCCATCAACGCGGAAACACATAAAGCGTTGGCCTAGTATGTGATGAACAATTTGTCAATACAATTGGGATTTGTAAGGCCTATAAATAAAATAAAAAACAAACCCATTGGTCAGGTAGATTACAAACTGTTCACACTTTTCTTCAAAAGCCAAATATACACAAGGGATTCAGGGTACATAGGATTTTTGGTTGAAGAAATCTAGAAACAATTTCAAATTGATAATATAATAATTATTGTTAATTATTTTTACAAGATTTCATAATAGGAACAAAATAAAATAAACCTTAACAAATAATATCAACTACAATTTTCACAAGACAAAATTTTTTGTTTTTATAAAGAGATACGTAATATTATATACATCGGAGTTGAAACAGCTTTAACTGATAATATATCTGTACTATATAATATTTATTTTATATTTATATTGTTTTCTTCTTAATATGAACTGCATTTGCTTTTCCTAATTTAACATATCGCACCAATGGACCACTCTCTAGTATACTAATTTACGACGGACACTTTTTGTTAACAGTTCAGATAAATTTTCACAGATTAAATAGGCCACTAGGAAGTTGTCATTCTCTGGTAAGAATATCAACAAAACTTCCTATGACAAGTATTGACAAGGTATGAAACTGTCCAGTACAAGGATTTTAAAAAATAACATCTGATGAGCACACAAGACATCCACAAAGCCCCTGAAAGCTGTGATGGATTGTTGGTGAAAGCTAGAAAATGATTCCTACATGATTGTTCAACTAACTGTACAGTTTTCAGGTAATTTACGGTTCTGCTACCTTAATTCCATACATTTTAATTTATATTCCAATTCATTCTTAAACCTTCGTTTAAAATGTCCAAATATGCAACTCAGCATATACAAACCTATTAACAGGTATAGAGTATCAAGATTTTAAAAAATCATGAATTGAAATTCAATAATTCTTTCACCTTTGTAATACAACACAGCTCTCGCTAATGAACCAATTGTCATTATGTCAAACACATATAACGATAGGCCTGGGAATATCTGAACAACGAACATTACATTATTTATACCTACAGCTTCATTTAGATCAAAAAGAAGCAACCATTTGCTATATTTTATCTGCTGGTGTTCTTAAGTCTTAGCACCTGATCAGATCAGATGCTTGGACAAGGCTATTGAAAACATGTTGAAATAATAACCAAGATATTTGTGTATTTATAATACTAGACTTGAAATATAGTACTGTACTAGTATCATCATAAGCTATGAAATGGTACGTATTTTATCATTAAAGTCAATTTACAAGAATACAGATTGTTTCTAAAAGAACGTTTTTGAATGAAATAATTACTGTGGGGCCTACTTTGATTGTTACTTTTTTATATAAGGATGAAGTTTTAAACCAGTTTCAATTCATTTAAACATTGATACATTTGCATGCATTATACCAATATCTAATAATAATTTTAGGTACCATACTGTAATACTATTTTGTAGCCCAAAATTACATTTCGAAATGATACTATCAAGTAGGCTACCATACCTGTTTAAACTTTAAAGCAATGTCCTGCAAAAATAATTCTACCAATATTGTTGTGATCGAGGGTTAATTAGCTAGTTGGCCAACGTTCCTCAGCACCGGTGTGATTCCAATCTTAGTAATAAGGGCATGCAAGTATTTGAATAGTGTTGATCAATTCAGAGTTGTGGCCCTAAGTAAGAATAGCTTGAAACAATTGATGTGAACAGTTTACAAAGGAATACGTTGACAAACATGTCAAAATTCACTAAATATATATTCAGGGAGATAGCGTATTTTTATATTATTCCTATCGACAATTTTCTACTGGCATGTTTGTTTTTGAGATCTAAGATGAATACAATGATTCCTTTTTGAGACAAACTTAGTGACGGGCAGAACCGTAAACAAATGAGCAACAATTATTCTCATGGAGCATTTACATTTCCTATCGTAAACCAACATTTAATTAATGAGCAAACACCTTATTTCTTACGAGAAAATAGCATTCTACAGTAATTAATATTATCAATACAAATTTAAAATAGCCTACGAACAACAGTATGTTTTCTTTACTTAAATATTGATTTCCACCAACAGATCTCATACATACAATTTATTTACTCGGCACAGCAATTGATATCGACAGTTATTTGGCAGTTAAAAGCGGCTATCTAAACGTGAAACTTCGGGAGACTGAACAAGTCGAATTGAAAGTTGTCATCAGTTCCTAATTGTAGAAACAAATGGCATACTACTGTGAAAATGTTTGTTACAACACAATAGTCTAGTTTCTGCAAAAAGATTACCATATACTAATAGGCTGAAATGAAATATCTTCATGAACAAATTGAAATGTGTAAACCAAGTTGGATCCTTAAAATATCTACATATTAAAATATACAATACTTGTACAGAATGGATCTCGTACAGTATGTTTACGTAGCAGTTGGATCACTACGATGACACAATGACAAAATGAATTTTTCCAACCAAGGTACAGTATGCTGATTTCAAAGCAATGAGACATCACTTTCTTGACTTGTTTCAGAATTCCAAACAATCACAATCATAAAATAAGCATGCTAAAAACAGGCAATTGTCATGAATCAAATAGTTTCCAAAAAAAATTTTCAAGATAATTTCATCTTTAATTTCATACGAGTTACACGAAGTTTCACAGTAGTATATATTAAACCTAAACTTGAAGGAAATATTTGCTTCAGTAAGAGTTTTCAAACCACTAGCAAGTCTGGAACACATTATCAAGCAATTCATCAATAGTTTCTCAAAGCAGTTCAACAAAACAGACATTATCCAAAAATCCTACTATTCAAATGAAACATATTTAAATTCCTAGTGGAATAATTCAGAAAAAAAATCGTAATCAATAATCCAACGCAGAACGAAAAGACCACCTTCATCGTGGCTTACCGAAAAAAAATCCCTAATTGTGGAAATAGTATTAATAAATTCATACATATTACACTACATGAATATCACAACAATATGAAAATCTCATGGTATTCCTGTCCTTTCCTTCTCTTTCTCTATCAACTCTAAAACACTGTACAGCTTTACAGGCTGTTCGCTCGCACAGTTCTGTATCATATATATATAATATTTATATATAATCATATATTCACGTTTTACGAACAGCACTTTGCACAATCAAACGTCTGTATCGACCACATTGCTTTGCCCGATTATATTGACTGGCATAAGCGTTTCACCGCTACAACTGTTGCCATGGTTACAACGGCACCTCAACGATATGCCAGCAGACCCGCATGTAGCCCAGCAAAGTGGCGACTTCTTATCGCCCATCACACGCGCAGTTCCAATGAGCAGTCTTGTTTTCGTTTCAAACAATTACTACTAAAACAGGAGAGTGGGAAAGTACCCAAGTGAAGAAGGGGGAGACGGGACACATTTTATTATTACTTATTCTTGGTTATATAATTTACAAAAAAAAAAAACACGCGTTCACGAGATTTATTACAATATGGTGCATGATGCGGAGCAGCAGGAACTTCCTCCGCCTTTTGACTTTTGCCGTTGATCTGAAAAACGAGAACAAAGGAACGGTTAGATTGTGATGCAAAGTGAGAGGTAGCAGAAATCAATTGACTAGACAGTTGACAAACATTCGGGCATTTTAATAATTTAATTCAATTTACCAAAGTGATTTCAGTTTCAAACAGAACACAAACTATGGAATAAGACTAACAGTTTAGTTTATAGTGCAATTAATTCAAATTATTGATTAGGCCCATATATTTTTTCTTAAAAAACTTGACTTGGATTATTAGAACATTTTAAAGCTTTTTTGAAACAATATTAGTTATGACCAAGTCTAGACTAATCATTGGTTTTCTTGTTACATAGATTCTATCTGATATGATCATCCCAAACAATCACTTTTCATCAAGTTTTCAACAACAGTTTAATGAAACAGTGATTAGAAGCAAATAAGAATATTATGAAATTAAAAGATGTACCACAGTTGGGTGACAGTTTGTTCTAAATGTCTTAGTGTTGATTAACAATGATCAAACACAGTTCATTAGGATTGTTCAACTTTCTTGAGCGTGATTTGCGTAATGTACCACGGGAATGCACGCACACATACGCTCGATGGAGGATCAAAATAAGACTTATTTAGGCCCGGTATTACCAAGACGAGTTTGTCTTTATCTGATAGTTGGTGGAAACAAATAGCTTCAAACTGCCAATTAGAGCTACTCCCACGGTTTATTCGGGCACTTGGTCTGAAGAATTGCGAGCAATAGTTGCCTGAATAGAGCTTCTCTTCTATTTGTACTTGTACCATACTCATGAAATGAACAAAGCCTATTGGTTTGAAACAGGAATAAATGGAATAGAACGTTTTCTTCCAATTATGGATATGGTATTATTTAATATTTAGTGCTGGTTACCCTGCTAAGAGACAAATGCTCATGGGCAATCAATCAGTTATTTCCTCCAAATGTCAAGTTAAGCACAACAACAACATTGAAAGCAAATCGGATTCTATTAATCATTTTTTTGGTAATAACTTTCCCAGCTTTCGACAGTGTAGGATAAAAATTCACAAATTCACTAAATGACAATTCACTGTAGGCCTACTACACAATTTATATATACATTTATATTGGATTCAATGACACTGTACTGATAATTGAGATCTCTTGGCGTCAGTGAACATTATATTAGACAATGGGATGAAAAGATGATGAGATTTTATTAGGTGTTTTTGGATAATGGTAAGGAGTCGGTAGTGGCCTGTTAAGGAACCATCTCAGTAACCCATCGCCATCTCATTGCCTGAATAACAGAGGGAAACCAAGAATAAACCCTGTCAAAATGATCAACCAAGGCAGGAATCGAACGAACCCCAGTCTCTTGAACGACAGATGAGTGTAGATTGAGTGTGCTAGTCACTCGACCAATGTCTCAGTGTGCACTAAAAAACTTCCATAATTTTGTATATAATGTTGAGGTATGTCGCTGAAAAGTACATAATGTTCTAACTTGTGTAACTGAGAGCATGACTGAATAATTTTAATGCATATCATTTTGAAGATATCAGCAAGATTCGTGTTTCAAATGTATTTGAATATTCATATGTCATACCAATCAGAGGTAACCACACAAAAAAGTAATATGCTGCTCAATAAACAAACACTTGGCAATAGATCCAAAGTAGAGGCAATGGGGCATGGCTAGGAGATGAAACTATTGAAGCGATGAGATTCATCAGCGTAAGGAATATCTAAATTAGCTGTTTCTGGCACAATGCACGTACAGATTCAAGAATAATAGAAATTGCGACCTACATTATTATTACAATATTATTCAAATTATCCAAGTGCCAGCATAATATAGTGCAATGATTAATTCAGAACAGTTAGCAACAGCATTTCTTATTTCAACTCAATACATGGTTTTAAATCTAAAACTCGATCATCCCAACTCATGGGTGATACTGGCAACTGGATTACTATGATCAATGTTCATGTCCTGAAATATTAATTTAGGGAGCTGATAAATCAATAACATTGGGCTTAGGTCCATCAAGTTACGCACTTCATGACTCATGTAATTATTCATTTATTTGTATCACAGAGTGTCATCAAATAAAATACAGTGAAACCTCTATCCATGTTTTTTCAAGCGCCCAGAAAACTAGAACCATCCATGCAAGAAAACGATACATCCAGGAAAATGTAACATTGATTACATGGAAGTGGGGTGAGAAAAAATGAATGATACAAGCAGGAAAACCATGGATCGAGTTTCACTGTATATGTATGCACGCGAGCAAATTTCAACCGAGACATCTCTTCCCGGCCACCAAAACGAACGAGCACGTCTTTCTTAATCATTAATTGCTAGAAAAAACACAGTGTGTACATGCACTTACATAATACAATACTCGGTAATTTGGAGATGGATAAGGAGTGAGTGTGAGAGAGAGAGGAGATCGGTCACCCCCACCACATGATATTGCTGGGCAGGTCTAGATCGGAACTACCTTGTGAGTTTGGCTCGGGCAAATTCTCCCGCGGCACCAGGTGCATGACCGTCGTCTTGCCGAACGGCAGCCCGAGCGCGCCCAACGTCACGTTGCTGTGGAGAAATCGGCCCTGGTAGATCAGTCGGAGGATCTCGGCCTTTGCCACCGCCTCCTCGGCCCAATCTGAAACATCAAAAACACCATTTAGAACGGGGTTTACGATAAAAATGAGACTATCGGGACGAACGTGGAACTGATTTCAATGAATCCATGTTATTTATCGTGCCACATGTATTCAAAATTTTCCAACATTCGAACTCCATTCAAATTTTTAGAAATTATTTATATAATGAATATTTCATTAGGCCTACATCATTTTCGAATTATGTGATATCCCTACGTTTTTATTTATTGGTATATCATTTTAATCACTATTGGGTTTGTATTACTTTCTCAACGGCCAGTTATCCAATTTATTGAAGGCTTACCATACTATTTTTCAATCCATTTCTCTCTAATCCATATTTTTCAAAATTGATTGTTATCTTGTTAACACTTGTAATCAGGAACCAATAAAGGTATTTCTTCAATTGATTTACCAACTAATCAATTTATATTGGGTTTATTGATGCTCTGTAACGAAGGTTCTATGGGCGTTCGTTGATTGATCAACGAGATGATGGGTTGATGAGATAACGGTACCTCAGGTAATGGAAGGGACCAAGCAGTTGTGGCCTATATTATGGGAACCGTTGCAGCATCCACTCAGAAGCTGAAGAGGGAAACCACGAAAAACTTCAATTAATCATTTATTTCAATAATTCATTCACATTGGGTTTGACGATGCACTCTACTGATGACTACAATCTATTGGCGTCAGTGAATGATATATGAGATGACAGATTATTTCATTAGGTGTTTTTTTGGGCAGTGAGAAGGAGTCAGTCATGGCCTGTTGTTAAGGAACCATCACAGTATTGACCTGAATGATGACAAAAAAAACCCTGTCAGGATGGTCGACCATGGCGGGAATCGAACCCCGGTCTCCTGAATGACGGTTCAGTGGATTAACCACTCGGCCACAAGTCTCAGTAGGCAAGAGGAACATTGACGAAATATTTTTTCCATTTCAATCTTTGACAAGTACCAGGTAAATGTTCAACAATACGTTTCCATTGAAATATTTGTGGTACAATAATTTTTCTTTGTAAATAATCCAAATATAAGTTAAAATACTCTTCACTTTGAATTTGTGTTACGTCCACTACGTAAACGCAGCATCCAAGAATTCTCATACCAACTTGCTTCTTTAATGGTAAAATTACAGTAAACAAATGTCCACATGTTCGAACACACATGAATAATTGTTTTGCCTATAGACATTCTTCTCAGCTCATTAGTTCTGCCACATGTTCATTTCATGTAACGTGTCAAACACTAAACTAAATTCAGAAGCATGTCAAAATAAAGTGATTGACTCGAATGTAATTATACCTACGCTAGGTCAACAGAAATTATCAGATTGAATGGTTCAAGCGTGATTCAAAATTGCACCAAGTACTTGTGTTTATATATGAATAGAGTATTTATATTTACTTTGCATACTAGTTACCCGACTATTAATGGTTTGTATACAAACAATGAAGAGATTATTATTGGATTATTGTTGTACAACCACATTTGCAATTGTTTTTATGCTTATCGTGAGATACTCGTAAGAAATGTATGAATGTAAGAGATTGTTAGTTCGGAGTTGGGAAATGAAAAAAATAAACACAACTATACCATGTCTACACTAAGGTCTATTATTAGCACAGTGGTAGGCCTGTTAGATAAGAGGGATTGACTGTAGAACAATATGATTTGTGTGTGGTATTTGTTCGCTACACAACAACTAGTAGAATGACGGCGTCTGAACTCTTTATTTTCGTCCACAAGGCCAATGTTGATCATTTTATAAAAACTTAGCATGGTTGCTAGTTGCTACAGACAGAATTTTACAAACTAATTTAAAATTTCAAGTGACTGTGCAAGAATAATCTGCTGCCAGATTTGCACTATACATACTATAGAAATATACAATGAAAAAACCTTAAGAATGTGTTAACTGTGGCACTGATATTTAATTATCAAAAAATATTTTCCACACAAGAACAATCCGAACTATGAATTTAAAATTCTCTCTCTCTCTCTCTCTCTCTCTCTCTCTCTCTCTCTCTCTCTCTCTCTCTCTCTCTCTCTCTCTCTCTCTCTCTCTCTCTCTCTCTCTCTCTCTCTCTCTCTCTCTCTCTCTCTCTCTCTCTCTCTCTCTCTCTCTCTCTCTCTCTCTCTCTCTCTCTCTCTCTCTCTCTCTATATATATATATATATATATATATACACATATATACATATATATATAAATATATATATATATATATATATATATATATATATATATACACATGTATATGTATAAATTTATATATATATATATATATATATATATATATATATATATATATATATATATATATATATATATATATATATATATATGCGGCTCACATGGCTTGCAGCTAAAGGTTTGCCAGGAAGCTGGATTTAATAATATCACAAATTGTCTCGCCATTCTTTTATTTTGTGTGCACCAAAGGCGGAGGCTGCTAAATATAGTTTATATGATATGATCACGTGGGCTGCGACATTACGTGAGTGAGAAGTCGAGGTACTCTGAGTAACGAGACCGAAGTATTGCAACACTCGCGAGACGAGCAGAGGTTCCGACCCCACCGCATCATCAGATCTCCCACAGATCATTTGGGGGGTACGAACGAGCGAGTGAATGGTATATATATCGTCGATTGAACCATTCTCGCCGGGTAGCGGTGATGTAAGCCCAAATCGATTTCAATTGATTTGATATATATTTATTCATTTATAATTTGTAACGAAGCACTTTCAATTGATTTGATATATTAATTTATTTATAATTTGTAACGAAGCACTCTATAATGATGACGGAATGAATGAATGAATGAATGTTTGGGTTTTACGGCGCGTCCACATCTAGATCATTTGGCGCCGAGCAATGCTTGCAATGATTTTGCGAGAATGATGACAGAGATGTAGCGGCATTAGTGAATGATGAATGAGATGACGAAAAGATGAATAGAAGGCTAAATGTTATTATGTGTTTTGGATGGTATATATCGGGGAGGAAACGGTCGTGGTTTCATATATAACCTTCCAGTATATTCACTTGAACGATATAAGTGAATCACGAAAGATCTCAATTGACAGGATGGTCGACCATGGTGGGTGGGAATCAAACCCCCGGTCTCATAAATGCCGGTTCAGCGCGCTAACCACTGGTCCATGGGAATTTTGAAACATAATTCACAAACAAAAACAGTAAGCTTATTATCTTCGTCACTAACGTTATAGTTTGATGATCATTCGCTCAACATTTTTACGATACTTAGCTGTATTGAAGTATATAGTCGCTTTTCAGCGGATATACAACTATATAGGGACAGCGGCGCTAGAACTAAATAAGCGACGCTGGAATATTGATATCTCATACCGTTCAGAAGCTATCATCAGAAAAATGATATTTCGTTAAATCGACTCCCTTGCACTCTTAATATATGTTCATTACTCGGCGGACTGAAACATGAACAAACTTTCAAAATAACACTCACCAACAATTTCAAAGAAATAACGTCAGAGGGTAGTTAAGAAAATACATCGAGTCGGAGAGAGGAGAATTATCGAGCAGAATTAATATTCCAAACTGAACTCGCGGAACTAATTTCCTGTTTTCAGCAGCAGCAAGAAAATAATTGGAAATATAATAAGAAAGAGGAAGAAAACGACCTCTTCTTACACTTGAGAAAAAATATATAATTAGTAATTAGCAGTTACGCCTGGCGTAGAAGTAAAACATTTCTAATCGAATCAACAGGAGAATAATTGAGCAAACTTTCGATGAGTCCGTGATGCGAAAACAGATTTTACAAATATATTGTCAAGTTTTTTCGCTTGAATTTGGCCAATAAATTAATGTGAAAAAGCAAAATGGCGCCGACGAACGCGCATTTAAATGAAATATTCAAATTACAGGAAGGTTGACGACATCTCGACACTAATCTATTATTGCGATAAAGTGTACAATTATTTCCTATATATGCACACATGCTTGCACTGAAGTGAAAACGAGACAGCTACATATCGATCATTTAACACGGGTGGAAGTGCCGTGTTTTCTGCCTGTGTAAAAGGAGTGCGACGAACAACGGTTAGCAGTTGTCTTCAAATGAAATCCATCACGAAAAGAAGCCACAATTCGAAGCGAGAAAAGAAGTATGAAATAAAATTCATCACAATAATTTATGCTTTCAAATTTACTTGGGCCTACAAATGAACTAGAGACCACAGGGTGATCATTCCTATAGGCTACATTGTAACTGTCGTATAAGTGATCACTTGACTAAATTGTCGTATCTTTAATTTCCCGTTCATCACGGCAGCGCAAAATTTGTTTTAGTATTTTAGTGGAGCAATTTCATTGAATATAAAATTCAGTAAGGCCAATTTTATTCATAAATCGTAGACCGAGGATATATACGACAGTTAGATGAAGTGATAACTTACGACAGACACAACGCATAGAAATAAAGTTCCAGATATATAAATCAGTACAAAATATTTTCCCCATATATTCGAGGCGCCTGAGGAGCGTATACCGGAATACAGTCGACTCGGTTGTGTGACATGGGCTTGAGTGTACAACCGTACCTGAACCCATAACCACATTTCATTGAAACGTACCTTGAAGGTCATGTCACACGACCGAGTCTATTTTATTCCGGTATACGCTGTTCAGCCCTCCGACGGATCGCATACACGAGGCGCGGCGACGAGGAAAAACGATTATAACTATACGATTGTTCGTTCATGTGAAAACGTGAGTCGATTATTGTTTACATCATACATCGATAATCGATAGTATTATATCGATGTTTTTCTCCTATTCGATAACCGTGCTGAGTCGTATTGGAATTTTCATTGCACACCATTTGGTTGATTGACCTGTCCAGTATAGAAGACGAAGATATTTTCGCGTCAACAGAAATTGTAGGAATCATTCAGAAATGAGGGAAGTTTTGAAACGATTAATAGATAGTTTAATCGATACTATCGATAATCGTATCGTAGAAATCGAATTGATTATCGTAACGTTTGAAAAAAAATATCGATCGTATAATAGATATATATCGATTAGTATTCACTCGACCCCAATTAAAATTCGGATGAAGTAACAACTGTGGCACCGAGACGAGTTGTTCGAGTGGAAACACACTGAACCGTCATTCAGGAGACCGATCTTGACAGGGATTTTTCGTAGTTTTCCTCTGTCGTTCAGGTCAATACTGGGATGGATGGTTCCTCAACAACAGACCACGACCGACATCTTCCCACTTTGCGAAAACACCTAGTAAAATGATCTTTCATCTCATAATCTCACCGTCTCATTTACCGTATCTTATTTACCGATGCCAATAGCTGATGGTAGCCATCAGTAGATAAACCCAATATATTTAGGCAATATAGACAATTGGGACCATCACAGTTGTATAACTTGAAACAGAAAACCCATATAACTTATATATCGGCATATACAAGCTTCCTGCAGAATTGCAATTTTTATATTTTCATTAAAGTGACGTAGAACAAGCAACTATGTGACTAACGATTATATACATATATCCGTTGGAAGTGAATACTGCACAGTTCAGTTATATAGATGAGTCAAGTTATAAGTTTCACCAATTATAAGTTATGTTTCCTGGAAGATTGCAAAAAACTAACTATTATTTCAGTGACCTTATTTAGAGGAGCAATACTATTGCAGTCGGGCAACCACAAAAGATCGCGATCTACAAATCGGATGAATCGATTTCGGCAATTGTAACGTTTTGAAATACGTAGTTGTGTTTCTAATTTTAAATGTCGTACCGAAATATCATTGCAATATAACATCCATGCACATTAAAAGATGCGTGGATGTTAGTAATGTTGACACACTTGCCTTCTTGTGTGGATTATCGGTTGGAAGCGAGAAATTGACATTCACGTCCGACATCAAACTATATCAAATTGAAACTTTTATTCCAACAATTCCGTGGATACAATGAAGCCCAATTAAAAAGGGATTATAACCTGTTTTAGGTTGAGGATCAACTTTGGCCAACATCCAGCATGGAAAGTTGATAGATTCGGCAAAGCCACATGATTGATGATATAACACACACACTGCATGTGAGATGTGTAGACCTCACTTAGGAGACCGGAGTTCGATTCCCGCCATGGTCGACCATCCTGGCAGAGGTGTTCTGAGGTTTACCTCAGTAGTTCAAGTGAATACTATAGTGTTTTCTTACAAAAAAAAGGCAAAAGAAGAAGGTCGTGTACCAACAGAACAAAAACAAATATTACAATCGTATTTGTGACGTATAACTGTGCATGGTATTGTTAGAGAGGGGTATTATGGATTTTCTGGACGAAATTTACGATAGCAATATTTTTAAAAAGCGTTTAAATGTTCAAAGTTATACCGGGTGGATGAAGTATTTACCTTTTTCTCTTCTAAATATTGGGTTTTAACGACGCACTATAATGATAACTAAGATACATTGGCGTCGAATGAATGATTGATGAGATGATGGTTTCTTAGGTATTGGGAAGGATAGTGGCAAGAAAGCGGTCGTGGCCTATATATTGTAGGAACCACCCCGGCAAATTAACCTAGACTAGAGCGAAACCACGAAAAAGCCCTGTAAGGACGGACGGTGGCGGGGATCGAACCGGATATTCCCCTTCACCTCCCGGATCACATGAAGCGAGTGCGTTAACCACTCATCTACATCTGCCGGTGAATTTTCAATTAATTAATTTTATTTGTATTGGGTTCAACGACGAACTGTACTGATGACTATTGGCGTTGGTGAATGATATATATGACATGATGGGACAATGAAATGAAAGCTAGGTCATGCATTTTATCATGTGTTTTTGGTTAGTGGGAAGGAGTCGGCCGTGGCCTGTTGTTGTAAGGAACCGTCCCAATATTGACCCGAACGACACAGGTAAACCAGGAAAAACCCGTGTCAGCATGGTCGACTGTGTGGCAGGAATCCGGCCGTTCTCCTAAATTGAAGGTTCAGTGTGTTAGCCAGTCGACCACTGTCTCAGTTCGAAATTTTTACAATGATTCAATTAGTCGAAGACCTTCTTTCGTTCATACAAGTATATCTGCTGGATGCTGGAATGTGGATTTGTACGTTTTGAATATTACAGGATATCGAATTGGGGAAGCCAGAGCGGTAATAACACCAAACAAATCGTGAAAAGTGGGGATGAGATATTTGAAGTGTTTATGCTCTCTGAATACGATAAGTTGATGCAAAAATAAACTGGATCAATTTTTAAACCGAATTGTTGCACCAATGCAATTATTTACACATATAGCTATATATATTTATTCATTTGTGAAGCTTATAGCCTATGTAGGCTATACAGTGAGATATTAGAAATATTCACAGTATCGCTCTTTAGGTCTAGATTATCATAAGGTAACAAATATTAAAGTTGATGAGAGAAGAAACATATATAATTTGGTGAGATAGCATAAGGGCAATAATAAGTAAATAAGGGTCTGGGTTCACAGTAATGTGAATGTGAGAAAAGAACAGTTCGGTGGATATATAGGGTCAGACATTCCAAGGGCAAGAGGGAGTCACATTAGAAAAAACAAAAGGGGAAGGTCAGTATTAAGGATGTGGTATATGGTATGTGATAGGTGGCAAATGAGTCAAGTTGAAAGTTTATTTTATTATGATGGTAGTGGTATTTTATAGAAGCTTTCAATCGTCAAACTGAGTTATAAAAACATTATACACATAGGTATATATGTGAAAATGTTATTTATTTATTGCTGATTGAATTGTTTTTCAAGCAGACATGTACGCGATTTCAATTACCTCACCAGCGTCTGACTGACACGGAGCACGATCTAACAGGCAAGATTTTGTGAGAACTGAGAATTATTAAACGCCACCCAAAAATTTAACGGTTAGATCGATAAGTGAATACGGTGACTTACCGTCATTCTCAAATTTATTATTATTATTAAACCCGATTTTTGTCCAAGCTATCAATTTCATTTTTCATCCCACATATAATCCTTTTTGGCTTTGTGGAAGAGCGTATTAATTAACCTTGTATGTATGTATTATTTAAATCTAATAATAATAATAAAAATATATTATTATCACTATCATTTTTGTTGTCTATGCGCTACTCTTACGGGATTTTCATAATTTCTTCCAATCAAATACATGTTGGACAAACTAATTCTGGTATGTGAAAAAATATACAACTTGGAATTAAAATCACTTGGTTTTTCTTGGTAATTAAGAAAGTTTTTCAAAATAAGGCTCAACCAATGGTACGAGTGTCCACTAGCTCATACATAAACTAAAAATGCTTGAATTGAAGACTTGAAGAAATGAAGACATTTCCGTCAGTTATTGGTTCAATTATTGCAAGGCAACTCGAAGTATAGGGTATATGCATAAATATGCATGTAGGTCTACACAATTTATATATAGGCCTACACTGCTTAACAGGTCCTCCATTACAATCGAGTATTGCTTGCTTGACGACCCCTCCAACTGCTTCGTTATTTGGGGATACGAATGAGCGGATGATAGATCGATTGATGATGTTTACATAAATCCATGCCTTATGCGGGACTCGAACCCACGCTTTACTAGACTTCAGTGCCGGGAGCACTGTCTTATACAGGTGAATGAACCGCGGGGGTCGGCTCCACTTTTACTGTCATTGGTGGAAAGTTTATAGAGGTGATCGAAACATCGCGCCGACCTCGCATATTTATGTCTTGTTCTATACACACGTGACATCGGTCAATAATTTTGATTGTAGTTCTCTAATTCGTCGTCACATAATCGCATGCAGCTTTTACGCCATTCATTCAAGTAATGATTCAAAACAATCTAATGAAAACAATTTAAATGCAATGAAATGTTAATATTTCAAACACGATTAAAGTTGAAGCTTGAATAATTTAACGTATTGCTCTTTAAATCGAGCACAATATACCGACTCGTTGCATGCAATTGCGGATGTAGACTGGTGCGCTAAAGACTATATGCCTATCCCATACGCGATATGACCTCTTCTCGATTTACACCACGATATTGCATTTTCAACTTATTCCTCGCATGCAGTTCATCTTCCCGCAATGCCAGTATTGCGTGCATACCACTATATAGTTGAACCTGCTTGACCTGTCTAGCCCGACACAATGCTCGGGGGATGAACCCGGCACCTCCACTACTGCGTAAAGGTCGGACTAGTCGTCAATGCCATAGCATCATTCATTCTCGGTATTTGTCAACATTCTCTTTACCCCGTGTAGCTCAACTGTTGGTGGGGTCGGTGAGCAAATAATAATCTCTTTCGATTTTTCCTTTTTCCTTGACTTGCCAATGTCAAACCATGAAGTATAGCCTACAATGATATATAAACACATGGAGGCATAATATGATATTTTTTTAATAACCCATAGCTACGTGTCATTGTCATTAGGCTTATGTTTTCGCATAATGGTTCGTTAGTCTTTCCATCGTGTGGCTAGCTGAGTCAAAAAGTGATTGAAATAATTGTAATGTTGGGGATGCCTATCCAATCGCTTCTATTGCTGAGGATACAGCTGCACTCTTAAGAAATATAAAGTCGTTTCTTGACTTCATTTTGGTGAAAAATCCACTATTTTACCACTTAAAATGAATATAATTAAAAAATGAGTATATAGTTAGTCTATATTTATTTTTGTGAAATTCTATTTACAATATCTTCATCTATAATAAAACCATTTTTTAAATTGAATGTTAATACTTTTTAATATATTCCATTAGGCTGTTAAATGATAAATATAGGCATGAGATTTGTAGGTTGCATGTTAAATGATATAGACATATAATATTTGAATTGATATTTCTCAAAATTTAGCCCGGTCATCCCATCATTTGTTGCAATATTATTATCTATGCATATCAACACGAATCGACTGACAGAGATTCATAATTTCTACCTTACTATGAAAGTTATGATGGCTATAGAATTTGAATGGATACATTCAAATGATCGACTGAGCGGCAGCAAAAGTGCAGCTGGGCCTTGCACATGCAGCTGTTTTGCGCACAGCACCATCACTAGATCACCTACCTTCAGGCCATGTCTCGAATACTGTTTGTGCGATGTCGCCTGCAGACTCACTCGGGTTGAACAGGAACTCTTTCGTCTTCCCGCTCACCAGGATCAGCCGCAAATTGATCTGGAACAGAAACAATGACAAGCCTGGATCAGAATCGAGAATAGACAGACGTATCTTTAAATTAAATTTAATATCCATTAAATCAATTTTTATCCATATAAATGCAGTACCATAGATATTTCTTTCAATTTTTATGCCGGACAATATAATTTATCTTTTTGTGAGAAGGGTCCCGAACATGCCTGCTTAACAATATATAATTCTCTTCCACATCGTATAAAATGTATTCAAATAAATAGTTGATTTAAAGCAACACAAAATAATTCTCTCATCACACACTTTCTACACAGTTAAGGACCATCTTGATTTTATCACAGATAATCGAGATAGCTCGATTATCTGTGATTTTATCAAAACTACCCGATAAATTCAGTAATGGTGCAAACAATGGATTTTTTATTGTTGAACTGCTTGATAACATTCCAATTTCAATATCAATGTACTCATTGATGTAATGAATAAACTTTATTATTCATTCATTCATTTGATTGGATCATGGCTATCGTATAACGTCGTATCGAACCCAGGTCTCCTGCCTGAATTAAGGTTCGGAGTGCTAGCCACTGATCCACCCGCCTTGGTCATATTATGTATAGGCCTATGCTCCTATAAAAAGGAAACATAACAAATTGGACCTACATTTACTTTGTCTGCCGCGAAGACGACAATAGTTCGTTTATTTAATAAGTCTATAAATATAATTATTTATAATTGGCGACAAGACCGCCTTGAAACGACCGCCAGATGCGGCTTTTAAACCATTCGTTCGTCTATGTTTTGAAAAGTCTCACTCATTCATCCTCGGCCGCTTGAAAAACAATGATCAGATGTAAATAAAAGAAAAATTTCCCAAAATATTTCTCTTTCATTTAATGTTTAGAAATTGTCATGCTGATTTTTTTCGAAATTCTTGGCACGTTGATTTGTATTGCGACCCTTTAGAGTTTAGACCCTACCATGATCATCTACAGAAACTGTGAACCTATATAAAATAGGGAATATAGAATATTAATTACAGAACAACCAATATAATCCACAAAAATATCTCGACCATCAACGCGACAAATAAACAGCGTTGATGGATGTCACACCGTGTAGATTGGATTGTCGACTATACAGCATAAACAGAATCTATAGTGGCGATCGAATGAACTTACAGGGCCGTGCACGATATTTTATCCTTACAGTGTATGTATATACGTATACATGTTCAGCAGACACATAGATTCTCATTTACGAAATCGGTCAGCGAATGGCAGTCTAGGAAACTCGATAGAAACTCGATAGAAACTGCAGCGATCGTTCTACCGAGTTAGGAAACTCGTCGTCACCGAACCGGGTCGCCAACTACGAGTGAGTTATTCTTTGTATACTCAGAGTGCATGGGAGTCGATTGAGTGGAATATCAGTTTTTTTTTGGCGGTAACTTTCGAGCGGTATGAGTTATCAACATTCCAATACGGGCGAATCACAGATACTTCTCATATAAGATTGAAAACTATTCAACTTCTATCGCATAAATTGTCAATATATATATAAATATATATATATATATATTTATATATATGTATATATGTATATATGTATATATATATATATGTATATATATATATATATATATATATATATATATATATATATATATATATATATATATATATATATATATATATATATATATATATATATGTATATATATATATATATATGTATATATATATATATATATGTATATATATATATATATATATATATATATATATATATATATATGTATATATATATATATATATATATATATATATATATATATATATATATATATATATATATATATATGTATATTATGGGGTGGTAAGATCGCCCTTGTGGTGCCCCGTCCAAACGATCCTATCTTTCATCCACAGCCCTAATTGGGAAACAATGATTTTGTATCAAGTTTCGATGATATTAAAAAATAAATATATATTTTTTAGCTGTAGACGTTTGACGATCATGTGATACGAGGAGTTAAATAGCTATATTAGGCCTACTATCTATACGAGGGGTAAACAACTAGTACATTTACTGTACACCCGATTTCAGATTTCAAGGGATTTCAGGGAGATTTCATGGGATTTCAAGGGATTTAAAAAATATTTCAAAGGGTTTCAGGAAGACTTAATGAAAAGTGTACACCAGATTTCAGGAGTTCTTAATCCCTCGTATCTATATACCATCTATACCATTATAACTACACCATTTCGAAACTACTGAAAATATGTGTTTTACTTTATTTCCACTCTCTTCAAACCCTCTCACACTTTAGAGGGATTGTATGGGCTCTCGGAGCTCGCATCTGCAGTGGTAGGAGAATGAACTAACAAATATATATATATATATATATATACATATATATATATATATATATATATATATATATATATATATATATATATATATATATATATATATATACATATATATATATATATATATATATATATATATATATATATATACATATATATATATATATATATATATATATATATATATATATATATATATATATATATACATATCTATACATACATATATATATATATATATATATATATATATATATATATATATATATATATATAAATATACATATATATACATATATATATATATATATATATATATATATATATATATATATATATATATATATATATATATATATAATTGTATAGTTGTAGGAGAAATGTAGACACATAGGCGAGGGGGAATGGATGTGTGCAGGGGAAATTTAGTTTCGTTCTGCCATTCGAGTTAACTGTCTAGGGAGAATTTCTATTGTTCATGATAATATACGTACTATACGTATTTGTATTTATTTGTATTTGCAGGTGTACAGAAGTATTCCCCAATATCACCATTTCCAATATACAAGACCGTTCAACTCTTTTATCTCTTTTCATAATGAATAATTGATAGAAAAAACAAACATTTTATTGCAAGAAAAGAATGTTGTCGAAATTGCTGACTTTATACATTATATAGATGATTATAATAGGCGGATAATGAAACGTTAATTTAAACAACAAAAAACTCATCTTCCAAGAATATAAGCTGTATGCACACACCGGAAAGTCACCTTCTGGCGAGTAATTAACTTCCTCGAGGCTTTCCTCGACTGTTCATGCACAATAATAAGTTATTATACGACATGTTGGACGAGTAGCAAGAGGTGGTAACTAGTTTCAATCTCCTCTGTCGCATATAAATACAGAACTATGCACTATACATGGCATGTAATTATCATCATTATAATATATATCTATATCTATATATCTATATCTATATATCTATATATATATATATATCTATATATATATATATATATATATATATCTATATATCTATATATATATATATATATATATATATATATATATATATATATATATATATATATATATATATATATATATATATATATATATATATATATATATATATATCAAGGGCAGCCCGTTTGCCTACATCTGTTCGACCTTAATGTCTCTTTCATTGTATTATTGCGGGTGAAGACATTTTTAAAAAGTCACTATATATTATATATACTTCGTGCAGACCAAAACCATAAGCTTTAGATTATTACGTTGTTTTTAATGAAGGTTATTGTATGGTTAACGACCTCATCCAACAGCTAGGTTATTTGGGGGTACGAATGAGTGGGTGATGGATGAACGACGTTTACAAAAACCTATGCCTTATGCGGTACTCAAACCCACGCTCGATTTAACTTCAGTTCCTAATGCAGTGCGATAGTTGACTGAGCCACGAGGGCGGCTTATTATAGGCCTTAGGCATACCTGTTATGCACGACGAGATACAAAAATATTACCGAAATATTTGTATAGCTGTGGCGTTTCAAGGGTTGTGAGGATTTTTCAGTAGAGATTTATGATTGAAAACACAACGACGTCTTTCAATAGTGTTACTGTTCAAGCGGCGGCGAGATTCACAATTACGCAGTTTCACATTGATTCAGTGGAGTATGGTCCTCTTTTCAAATCTCAATAACAGAAACAAGATTGGAGTACACCCTTGACGAACTCTGGACACGTTTGCTTTTGTTCACCAAATGTTCGAGAATGAGGAGGTCAAATACATTGTCTAAT